>OZ037938.1:43304042-43846542 GCA_964035585.1 Polytrichum formosum | reverse complement strand
CCCCATTCCTATCGCCACAAACCAAAAACAACAAATCCTCTTCCCTATAGTCTCCTCCCCTTCCCTCCAGCTCCAATCAAAGGCTTTCTTGTTTAGCACCAAAAATGCATTGTTAAACCATTCACATCGCCACAAATCACAATCCACAAACAACAAAAAACAACTCCTCTTCCCGTCCCCCTAAATCCATTCAATACTTTCTTGTTTAACACCACACATGCATTGTTAACCCCATTCCTATCGCCACAAACCACAAACCACAAACAACAACTCCTCTTCCCTTCCCTTCCCTCTAAATCCAATCAGAAACTTTCCTGTTTAGCAGCAAACATGCATTGTTAACCCCATTCCCATCGCCGCAAATACGACCAACGAACAACAGATTTCCTTCCCTCGAATGTCCTCCTCTTCCTTTCCTTTCCCTTCCCTTCCCTCCCCTTCCCTCCAGATCCAATGAGAAACTTTCTTGTTTAGCACCAAGAATGCAGTGGGAGAGGAGAGGCAGACAAGTTGCGAAGAATCCTTCGGAGCTTTGTTGTCAATCTTCGTCTTCGACTCCAGTCCGCTTCAATTCGGTGTAATCTCATTTAGCAGTGGAAATTGCAGCGGAAACGGAAAGAGATGGTGAGGAAGAGAGAGGCAGAAAAATTACGAGGCCAAAGTGGCCGATAATTGATGCTTCTTCTTCTTCTTCTTCTTGAATTCCAATCTTTATTCAATTTTGTCAAAGCTCAGCAGAATTGTAGAGAGAGAGAGAGAGGCTACAAATATGAAGCTTATCGATGTGGTCGAAGTGTTGCTGTCTGAGTAGCAATTCTTGAGGTTCTGGAGCAACGTCGGAGGAAGAGAGACGCTAGGCGGTCCGTGTCACTGGGGCGTGCCCAGTGTCCAGAGCCTGCCTCCCCCCGGGCACCTCTCCTTCCCTGCCCGTGGAACCGCCTTCCCTGCCCATGGGAACGAGAGGCCGTTGGGAACAGGGCCCGATACCCGGGCTGTCATGCCCGGCCTCACAGGCCCCGTAGCTCCCTACCCCGAAGCCCCCCGCCTCATCCAAGAAGCTTGGCCACACAGGCCCCGCAGCTCCCGACCCCGAAGCTCCCCACCTGAAGAAGCTTGTGAGCTTTGTCTTCGCACCAAGATTGTCGCTCCTGTTTCCACATCAACTTGCACCCCTTTGTTGTGATTTTCAGGTGCAGACACCTACGTCCTCTTGTAGGTTTAAGATCTTTGGGGTTCAATTTGCGATTTTTTTGTTTTGTTTGACGGTTTTTGGGTGAGGGTGGATTAAGTGCGTCCCGTAATCACATATATATCACCCTTTCAAGAATGTAATACCATTTGCAGGAGCTAATGGGAAGCTCAGCATCGAGCTCACACCAAATTTTGGGTTAGGAGGTGTTCGGTCGGAGCGGAAGATCGTGGTTAGCTGATCGTGGAAGATCTTCCGCCACCGAGGAGCCCAACACACCCATCAAGCAGGATACCAAGAAGGGGAAGCTCCGCTACTACCCGTATGTGGCTCTAAACCCTAAGCCCTAAATCCAGATATGCCCTCCATTGTAGTCAGTTCTCCTCGATGTGGAATTTGTGATATAATTATAATCTTCTGCTCACAATGTTACACCTCAATGCCCCTCGGATAACAAGTTTGGGCTTGGTAACAAGGCTGCTGATAAGGTATGATGCTTTGGCAGGTTCATTATTTTATCCAAGACTCCAACAATCCCTTTAAGATTGTCCTCTTTTCTAGGTGTTTCTGGGAGTGAAGCTGCATACCTGTCTCACCTATAACACCCAAATGATTTCCAAATATTATCTGCCCACCAATTTCTGAGAGAGGCAAACCCCTAAAACCCCACCCTCAAATTTGAGAACTCTTTTAAGGTTCTCTCTCTTCTGTCTTTCTCTCTCTGAATAATTGGTGGGCAATGAAGATTTATGACATACTTTGGAAGCCTTTGAAAACCTTTGAAAGCCAATTTTTAAGAGAATCGTTTCACAGCCGATTATTGTTGGACATGCTCTGAGCTGCTCAGTATACATGATAGGTTTAGTTTGTTACTGACTTTTGGTCAGCAGTGTTGAATCTGCATTCAATCTTATTAACACCTGTAGAATCCAGCACGAGGAAATCAACAAGCTTCCATTTATTTGACCTAAATCTGCATGGATCCAATTGGCACTAAAATAGATGAGTGTTAAATGGTTACTTTTTTTACTGGCCCACTATCCTAGGATATGGAACATTCGATTTGTACGAGATGGTTAGCAAATCCAAATCAAGGCCAAAGTGGAAATTGCAGTGGAAACGGAAAGAGATGGTGAGGAAGAGAGAGGCAGAAAAATTACGAGGAGGCCAAAGTGACCGATAATTGATGCTTCTTCTTCTTCTTGAATTCCAATCTTTATTCAATTTTGTCAAAGCTCAGCAGAATTGTAGAGAGAGAGAGAGAGAGAGAGAGAGAGAGAGAGAGAGAGGCTGCAAATATGAAGCTTATCGATGTGGTCGAAGTGTTCTGTCTGAGTAGCAATTCTTGAGGTTCTGGAGCAACGTCGGAGGAAGAGAGACGCTGGGCGGTCCGTGTCACTGGGGCGTGCCCAGTGTCCAGAGCCTGCCGATTTCTTGTTGTGAAGCTCAACTTTAGGTTTGTTTGAATGTTTGTGAGGTGACAATTGATACCTTTGTTCAAAAGCTAGGAGATGCAGCTGCAGCAGGTGTTTACAAGCTGCTTGAGGGCTTGCTCGTGAGCGGTCCTTCAGCTGTTGCCCTGTGTGCATTACCGGTAGCATGTTTGTGCAAAGATTGTAATCTCATACCCCCATGTTGTAAGGAATTTCTGTAGTGCTTTAGGGATCACTCATCACTAGTTCTGAGTTAAAGTTATTCCATGAACTTGGATATTGTGAGTTGTTTTATTAAAAGATACATCTCGTGCAGGTGTGTGTGAGTTGGTTGTGGGTTGCTGTTACTCTTGGATGACGACAAGCAAGCCTAGCAAGGATGTTAGAAGCTCCTTCTTCTTTCTAGAACTTCTTCAATTGTTTTGAATCCCATCTCCATTTCCCACTTCGGGAATGATTGTCATGAGGTGAAGGAGAAACGTACGCAGAATGATTTGCAACAGGGAGCAAATATTCTGGTTCTTAGCAGATAATGTGGAGGGTTTCCTCATTCATGTGATGTATCCTGTCTGCCTCTCACAAGCCATATTTCTGAAGGATCTAGCCCTTCTGTTTCAGTACATGTATGATAGTTTATTGATAGCCTGTAAATTTGCAACCTCCATATGTGGAGGTGAATCTATTGCATCATATTTGTGTCATAATGCTAGGCCAGGATTTGTGGCAGAAAGAATTTAGCGATGGCGGTGTCCATGCTCCGCCTCTCCCACGGTTCGCTAGGGGATCACCGCGATGCACCTCCCCCACACTCGAAGCAGCAAGGGTTCTACCACTCCTCCGCTGTGGCTCCTGCCTTTCATAATATTCACCAGGTTACTGTCCACGCATTCATTCATTCCCTTCCATCCTTCCTCCCGTGCATCACAGCCAACTCACAAACCCCTTCGCTCTTTGCAAACATGCCATTAACCATCTTGTTGAAATGATTTATCTCTCGCTGAGATTGTGCGAGGAGATGGGAGTTCGGAACATCATTCTGTACCTTAAGGTTTTTGAGGCAATACATCATTTGTGAGGGAATTGCGAGATTAGAACTCGTTTTCAAGGGTTATGGACTCAAGGTTACCTCGCTATAACTTTTTGTTCCTGTGTCTGATCAATGCAGGGCACTTCGTATGGACGAGATAATTTCTCAGGTATGGATAACCTCCGTCACCGAGTCTTCAATAGAGAGTAGCTGTCACAAATTTGACATCCGCTGTGAAGTTTTTGTGTCAATTGGTGGAGGGAACGTGTTGTCTTTGAAATATTTAAGGGTAACTTTAAAAACAAATTGGAACTTTTGAATTGCAAACATGTCTCCTTATCCTTGCTAGAGAGTGGCATCCACATGTCATTACATTTACTATGTTGTTTGGAATCGATGAAGTGAGTGAGGGGGTCCTACAGACAATCCCAGAAGGAGAGGAGGAAGACGAAGACGAGGATCTTTGAATTCATCCGAGCAAAGACCGTCTTTGCTTTTTGTAGCAAATTCTGTGGCTGAACCAGCTCCAAAGCCTCTGAATTTTGTTCGCATATTACTTGGTAAAGGCTACTGTCTGCACTCTACCTACAACATTCTTAAGATTCACTAAAGAATGTCTTTTTAGCTGTCAATTTTCGGACTACTGCAAGGAAATATTCATTCACAGTATGGGCCACCAGAACAAATTACAAGTCCTGCATTCTAGGTTGTAAAGTGCATCTGGGAGTTCCAGATGAAGGCTATCTTATTGCTCGTATTGTGATGTTAAGTGTTTATTTTGATGGGAACAGAAGGAGCAGTTGCTGGAGCCACAGCTGGAGTCGTGGTTGAGACTGCACTGTACCCTATTGATACTATTAAGACTAGGCTTCAGGTTAATGCATTTTAACTCTAGTCTGGGTCATGAGTTAACTTAGTGTAGCTCCACTTGAATTTGCCAGGTGATCCTTCTGACAGGTTTTGTAGTAGCCAACATGTACAAGCATGTCTTGCATGAGCTCAAAGGTGTGTTTTTACACAAGTTGTAGAGATTGCCTTTGTGCAGTCTCACATTCTATATTTTCTAAGAGTGGCCTTTGAGCTCTTTATGTAACAAATAATGCTGAAGAGGTTGACTTGACATGGACAACAAAATTTACTTACAGAGCTGTTGTTTTGAAATATTATCAGGCTGCGCGGTCAGGTAGAGGAATAGTTTTTAAGGGATTGTACTCAGGTCTTGCAGGCAACCTTGCTGGTGTTTTACCGTCCGTAACTGCCCGTATTCCCTCTCTATCAACTTTTCACCATTGTTTGTTTGAATAATGCCAGTTCACAAGGATGGCTCCAACTAGAAATCAAGAAAACTCTCTTACTGTTATTATTTTCCTTGTAGATGTTCCAAGATTTTCTGCATGAATTAGCACTTCCAAGTACATAATGTCCTAGACTGTTGTAATAGAGCCTCATGCTGAATTTTAAAGTGTGGATTGACAATCATTATATACTGAGGAGTATTACTTTCAACAGGGCATCGGCAATTTTTGTTGGGGTATATGAACCGTTGAAGAGGAAACTGTTGGGTGTCTTCCCAGATCACCTGAGCTCTGTTGCACATTTGGTAAGAAACTGCCACTGCTTTGTCCTTGGTTTCTGTATTTCATCCTCCTATGTGCTCATGTTTCTAAATAGGTGAACGGTTCAAAATTCTTAATTGTAATCTCAGGTGTTGCTGTGAATGTGATGAGACAGGCCGCAGGTGCTGCAGGAGGAGCAACAGCATCACTTGTGCGCGTGCCCACAGAGGTGAATGCCGGAAGTCTGAATCTGATGACATAAAAGAGACTCCTTTGTACATCACAAAACTTGCAAATGTGAAATTATTACATTGAAATTACTCCTATTGGTGTATAACATGATTATACTACAAATAATCTATCATTTTCATGTAACATTGTTTCTAAATAGTAGTATATTGTGACATATTAGCAATGAAGTTATAAAAATAATCAAATGATCTTGACATTATTTGAAAAATCATGACGTTATTTCAGAGTTGATCCTTTCAACATCCTATTTTCTCCGTCAGGAAATTTGTTGATGTGGTACCTTCTGTATCAGAGTAAGGATTGTGAGACTTTGCTGGAATGGTTGAATGACAGAGGTCTAGTGCACAAAGTTGTGTAGGTTGTGAAGCAGAGGATGCAGACCGGCCAGTTCCCATCAGCGCATTCAGCAGTGAGACAGATTTTAGCCAAAGAAGGTGTTCGTGGACTATATGCGGTACATAATCTTTCTACCTTTTGTAGCCAGCTAGTTCAAAACATGAATTATCTACGGTTACAGTCTTCCTCCCTTATTTGAGCTGAGTTTCAGTGAGGCATGTTTTGAGAGGCATGCTTTATTACTGAATTGGTGAGATGCTCTTGTGCTGCAGGGCTTTGGTTCATTTTTATTACGAGACTTGCCGTTTGATGCAATCCAGTTTTGCATTTATGAGCAGCTCAGAATAGGCGTAAAGAAAGCTGTAAGTATATATTAGGGGCCCAGGGCTTGCGCGCTATGTGATTTATATATTTTCTTTGTACCAGTATTGGCATAGCGCCTTAATGCACCACATTGTATCCAATCAGTTCCGAACAAATGACTTGTTATGGCATTTCAGTGGATTCTTTGAGGGTTTAGTACATTGCTTATAGTGATGGTTTTATTTTGAGGGTTACTCATCATGTATGGCATGTGCATTCAAAGGTCAAGAGAGATCTTCTAGATGTGGAGACTGCACTTATTGGAGCAACATCTGGTGCGTTTACAAATGATCTCCTTGCTCTGATTAGTGCTCATATGCTTTCTGGCAGGAGCTCTGTTAAGTATCATACTAACAGCAGTTTTGTCTGTGAGTGGTGGCTAGTATAGATAATATTGAAAGATGTGTCCAGGTGGAGATGTAGCAAAATATGGATGCATTTGAAGTTTGGTTCTGGATTGCCTTTAATAAAGTGACACTACATATATTGGCAGACAAGTTCATTGGTGGAAAAATACCTAGAGTAACATACTTCTCTACATTATGTTCGCACAATCAGCCTGTTGACAAGTGGGCATGATTACAGGTGCTATTACTGGTGCAGTGACCACACCTCTTGATGTTATTAAAACCCGGCTTATGACTCAGGCAGGTCCTTCAACCTAGGCTGTTTGAGGGTTTTGAGATAATTGATCATTAAATGAGTGGCACTATGCATTATGATGGGCTTATTCTTCTACTACTCCGACTAGCACCCTCTTTTCTGCTATCATAATTAGTGGGTATATGTGGTCCGAGTGTGACGTGCTTTGGCTTGTGCAGGGGGCTAAAGGACATTACAAAGGTATTGGTGACTGTGTGTCAAAGATTATCAAAGAGGAGGGTGCAAGCGCATTGCTCAAGGTATCACTTCTGCTCCCACTTCCGTTTGTAGCACTTA
Organism: Polytrichum formosum; assembly: GCA_964035585.1. Classification (NCBI taxonomy): domain Eukaryota; kingdom Viridiplantae; phylum Streptophyta; class Polytrichopsida; order Polytrichales; family Polytrichaceae; genus Polytrichum; species Polytrichum formosum. Next base: position 43,839,447 of record OZ037938.1, on the reverse strand, counting down.
TTTTCAGTTTGTTTTTTCATGGAGTATAATAATCAGGTCACTGTGCTATACTTGGAGCCAGTTTACACTATAGCTTGAGGGCCCGTAACCATTGAAATCTAAAATCTCTCATTGGTGGAAAAGGCCAAGATTGTCCCACTTCACTGTACACTAGAGCTTGATGGCCTAAGGGACTACGGAAGTTTAACACATGACAAACCTACATGGAGTCCTACATGGCATGAAATGGATAATGTATCATGGTGTACCGGATGTATGAGAGTAAGTATGCGTAGTGGCAATGACAAACTGACATAGGACATGTTTGCTTACCATAAAATCCAGATTTTGTTCAAGCAGGCACAAACTTTGCTTATGCTTCAGGGCAATTTCAATGCACTTACATCTACCGAGTTTGGAACTGTGGGGGTTTACGTGTGCAGGGAATAGGACCCAGAGTGATGTGGATTGGTATAGGAGGCTCCATTTTCTTTGCAGTGCTTGAGCGAACTAAGCAAATACTTGCAGCGCGGTCGCTTCGGGAAGAATTTCGAGATGCAAGACTAGCTTGAGGTTCTCATTTATCAGAGCTACTCATCTAATTTAATGTAGGCTTAATTCAGGAGACTATTTTTATGAAGAGCTACTGCTCAATTTGCAATGAAGAAAATGCAGGACCCTCCCCTGCCCAAAGCTGAACCAAGTGTTGTATTGATGGATGGTCTGATCAGCGTACAATTATGTGGCGGCTCTCTTTTGAGAATTACAATGTTCATAAAGAGAAAGGCAATGGATAAATAGAACCGATTTGTGCATATAGTGCACGAAATTAATCCCAAAATACACCCAATAATATATATATATATATATATATATATGTGTGTGTGGATTTTGGAATGGTCATATTGGGAGGATATTGTGAAACAAATGTTTTTAAAAGGCGCAACAAAGTGTGGACGACTTCCTCAATGAAGTTATCCTTATCACATACAAAGTATGTTTACAATTGAAACCTTGTCAAAATGAAACGTTGTCGCTTAAAAAGCCTAAGACTTTTGGATGAAAACTACGACCTTTCCAAAGTCCTAATCGGTTACTGATTCTCACATACTCCAGTTCTTATGACGACACTTTGTAACTCAGACGATTCTTGAACTTGAGTTCATATATCTTGTATGTGTATGGTGAGCGGACATCGCATGTAAGTGTAACATGAACACTGACACTCAATATTCTAAGTGCATCGTGTACTTGTACTGGAGATTTCAAATTAAATTCAAATTATAATCGAGTAATGAGATGCTATTGGTGTCAACAATGTCTACATAGTTGTAGAGATCCTATGGATGCTTACATCTCATTTTTATTATTATTATCTCTTGTACAGTTCCCAAACGAAACATAGCCTTAACTTGGCATGTGTGACGAAACATTTGTTTGGGGGTGGCCCATGGCTTTGCATTACTTACATGCACTATGTCCAGCCAAAATAACTTACCGAGATATAAAAAAACAAGGAATATCTTAGTAGACAAGAATTTGGAAACAAAGATTTTGATTCTCAAACAAAGAAACCCACATCATGGCAATGCATGTAAAGGGTACTAAGTGAGTGTTATACCAATCTATACATCCGCAAAATAATATTGAATGGATCATCATCTCTTAGACTTGCAATTTCAATGCTCTTTTATTTACCTTCTCAAAGGTTTGACCTTTTTGTGCTTCAATTTCTTTTACGGAAGGGTTACTGAGCACCGGAGCATGCATTTATAGGCCAATTGAGTGAAAAAGGCAATGTGTACAGCTGCGGGATTCTTATTGCACACAGCAATAGATAGATGGCCAACATTGCACTTGTTGTTGCAATATTGCGAGGATTGGAAACTTTACATTATGGCCACCCAAATATAGTAAAGAAAAGAAAAGAAAAAGTAACACCTGTAACGAGGTACCAACACGAACGTGAGCCCGTTAGCCTCATGTTAATCGTGGTTGTCCATGATGCAACATAAGGAGTCATATCTCATGTTCGGGAGATGGGCTTTAGTTATTTTATGTTATGGTGGACGGAGGACATGTGTTTGTTTGTTGTCTAGTTTTGTTTTTGTTTTTGTTTTTGTTTCTTTCTTTTTCTTTAGGGACTACGTATGTTAGGTTAGTACTTGATGCCGTTTTGGTGTATGCTTTCATGAGGGTTTTAATATTAGATTTTGCGATATTGAGTTTAGTCAGTTTGCTTATGGAGTGTTCGAGCATGGCTCCTCTTACCCCAGCCATGATGGCGGTGATGGGGTTTACTTTCCATCCTTTGCTTTGTAGGGTGTTGATTAGTGGGTTGTATTTGGTGTGTTTATGTTCAAGGGCTTCGTCGGGGAATCTATCATGGCAGTATGTGAATTCTATATATTAAATTGTGTGGGGGGGGAAGGGATTATTGATGTCTGACTTTGGTTTTGGGCTCCTATTATGCATAGGATGTCAGCTCTTAGTTTTGCTTGGCATTGGCATGGTGTGTGTGTAGATGCATTTGAGTAGCCATTCTGGGATTGTTGAGTCGGGTGGCTCATTGTCAAAGCTCCCTACGTTGATTAGTGTGAAGAACCATGTGAATTTGTTGCTTGTAGCGTTTGGGCAATGAGGTGTACTACTCTGTTGTGGCATCATGATGATATTCTAGGGCATTTTATGTGTTGGTTCTCACATGTGGATAGGAGGTGCGGCCATGTGTCTTTGGCATTGTTGGGGCATCAGGTGCAGTTGGGGTTGGGGTGGGCGAGGGGCCAAAATAAATTTTCCATGGTTTTCCATCTATCGGAATTTAGAGTTTGCTTGATTTGGGCATATGTCATGCTCGTGGCCTTCCAAAAGTGGTTGGAGAGTTTTTGGTTTATTTGGTCATCTGACAGCCATTTGTTCAATGTATGGGAATTTGTTTTTGGTTGCGTTCGATTCTTGTTTTCAGTGTTCTTAATTTATGAATGTATGGAGGTTGCAGATGGCACGGGGGGGGGGGGGGGAAGGGGGTCACTCCATTGTCAAGTAGAACACCACGTGCGAGACAAAATAATCTACTTTTTCCTTAAAACATCACCAAAATGGGTCAAAATTTTATTAAATCTTTTTCATGTGTAGATATACACGGTATCTATTACATAGTAAAAAATGGTAACCAAATTTGATGATCTTTTTTTAATAAAACATACCGTTTCTAACTAGAATGATGCAGAATTGAACTAAAACAATTACTACAAAAAAATGAAGATGACTAAAATTTCAAAAAATATATACAAAAGATATTATCAATGGTTATGTATTTGTAGAAAAAAATCATAATTTCTAAAATTATTTGTGGCATATAATATAGGGTAGCAAGCTTGTCACGCATGTGGTGTTCAACTTGACAATGGAATGACCCCCCGTGGCAGATGGCACCATCGTGTGTAGCAGTTGGACAACTTGCCAGCCAATAAGGGGTGGCGTGGACAATATGTATGTGGGGTGCGGTGGTGAATTTGTCTTTGTGCGTTCCCTCATTTGCTAGCGTGTCTATTGTTTCATTTCTAGTGCTACCAGTGCAGGCTCTTACTTTGTGTTTGTAGATCTTGTGGGGGGTCCAGTATATTTGGTGTGCAATTGATGTTATAAATAGTTTGTCTGGGTGGTGGTGTTGTGAGGACGGGTGTCTAATGTGATTATTTATGATAAATATACTATTGAGATTGTCTACAAATATATGTGTGTCCAATTGGGTGGTTTGTACGGTTTTTATGGCAATGAGAATGGCATTAAACTTAGCTCGTAGGACGTATTGGTAGCCCATAAGTCTTTCTAATATTTGGGTGTTGTTGTTGGGGTTGCATACTCCTAATCATGCGGTGTTGCATTTTATATGGCCTTTGGAATTTTTGGTGGGGGATGAAGGATCCATTTGTGTATATGCATTGTTGTGGGTGAAATTTGACAATGTGGAGATGGTTTTATTTAGTTGATACCCGGGGAAGTCACTTAGTGTATTCTTTGGGGACACATGAGTGTACAAAGTTTGCTACCCCTATATTATATGCCATAGATAACTTTAAAAATTATGATATTTTTTCTAAATATACATAACCATTGATAATATCTTTTGTGTATTTTTTTGAAATTTTTAGTCATCTCCATTTTTTGTAGTAATTTTTTTTGTTCAATTCTGCGTCATTCTAGTTAGAAACGGTATGTTTTATAGAAAAATAAGATCATCAAATTTGGTTACCATTTTTTACTATGTAATAGATACCATGTATATCTACTCATGAAAAAAAATTGATAAAATTTTGACCCATTTTGGTGATGCAACTTAGAAAAAGTAGATTTTTTTTGTATGCATGTGGTTTCAACTTTACAATGGAGTGACTTCCCCGAGAGTTGATATTGGTATCGTGGGGGTAGTTTCAAAGGGTATGTCTACTTTGGGAGCGGTTTTCCACATGTTGGAGAATTTGGTATGGTAGTGTGTAGGGGTGGGTTTAATAGGGTTGGTATCCACGTGGATATCTCGTAATAATGAGGTGGAATGTTTGCAGGGTTTGTATGCTTCTTGTGGGATTTGATCGGTTGTGTATGCATATTATAGATGTGAGGGACGATTCTATGTATTGGTAGTATTTGGCCATTCCAGTGTTGCGTTGCAGCTTATAGTGTGTGGTGGAATGGTCACTAGTGTGTGGATGTTGGCATGTTTGGTGATTGGAAGTTGTTGTGGTGTCCAATCTTTGTGGTTGACTATTAGGATGGTTATTGCATGTGTGTCTTCTTTGGTTGCCATTCGAGCCCAATGGATAGTTTCCAAAGTTGTGTTGTGGTCGATGAGGTATGCTAGGCCTACACTAGACCATTTGGAGGATTGAGTGTGTCCCATAGAGCCAAAGACAATGTCCCAATTGTGGGGTGAGTTGTAGTGTGTGAGTTGAGTGGGACATGTAAGAAGGGATAAGTAGTAGGAATGTGTGATTTTGAAGGAATCTATGAGCAATTTTGTGATTTCAAGGTGTAAAGGTTTAGAGAAGGGGACCACGTTATAGGTATATGCAAAGCTAAGTTTAATGACTATGTTTAGGATTTTAATTCTTTGTTTAGGCTAGCCGGAGAGGCGGATAGTAGTTTACTTTGTTGTTTGGCTTTCTTGGTTGTGATTTAATTCTTTAGTTTCCATTTGAGTGGTGGATACCTAGGCATGTGTATGATTTGTTTTGGGTGGGGGTGGGGAAATTTTGGATTTTGTAGGTGATGTTTTGTAATTGGATGCATGCTTTGAAGATGCGTAGCTTGAGTTTGGATTTATTTGGGCAGCCAGTGATGGCACATTTTGAGAGGTTGAGATCCATGTGTGACCATTTGGTGAATTTTTGGAGTTTGTGTATTTGTGGGTGGATGTGTTGGATGTTGTCGGTAATTATTGCAAGGGCGGCTAGGGTGCTAGTGTAAAGTTTGTATATTGTGTTGGCCAGTGCAATAGGACTATAATTGTGAGGTGGAGAGGGTCATATTTTTGTGTAGGAGGGTGGTTTTACTATGTTTCCAATAGGTTGGGAATTGTCTTTGTTTGTAACATTGTTGGAAGAATAAGAAGAGCATATGTTGACACAAGGGAGGTAATGCTCTGATTATTTTGTTCAAGATATTGTCACAATTGGGGGCTTTCCCTTTAGCTAATCTTTTAAAGTAGTTATCGTAGACTTTTTGGAGAATGTTTATATATTTGTGTGGTGGGGGGCGGGTCTTTTATGTAAGATAATGCCATGGGGGGTGTGCCATGGGTATTTTCATATGGCACACATGCATGTATATGGGTGGTTTGTTCATACATGTTTGGGGCAGGTTTGGTCATACATGTTTATTCAATGCATTTGCTAAGAGAGTTATGATTTCCTAGAGTTTGTTTTGTGCATCTTCAATTATGTAGGGGTGAGGTGTTCTTGTTGTAGTATATTTGTGAGATCTGTTATCATGAGGTTTTGGTCTTCTAAGAACATCAATTGGAGTTTTTGGAGGTTTGCAAGGAGTATGGGCTACTTGATGCGGGGGTTGTTGGTCAGTGGTTGTTTCTATTTGGTGATTATGCTACTAGGGTTAAGTGTAGTTGGATTGAGTAGGTTAAAGTTTAAATATGGTTGATTAGCGTACAACATTGGAGGGTGGTGGTTGGGGAGGTTAGTGTAGAAGCCATCTATGAGGCTTGTCAAGGTGTTTTTGTGGCCTCCTTGTCGTGAAAAGTTGTCTTGGGTGGCAATAGTGTGAAGTCCTAGGTTGTGTGTGAAGTGGGCCCAATCGTAATCATTTTGGTTTGGTAGGGATGTTATGCCATTGGATGTTCTTCTTTTAAGGAGTATATCTTCGTTAAAATCCCCAACTAAGATGATTTGGTGCCTCAAGTGATGGTTCATTAGTATTTGAATTTGGTCTTGGATATCTTCTAGGAGATGTATAGTGACTGCCAAAACGGAGTACGAAAAAGCCTAGTCTACCTTTAGCCATTCATATTTTATAGTTTATTGCATTTAATGCCAAATCAATTGACGGCTCAAGTATACATGCATGTAAATGATGTGACTACCAAATTACAAGTCCAAACAATGCAAGATAATTTGAGAAAGATCTAGATCAAAGTAAATTAGCTCCAAAACTCAGTTATGCTCACACTTGGATTACGCAATGAATGCTACAAATCTGACATGTACAAGTGGTTTTCTGGGTCCGATTTTTTGGGTGGGCATGTTCTTGGCCTTCACATTTATAATTGTGTCCCCATTTAGTGCACATCATGTATGCAAATTTAGCAAAATGGTTTCATTGAGGTCTCTCTCTGTTGCTGGTAGAAAGCAAATAGAAGAAGTTACTTTAGAGAAGTTGAGGAGGGGTGAAAGTACTAGAAATGTTGCTAGAGACTTACAAGTATCCCAAAGTTGGGTTGCACAATTTCGTAAGCAACATTTGAGTGAATTGAGTGATGTCAATCACAGTTTTGGTGGCAGGCCACAGGTGTACAGTGCAGCTGATCGTAGAGCTTGTGTGAGAGAAATCACTGTGGGTGGCTTAGAAACTGCACACAAAGTTGAAAATTACTTTAGAGAAGAGCTTCATGTTGGTGGGTGGGCATGTATATATGTAAAATGAGTATGGGTTTTACAGGTTTGTTCGTGATTTTGAGGGCTTGAAGGTAAGGTGATATTGTACTTGGGGTTAGGATTGAGGTGATGTTTTCACTAGAGTACATGGATTTGTGTATCATTGCTAGTATGCCACCGATAGATATGAAGAAGTATAGCTCATACACATGAAGAACCACATAAGCTAAACCATAGTATGTTGAAGTTACTCAACATGAGAGTTTCAAGTGTCAATGTTTACTTTTCTATATGATATTGTAGCAAGTTGTGGCATTTCAAAATAAAATTGCACTAAGGATGTGAGTTTTGCATAACGATCAATATGTATAACCTTCAAAGGGCTATGGGACCCATTTTGGCTCTGAAGATGTCATACAAAGCAGTTTAAGATTATATGTTGATGTTTTTAGCTAGATTCATGGGTGACCCTATCTAACATTAACACATCTACCATGTGCATTATTTCAATCAATCTACCATGTGCATACATATGAAGATTGAATTATTGAGAGATTTGAGTATTTCAATTAAATACATGCCATATATAATATCTAATCACCATTGTCGTTATGAATTTATTTTCATTTCCAAGTTAATAGGATGTCCTAAATATGGATGAAATACATTAACCCAAATAAAACGATATTTGTAATACTTTCTGGGGCTTCATAAAAATAGCTCCATATCACATAAAAAACATTCTCAGCCCTTGAAAGGATAAATTAAAGGTGAGATAAGTACAGGTCATGAAGAGAGTAGTAGTGTGTCTTAGTTGTCCTACAATGTCGTCAACTTTTATAACTTGGTTTTATCCAAAATAAATCAAGTATAAAAATTTATTTAAAATTAAAAATTATTTTTAAAAACAAAACCTTCATTCATCGGCATTGTACCTACTTGTATGTGAGCCTGAGGCAAATCCCCACATTCACTGAGCCAACTACACTGATTATCCCAATTGAGGGTGGTATTAATTCCCGAAGCACTCACTATTTAACCAAATCTCAAAATTACTAAGGGCTGAAATTTTCACCGAGTCGCACTAAATGAGCACTAAATTCATGAATACATGCTCATTTCCCATAGATTTCAAGAAAAGTAACGCGTGCTCTAAGATGTTTTTAGAGTGAAATAAATTTCATATATGAAAAGACATGCTTGTCTCTGAATAATACCAAGTGCCGATACTTTCAATGAACGATGCCAAGTGCCGGTACTTTCAGTAAATAGTATATTCAATAAATAGTGCAGAGATGAACCATGCCTCCTAGATCTTTTGGTGGCACTCATTTCATGGCTTAAAGAAATATAGCATCGCCATCACTAATTTCCCACACTCACTATTAGCCCTCCCACACTAATTGGGACAATCAATGTAGTAATCTAAGGGTTAGTGCTCCTTGTTGGGGATACAAGGAGCACACATAGTTGGTTGAGGATATATAGTTCACAAAAACACCCACTATGATTGGATCTCGGGGGGGGGGGGGCTTTAGTGATGTGCACATTTTTAGAATGTCCCACAAGATTCGTGAACATTTCCATCAAGATTCTGCGAGTATTTCCTAAATGATCCTATTTACTTTTAGGTCCACAAACTATATTAAGATCCATATCTATAATCCTATTCGATCTTTGTTGATAGAAAATGGGACCTATCTTAAGAAGTTATAGAATTGCGTAATTTCAAATAGTCAATTACACTAATTGTGATATGCGGTGTAATTCATCCATTCATAATAAGCTAACTATCAGAAACGAATATGTATGCCAGAATATCCGATTGGTGACATCAGCAGTTGATATGGCCGAGTTGGTCTAAGGCGCCAGATTAAGGTTCTGGTCCGAAAGGGCGTGGGTTCGAATCCCACTGTCAACACAAGGTCTGTACAAGGACTCTTCAGCCTACGAGAACACACTTTTGCAAAATTACCCATTTCAATCATCTTGGTACCGTTGTTCTTCTGCATGAACTTGTGCAGATTGCAACTTCAAAAAAATCCAATGTCTCAATTTTCCAACTAGTCCATAGTCCACACCGGAGCCCAAGCTGAAGAAAGGAGCTACCATACCATGCCCGGATGCGGGAACAAATTCTCGACTACGAATTGATAGCTATGATCAGCGAGACTCCAAACATCAAAGACTGGATTGAGTCCGGCATGGAAACTGGAACTCACTAAAATTTGTCAAAAATCATTCCAAGCTGTGGCTACTTGTGGGTCTAAACTCTTAGACTCTAGAGTGGGTTTTGAAGATTTTGTTTCTTCCCATCCTGACTTACTACGAAGGTGTACAGGATCGTGGCATTAAGGCCAGCCAGTTGCTGGAGGCTCCAGATATCCCTGCTGCACAGACTCCTCAAATGACCATCGATTCAGCTGGTTTTGGTATGTCCAGAAAGCCCAACCAAATGTTGCCTCACCAAACACTACAACCTGAGCTTCACCAAATTTCTGGTAATCTGATTGCGTCGCACCAACAACTTCCCACTCGTTTGTCCACTCACCTGTGCAACACAGACCATGCTTCACACTTTAGATTTGAATGCAGCACATGCTCACATGCTTGCAATTTAACATATGAAATTGCATCGCTCCATTTTGAATGGAGGTAAGAAGAGCAAACAATTCATAGAGTGAAGTAACTTGCCCACGAAAATGAGGGCGTTGCCTGCAGCATTGAGGCCTTGAATGAGGCTTTGTCGGTCATTGTAGACGTAGTTGATATTCCACTGGGCTGTCGTATGATTAAAAAGAGCACTGTTGAATAGATTGTAGCAGTGCACGTCCAGGACAACATTATCAGCTGGTAAAACATTTACCAGCTCAGCAAAGTTGGCCCCGATGCGCTGGCACATAATTACATAAGCCGTAGACGAGTGCTTGCGCACTGTGCTATATCCCCACGTGTAGTAATATTCCATGACGTTCAAAGGTACGTCCGCGGCTCCAGGCTCGTTAAGTAGTTCGATTCCAAAGAAAGCCTGGTTGCTTGCATACCTTAAAGCACCCAACAAAAACAACATCAACAACCACAATGTCCACAGAATTTGAAATTTGAATGACCGCAGAATTTTCAATTGCCAGCAAATGGAGGAGGGAACCCAATGAAAATGTAAGGTAAGTGGGCCTCAGGGCCGGGTCACATGGGGTCCCAAGTCCAACTCATGTTAGCAAGTCCCAAGGCAAGCTCCCAACTTTTGAGCCTTAAGGAAGCATTAAAATATGGTTCATTAAAGTCGGATCTTGATTATTTTATGCCAGAAATTTGTGGGACTTCTGTTGAGAGTTGGGTTTAGCTTTTTGCTGGACCCAACTCTCAACACAAGTCCCAAGCCTCACCTCCAAAAGTGTTGCCATGTAGGCATCTATGTTAGACTTGGGAGTTAGGACTTGGGACCCGTGTGAATTGGTAAGTCCCAAATTCCATGGTTGAGATTGCACGGATTGACCTCAACGTGACTTAGGACTCGGAACTTGGGACCCGTGTGAACCGGCCCTTAATTTGACAGTTTTCTTTGTGAACCCACTTCTCGTAGGAAATAGTGCGAGCTGGTTAGCAAATCCAAATTGAGCCCACATCCATATGCCTAATAGTTTTTGGATCTCATTGAATATCTTATTCATTGTCATCGTGAAGATTCTTGTGCTCATTAAATGGTCATATTAGGTCTCCCCCGGGCACTTTACACTAGAGCTTGAGGGCCTAAGCCCGGCCTAAGGGATCAAGGAAGTTGAAATAAGTGAAAACTTACATGGAGTCCTCCGTGACATGAATGGATAATGTGTTGTGGTCTACCAAGTTTTACATCAAGCCTACCCCAAAGAGGTGGGTCTAACACAAAACTGTCGTAGAGATCACGACCCTTGATTTATAGGGCTCCCACATGAGTAGCATGGTAAATTATGAAATAGCATTCAATTCAGAGCCCGGTCGCATATAGCATTACTCTCTACTTGAAGGCCTGTGACCACGCAAATTAAAATTCTCCATGGTATGGCCTTCAGATGAGTTTTAAGGGCCGTCATAATTCCATGGTCACAGTGTAAAGTGGCCCTGAGTAGTAATAGAGAGATTGAAATTGGTTTAACAAATAATCATAACCATTAGTATTGAAAAAGAACACTATTTTCTAGAGTACTTAAATCCTGTCTAATTGAAACAGATCAGCCTTTACCTGCTTGCAAGGAAATCGATGGCAGTGATGGTTTCAGCCAAGTAATCGGTACCTCCTTGCTGAGCCCACTCTGAAACACCATCCCTGGAAGCACTGTGCTCTTGACCATTCTGGGAGCCCGGGGCAGCATGCATGTCGATGATAACCTGTATCCCATGATTGCTGTGATGAACAAAAAGCTTCTTCAGGTCATTCATATAAGCTAAGCAGGTCTTAAACAAACATTTTAAACTCTGTGCCCACTTTCTTGTAGGACATGAAACACGTGATTAGTGCAAGATGATTCCCACTTCCAAATCACGTATAGCCATTTGCCTCATAACGTTTGGGGGTCATTTGAATATCGTATGCATTGTCAAAGTGAAGATTCTCGTGGACATATAGGTCCAACAAAATTTGAGCATGTAGTTCCAATCTCTCTTTTGAAGATATGTCTTTATGGTGTCCGTCCTGAGATCCACACTAGAGTGGTCTTCATGACATGTCATGTAGCACCATGCATTATATGACAATCACGTTGCCACCCAATGATTTCAAGATAATTAACGTGGGTCAATGATGAATTATAGTGTGGGCCACACTGAATCGGATGTTTACTTAAGTGAAGATTGTCGTACCTGCAGTCTCTCCCAACCTCTGCAACATGTGATTATTACCATAACTCTTGAAAGTACTCTAATTCTCCCTAGAAAAGAGCTACGAAATAGAATCTCGGGAAAAAGTAATGGAAACACCATACGTACTTGGCCCACTGAAATGCATTGTCAAGAGCTTGCAGAGACCCGGACACGAATGGTGCAGGGGGGTTGGGATCAGACGCTATCCACCAGCCAATGGGAACGCGGACCGTATTTATACCATTGTTTTTGAGAAACACGAAGTCCGTCTCTTGTATGAAAGTGTCTCTGTGTTTCTGCATGAAAGCAAAAGGCAAAAGACCTTGTCAGTGTTGTAGCCTTACCCAATTTGCAGATGTAATAGGTAATCGTGTCTTGAATGATTGATTTTTTATGTATGCCATGATTCTCAATTTGGATTTAAGAGTTGACATTTTTCTTGGATCCGGGAATGTGACATGGGATTGTGGCAACAATCTATGGGATTTTCTGACCTTCGTTGTTGCTTATATAAATTTTCAAAGTCAAAAGTGCCATAAAACGAGCGATAAAACGACCAGGTGCGCCTCCCCCCATCCTCCAATTATCGACTCTTAAGCCTAGAATAGTTACCAAATTTTGAGCACATAAACCAATCTCTTTTCAATACATGTCTGTTAGGTGTCCTTGGATCCACGTGTCACCACACACCACACAAATATGAGTGTCCGATTAAGATAAGTAACTGAATTAGGCGCATCACCTTAGTGTGTACAAAGTACACGTACTACACCTATTTGATGAAGAGGAGCCACAGGTAGCGTGGATCTATAAAGTAATCACGTTTAGTGGTGCTCATGGTTGCTGGCTAATTTTAAGACTGATACTGTGTCACTTGAAATCAAATCAAAGAGCCGTTTATAATATGACTAAGAGCTATTATAAAATTGTGAGGGCCCTTTGAAACTCAAGCAAAGACTGTACCATGGAAAATTGAAATTGAATTTTGTGTGGTCAGGAATCTTCAAGTTGTGTTGTAAACAAACACGACTGGGCTCTCAACCGAATGCTACTTCATTGCCATCCTACTCAGGTGGATCCGTCTAAACGATAAATCAAGGGTTGTGAGAATTTGAAGTGTCTTGGTCTCCAGATGATTTTGTGTGAAACCCACCTATTGAGGTGGAGTTGATGCAAAATCTGGTGGACCATGGAACATCATCCATTGCATCCCATGTAGAACTTATATAAGTTTTTCATTCCTTCAATATTCCTTGGTCCCTTTGGACCTCAAGCTCTAGTGTAAAGTGATGTTGGACAGTCTTGGGATCTTTCAATAGTAAGATGTTGAAGATTTCAATGGTCACTGTCCCTAATGATACGTTAGACTCTTGTAACTATCTTGTGAGCAGCAACACAACTATCGTGCACCTCGCCACAAGTTTGTGACAAATTCAATTTTTCTACTGAGACCCAATTAATTTGTGTGTAAATTACCTTGAAAACATTGGCTGCAGCCGATCCCCAGCCATTGGCAAGCTGGAACTCCCCTCCAAGCACAGTGTTCACCGTCATTGTAAAAGTGGCATCATTTGCAGTCCATCCAGGGTTTCCCCCAAAATCTGCCGTAACCTGGTTCGCACTTTTTGCCTGCCAAACCGTCCCGCCAAATCAGATTCATTCCAAGGTAAGTGGGCATTAAATGGAAACTTTCAACTCTGCACCCATTTCTTGCAGGATGAGAAAAAACACAATTAGTGCGAGATGATTGCCAATTCCAAATCTTGTCTGTTGCCATTTAGCTCATAATTTTCGGAGCACATAGGAATATATTATTCATTATCAAAGTGAGGTTTTCGAGGTCATGAAATGGTTATATAGGTCGTCCGCCCAATTGTGTCACTGTTGAGGTGGAGTGGTTGACAAATTGTGAGCACATAGTCCAATTTCTTTTAAGCACATGTATTTTGGTGGCCGTTCTTAGATCCACACCTAACCACACACCACTCAAATATAGGTGTCTGATTAAGAAAAGTAGCCAAGTAAGGCCCGTATACAGACTGATCTTTCCAAAGGATCCTCGTTGATTTGCATACCAAATTTGCTATGAAATTGTGTGACAATCTTTCGTAGTGGAGACACGTTTTCTTATATGATACGGCAACCACTTACAGTCGACTTACTTTGGCATTTGCAAAAGCATCAGAGTACTAAAAATGCCCACGCCCGTGGAAAAATACTACTTCACAATATCATCAACATGCAAGTGAGAATTACCAAATACCAAGGTTTTCTCTGAAGACCAATAGAGTTGTCCGCTTAACAAGACTTTTTGGTTGGGATTTGGGGGGGAGTTGGTTGTTTTGCATATAACACCTTCCATGTTTGGTAATTTTTCGGTGCATGCTTGGGAGCACCTAATGTGGAGGTTTGAAGGATGAACATTCTACATCGGTTCATTGAGGGTCAAATTCATATTGGCATGCCAAGAGGTGCCAAAATGAGGTTGGCCCTCAATGAACCAAAATAGGTTGCTCTACATTCATATTTAAACACTTCCTCCAAGGATGCACCCAAGTGGATAGAATTTACTGATATTGTATGAAATACAACCAATGGAAAATCATTGAGGACAAACTGCCGACAAAAAGTCCCATTGAGTTAAAGGACAACTCTAATGTTGAACCAAAATCACTTCATCTGCATGGATCTTTGCAGTGCTTGCAATTGGCTGTTACATAAATAAAAACCCGCAAGTGAAAAATGCATGCAACCATACGTACCTGGAGATACATGCCATTGCTGGCTTGAATGTGAACCATGGATGGGTTTGCAGGATTGCGGATGAAGTTGAACGTTTCCCAAGTTGCGGGGCTAGGCGCGGTTGCCTCCACATTGGTTCCACCCCCTTGGACCGCACTCACAAATAGGTTGTTGAAAACACGCAACTGATATACTCCTGCAGATACTCTCCATATCTGCTCAACAAGTAGGTCAACCCCACAAGTTGATTGAATTCGTGCAGAAGCTCAAGTATAGGTACCCTTTTTTAGTCCATCCCCATGACTTCTCTCTAAAAATTGCAACAAGAACATGTTTCAGAACCAACATGAACATTCATTGACTACAACACTTATTTCTTCAGTTGTTCCTTACAAATCTCGTACAAAGCAGTTGAATCTATAATGAAATATACAGACTTATCTTTGTGGTGGTATTCTACATCATTCATTTATTCATTCATTCCATATCCAGTCAATCTGTTATTGCAAATCTCCAACAGGTACATTTTCTCTAGTCCTTCATATTTTATGGGGCTAGGTACATGCAATAAGATTGAAATAGTGTTGAAATATACTTTGAAAGTTTCCCACGTAGAGGCCGATGTTCTGTTGGCAACTAACTGTTGTCCTCCACCACCTTCTGCTGACACAAAAGTCCCCTTGGAAGTGGACTGCAAGGTGATTTGGGCTCCATCCTGCTCTCCCCACCAAAAATTGTTACAAATCTTCACACATAACCTCCAACCTGAGATTTTTATTATTTTGCATTTTGCATACCTAATTGTTATCTGCATAGTGAGCGAAATGCATCACTTGGAGCAAGTAAAACATTAGATAGACAAGGTGATGTGGGCTCCATACTGCTCTCACCATCAAATTCTGTGATAAAATCTTTACATATAACCTCGAGCCTGAGATCTTTGAGAGTTAGCACTTTACCTAATTTGTAACTGATAGGGCAAGAAATTAGAGTAAAGATCGTCTCTTACAAGAAGGTCCCCGTCAGGGATGTTGTCGAACAAAGAGGGCTTGATCCACTTTTCGATGACAAGCCACCCTCCAAGATTCACAGCTCGCACTTTTTGAGTGTTCAGAAGAGTTCTTTGAGGCTGAACAGCTCCGACACCACCAGGAACCAAGTGCTTGTTCACATGTGCAACTTCACCTATAACCTCACCTTCCAATTGCCACTGGCTATGGCGGTGGGCCTGTATCACAATCATTGCCAAAACAGGCCTAATCAAAACACAACCAACAGTGCTCGGAGTGGAGATTTATGCTACAAATTAGGGGTTACGGATGGGGGGCCAGTATCTATCTTGAAGTCCAAAACTTTTTGCTTTTTGGTCTTGTGTGAATGTTTTTAGACACCTAGGAAGTTGGAGGAATAAACAAGTGCTAAAGCGACGCATGAGGTGGTCATTTTAAGACAGCTGTATCCTGACAGACACTCTCAAAAAAAACCCACACCCCCGAATTGTGCGGTATAACTTAACAACAACAACAATTGAGCAGCCTTCCGTCACACATCGATCTCACACTGGATGGATTTAAATTGTCCTCCAAAAAGTTGAGCTATGGGTCCCGCCTAACAAAGGCAGGCTTCAATTGATGATTATGTCGTTGCTTTCTGGAATTTCGATATGTTCTGGGAAATCAAGAACATGTGCAAACACACTTGCACAAAGAAGTGGATAGACACAGTTTGGCTAGATAATGTATTAAGTAGGTTGTGTCCACAAACTCTTCCATCAAAAATTCCACTTCTCTATGCATACAAACACATGACGTTCTTCGGAGCTAACTTCTAATGTAAACTTAGCATCATGCGATTACCAGCATTACAATCTCCTTTGCCTTGTCTTACACATGCAATATTATAACTTCAGATTGATGAGCACGGTTCCTTGAGGTGTCAAGTTTCCGGTGTTGTACAGGAATTAAAGATATTTAGAACTTGAATATATAGAAGAATTACACTTATACAATCACACTCACCAGAGCCACCAGTAGTCCCAGTGCCAGGTACACGGATTGCAGCTTGGCGATCCACATCGTCCTAATGTAGAGTTTCCCCCAATTTCAATCAACTCCAAAGAATCCAAGACTAATTCCAAGAAGTGGGCTCCGCTGGTTGCTCCTCAAAATCAAGCCTCAAAACCTGTCAAAATGCAATCTGTGGGTGCATTATACATGGCCCTGGAGCTTGTCCACGTACCCAATGCCACTCAAAACTCTCAAAACTCAAACCTCAAACCTCCATACTCAAAATTCAAAACTCCATACTCCATATTCAAAACTCAAAACTCAAAACTCAAAATTCAAAACTCCATACTCAAAATTCAAAACTCCATACTCAAAATTCAAAACTCCATACTCCATACTCAAAACTCCATACCTTTAATGCACTACTTCACCAGAGCTCCATCTCATCATCGGTCCCCAGCTCTTTGTGTGCAGGAGGCAACACAGCATTGCACACTCAAAACTTCTCAATGATCAAAACTCCATACTCAAAACTCGAAACACCATACCTCCAATGCACTACTACGTCACTAGAGCTCCTTCTCGTCACCAGCCTCCAGCTAGTTGTGTGCAGGAGGCAACACAACATTGTACACTCTCAAAGGCACTCCAAACTCAAAACTCAAAACTCCATACCTCCAAAATGTACTACACTGTGGTGCATGCACGGATGTGTTGATGAGGGGGGTAAGGACAGGTATGGCCCCACATGCTTCAAGTGTGATTGTAGAAACGGCTCAGGTAATCCTGTGTGAGTAAATTGTACTAATTGCCAGCCTTCTTCAAGGCATTAACTGATTGATCAGAGATTCAGATCTCCACAGCTTTCTTTGGCCTGCACGGTGGCTGGATGGATAGAGACAAGGATGGATGTTCTGTAACCAACCCGTGTACAAGTCAAACCCAGAACTCGGATTCAAACACTTTTCCTGTGGCGGAACATAAGTGACAAGTCCACTTGCAACGAATCGTTGGTATATTGAGTTAGATTCCTTGACGTTTCTCATGTGATCAGTTGATCAAAGTTGCGGGAACCGAGCAGGCCAATGATAAGTGATGTGCGATCGTTTGTTCATGATGTGAATACCTTACCTACATCAACAAGCGCTCGATGGGTGCATTTGATTCCCATGAGCATTTGAAGTTTTCCGAAACGGAGTATGCATGCAAAAGTTATAAGAGTCCAAAGTGAAGATGCTCCGCCTTTTTGAATGATCGGACACTAGGTCCTCTCAGTTGTGTTCATTATTGAACTTACAATGGTTTTTGTATGTTGAGCACATAGTCCGCAATGAGTCTTTTGTGACGACGTAACACATGTCTTTTTATTGTTTGCATTTAACTACAAGCCTTTTCAAGTACTCGCGTGCATGCGGGAGGGGGCCACTCTTCTTTGAGAGTGGGAGCCACGTCCCAATCACCAATATGTGAGATTCCTTATTAAAACCCATGTACAAAATCGTCATGACTAATAAGAAGATTATACATAGACATCAAAATTTATGAAATTGTTTCATGGATGTATACGACAATATTTGAGCTCTTAGCCTATCTATAGATAATCTAACTGAATTTTTTGTTTAAATATTATCAAAATCATTTATGCATATTCCATTGGGCAATCTTACATTACAATTCAGCATGCTGTAATTATGGATTGGAGTTAATCCACTTTTACTTAAATATTAACTTGGGGCACTTTACACTAGAGCTTGAGGGAGTGTGACCATTGATTTTTGAAGTCTTAATTGGTGGACACACCGACTTCCCTTCATACTAGAGCATGAGGGTCTAAGGGTCGAAGGAAGTTCACACTGTGAGTTTGCATGGATGAAAAACCTACATGGGGTACAATGGATAAAGTTTCATGGTCTTCAGTATTTAGTCTCAAGCCCACCTCAAAGCAGTGTGTCCAATTTAGTAATAAACCAAGAGATAGTGACACTTCATATCTCAAAACCCTTGATTTATTATAATTTATTGTGTGGAAAGACCCATATGAGTAAGATGGTAATGAAGTAGCATGCGATTGAGAGTTTGGTCACTCGGGGGGATCACACCCCCTTACGTTTTGTAACCACGTGCGATAATGGGGTATTTAATGGGGGGATATTTATGCACCTCTCAATATTTTTTTCCTCCCTATTTGTAGATATAAAGCTACTTTGACGTATTTTTTAGCACCCTATATTTATTTGTAATTGTTTAGAGAGACTAATTTTTGGCACCATATTTTTTTTATAAATTGTACAAGTACCAAATAGTGGACATAATACTATAGCATTGCAAAATCGACTATGTGAGCAACAAACATTCCATACCATCCATCTTGTCATTAAATTGGTTTTAATTAGTTATACCAATTCTAAACCATTCAAAGTGCCATTCAAAACACAACCAATAGCACTTGGATATTAGTTAAAGGGTTGCCAATAAACACGGAGATAACAAAATGTATAAGCTAACATAGACAAGTTGTAAATGCAAGACCTCCTACCCGAACGCTCACCATCTTGGTGCCACCGTGCTTGCCCAAACCCTAAGCAAGCCTTACTCTAAAATCGCTCTATTGCAAAACCCAACAGCCGTTGAGAAGTCACAACATTCTTTCCCCCAAAAAAATCCCACAACATTTCCCTCCATACTAACACGTTTCATTCAAATTTGGACAGAAACTACACAATTCTTCATCCAAGTAGTCAAACCCACAATTATTCTATTGATCCTACTACACACTTTTGGGGGGATGATGGGGATCCAATATCTATAACCCTATTTTTTTTCTACTGAATACTAAAATGGAGGAATTATTCACCACCCTATTTTACATATAACCATGTAGGGACATATTTCCAATGCTATGGTAGATCTAACGAATTTATAAATTTTACCCTCAATGAATTAAGTTGACCCTATTTTTTATCTCACGTGGTTTCTAAAATTCCGATAGTCACCTCCCCGAGTTTGGTCATGTATGTTTTTACACTACACTTGAAGGCCCTTACCACACAAAATCCAACCTCACTTTTAGATGTCATAGACCTTGGCCGTGGTATGAATTGGCCCTAAATGACCTAGTCTACTGTTGGAATCACGAGTAATCAATGCCTCAAAGGAACTGTACAAAAAAAACACGCCATGCTAACCCCTAAATACATGCCCGTTGGCCACCCTGAATGACCATGACGGCCCCACTATCAATAACTAAACTTTGCAAATGTTTATCTCCACATCACATACATGCATGCAAAATCCAATATCGAAGATGTTTAGAGCTTGTAGGTGATGAGCACCACAAAACTTTTTAGTTGTCCAAGTTTCTCCATAAATGATAATGATATGATCCTTGTGGTGAGGTGTCAAATAAGGTAGATTTCTTCACCCTAACTTTTTATTGAAATCCATGCCTTGTTTGGGTATATTGAGTTTGATAATACACCATTGGACATGTATTGAAAATACCAACTAGATGCAACTTACAACTCCCACAAATGCCACATTTCAAACTATAAAGGGCCCTTACTGGACATTGTCGGGATCAAAGCCCAGTTTTTTGATAAAGCTAAATGTGGACCTCAAATCCAAACAATTAGATGTGGCATAAAGAATATACCAAAATTCTTTTAAACAATTTGGTGCATAACTTCCAAAATTAGGAGATATGGCCCCCAACAACCAACATGGACATGTGGCATGCTTACATTGGAGGATATGGTCACGAAGCCCCAAACACCCCAACCGGTCTGCACTTTAGAAATCCTAGAGAGCTCATATCTAGTATGACTTGCAAGTTGTTTTCACTTGTGGATTCCAAATCTTATAGTTGCACCTAACATCTCAATCCAATTGAATTACCTAAACCACGAGAAACACATGTAATATTGGCACATTTGGACTTCTTAGACATTTATAGGTTAATGCACGCGGCAGTCTATTGTGGACAATTCCAATGACACATATGTCAATTTCAACCGCTAAACTGATTAGGAGATTGTCTCATCCAATATGCAGATACAAACCACACATTGATCAACTTAGAATGTTTGATCTATATGTTGAGCATATCATCCATGCAACAATTAAATGTAGGTGCCCAAATAAGTTCAATGACCACAAAAAGCTCAAATATCTCAAGTTACCTACAATGACAATGTGCAATTAAGTTGCCCCACAATACGTTATCAATGCTCTATTATTATTTTTTATAAATTACAAATAAAAAATTGAATTTTTTTTTCCTCTTTATTGTGGTTGCTATATGGATGAAGAATCCAAGTTATAAGTTTTTGCAATCCGGTTTTAACCCAAGGTAATTTGCATGAATAAAGAAGCAACCCATGCACATGTAACATCGGTGTAGTTAACTTTGAACCTAATTAATATTATTGTTATTATTGTCACAAAGTTATCATGCGAGAAAACCACTCCATTTACGTAGTCCCAAGCACCAAATAGTTACGAGGTGCAAATGAAGCAACTTAATGAAAAGTTAAAAGAGGAAGTTAGTAAACGGCGGCAGGCTCAGGTACGAGGTTAAGCCGCCCGGATCAGTTGGGCTTAAGGACCGAGTTATGGCAAGTGACGTGGTTGCAAGGACGCACTGTCCTGGGCCAGTCACGGACTCCCTACCTGGGAGATTCGCTCTGGCTTTGCCGATTTGGGGAATAATTACGCCACCTGTGGTAACTTATTAGGGTTCTGGGCCATGTTTTTTTCTTTTTTTTTGAGACAGAAGGCCGACAGGCCAACGCCAAAGCACAGGAGGTAGTTGATCACCTGGCAAGTTTTCCGTCAGGTAGAGAGGAGATTTCACAGCCGGGATTCGAACCGCCAACCTCTTCCTTGAGATTTGGGTATCCCTCCACCATCATCCGGTAGTTTAGGGTCATCTCAGACCATTCTCGGCCATGTTCTCAGAGTCGGTTCTCAGCAATGTCCGGGGAGGTTTAGGGACATAATCGGTCAAAACCCTAAGTGTTTCCAAGTCCAACGGGTTCCATGTTGACATCTTTTGGTGTTTTTTCTTTGTTGTATTGGGATATATTCTCAAGCTTCCTCTAGAAATGATTGGTAATTTTTATGCAGACCGCTAATGGCTTATCGCTTCGCTTCCCTCATGAAGAAAGAAAATAAACGATTCAGACGTCATTTGTTGCAGTCCTGAATTTCGGCTGGTTTTTCCCTCAAACACAACCGGTCCATCTGTAAGTACACTAAATAGTCCTAATATTGTGGGCCACAAAATCCTCTGGAGCCCACGCTAATTCTCGTAATGAGAATTAATGTGGGTCGGGTTAATTTTCAACTCACGCTTAATTTCTAGTAGAAAACTAGCATGGGTCACAATGCTTGTTTTTCTAAAAATTAATCTGAGTGATTATTTGTTTTTGTACTACTTTTGATGTAAGGTGACTGTTTTATTGTATGTAAGGCATTGGTCGAAGTCTTCATGAAGACTTAGGAAAGACATGGGGTCTTGGACCCACGGTACTTGTGTAGCAGTCGGTTCTATCCGTTTAGTGGTTCTAAGTAACCTAAATTACGGATGTGCTCATGTCATACACCGTAATCACAGTGGATGTAAGGTAGACGTGTGTAATTCGAATACTTTTCTCTTTGCACCCACTTCTTGTAGGATATGAAACACACAATTAGTGTGAGATGATTAGCAAAGCCAACTTGTGCCTAATGTCTTTTGCCTTGTAACTTTTGGAACTCGTATGAATATCTCATTTATTATAGAAGTGACAATTCTCATGCTCATTAAGTAGTCGTATAGGTTCCCCCCCCCAATCATGTTGACTATTTGAACCTAGAGAGGTTAGCATACTTTAAACATGTAGTCCATCTCTTTGAAACACATGTCATTTTAGTCTTTGTTCTTAACTTAGATTAACTTAAATGCAGGTGTCCACATTGTTGCTATGTTGGAATTAGGCATGTCTACCTTACAAAAATTAACAATTGTGCATGCAACAACCCTACTTGCACCTTGTAATAACAAACTCCCTATATGGTAGATTGTGCTAAAACTATACTAAATACTATATTTTGTGTCATATGGTATTTTATGTTACTGTGGTAACTTTTTGGATGACACTTCTTCTGAATAAGTTTACAAATATTGTCATGGGCGATGGATGAGTTCATCCATTGGCCAAAACCCTACCTTCTCTTGTCACCAACTTGTGATGAAATATTGTCATAGATGATTGAAATTTGGATGAAAAATCACTTGGTACGTGACAGTAATTGCAACACTGTAATCCTATAATCCCCAAAAAAATTACAAGGAATGACAAATAATGTTGGGTTAACATTTAGTGTTGGTGACACTGTACTGCGGTTTACAATTAGAATTGAGCAAGTCAATGAGAATTGGTGACACTAAATAGCATATTTAGTTGTAGCACTCAGCATTGAGCATATATAGATGTTATTATTGGAAGTAAACGGTTTTTTTGGAATTTTCACTAGCAATTGACATGAGATTCCAATGCAACAAAGTATGTCTTATTTAGATTTTTGTAAACAAATGTTATAAGTGTTCAAAGTTTTATCAATGGAGAACTTAAAACCAACACGAGAACTCGATGTTGAGGTGGTGGACATTCTCATAATCAATATGTATTTATTGTGTAGGGTTTTAAGTTATGGTTTTGGACAAGGTGTTGGTATTAACACCGTTAAAAACTTCCACGTGGGTATGTGAGTGGGTCTCAACAAATCTAAGATTGGCATGTGGCATTCATCCAAACCAAAACCAGGAAGACATTTTCAGTAACTTGGTTTTTGAAATCGTGGAGATCAACTATCAACACCACTTCTATGTTGTTCTCATAAAGGTGAGTGATCCTTAAAGTGGCACCCACATGGTTTTTGTTGATTTTGGGTTTCTTCACATTTTTAGAAGAAATTGGAAATTCAATTTAGGTTAGTATATGGGTTAGAAGCATGCCCCTTAAAACAAAAATCATGTAGTGTTTTTTTTGTGGCCCCTATAAATCCTCAAAGTGCATTTACAAAAGGACTGGCGGTTCCTTAATAACCACTAGTATTCTTCCACTAGATGGGTTTGAAACATATGAATATGGATTGAGTTTTTTTTTCTTATAGTAGATCATAAAACCATCTAGAATAGAACTGGTGATATGAAACCGCAATTTCTCATAGTGTTTGCAGCATTGGGTCTTTTAGAGTCATAGACGGGGGTCCACCAGTATTGAATCATAAGGTGAAAACCATAACAACTTCAGCCTTTTAATGCGCGAGAGTAGACTTGTATTAATAAGGGTATTGTTGACCTTTTGTTGAATGCTTCTTGCAAATATGTCCTAGATTGACCAATACGATTGGCGACAGTGGTGCTATTTTATACTTAATGTTGCATAGGATAAGTGGTTTTAAACTTCAACTTACTTAATGCACCTGTCGCAACCACTTATTCACACTTCAAGGCTTGAAAAAAAAACTACTAATCATGCTATTACGAGAATGACACAATTAGGATAGTGACGCCATAAGGACCACATACCTTAGATGCGAGGACACTATGATTTGCAGATGTTATGAATTCATGTGAACAAATACGATGTTGCTTCATATAGGAGCCTTGAAATACATTGTTCCCATTATTGGTTTGTTGAAAGTCCATAACACTTGACAACCCACAATAATGTTGAGGCATGTGTCCCTATTGTGCACACTTCCAACTCCACATATAATTTTGGGCGTTGGATTGGATTGCAAACCATCTCATATGATTAGCAATCGCGAATCAAGAAGATCATCACTTCAAATTTCAAACTCGGATTTGAAATGTAAAATCTAGAAGAGGTCGTAGTGAAGATTCTTTACTTTTCTTAAATGATCACATAGGCCCTTTGCATTGAACCTAATGAATCTAGAATAATGTCTAAATTTTGAGCACATAGTCCAATCTAATAGTGACACGTGTCTTTTTGGTGTCCAACAACCTTTGCCATATACCCCTCAAATATAGGTGCATGATTAAGAAGAATGTGACCGCATCAGACCCACACACCGTAGGAGCCTTGGTTTCCCTTCTATATGGTATTAATTTTTGTGTAAAAGTCCATAATAATGTAGATGTGCCTAAGCCAACATAACAATGGTATGAACACCTACATTTGAGTGGTATGAGATTAGGTGTGGATCAAAGAACAAACACTAAAAAGACATATGTTCAAAAGAGATTGGAGTATGCGCTCAAAATATGCTAACCACTCTATGCTCAATAGTCAACATGATTGGGGGGAAATTATACAAACACTTGATGAGCACGATAATCTTCACGGTGACAATTCATAATATGACCTCCAAAAGTCACAAGGCAAATGGTTGTGAGCACGATTTGGATTTGCTAACCAAGAGTACGAATTGGATGTTCCAATTTGGGAATTATTGTATACAACGAGCGCACCTCTCATCCATCCAACATTAAAATTGGTACTGTATTAAGAAAAAAAAACAAAAAAACTTGACCCCCTGTAACGTAGGTTTGTTAATGATGCATCTCAAATAACCTCAAATACACTGATTTAGGGTCTTGAAAGTTGATTTCGGTGTCAAATGAAGTTATAGAAGTAACCTTTGGGTTGCATACTATTCAAGGCCTTTTATGTTGGATGAATGAGAGGTATGCACGTATATGGCAATTCCCTCTCCCTCCATCTCACATAATTACAATGTGTTTCATATCTCT
The DNA here is from genome assembly GCA_964035585.1 of Polytrichum formosum. Classification (NCBI taxonomy): domain Eukaryota; kingdom Viridiplantae; phylum Streptophyta; class Polytrichopsida; order Polytrichales; family Polytrichaceae; genus Polytrichum; species Polytrichum formosum. The sequence continues at coordinate 43,814,011 of OZ037938.1, read as the reverse complement.
ACGAGAAGAAGAAGTGGGTCCAATTTGGAAATCATTGTATACAACAAGCGTACCTCTCGTCCATCTAACATAAAAAAAACTTAACCCCATGTAACATGGGTTTGTTAATGATTCGTCTCAAATGACCTCAAATAGACTAATTCGGGGCCTTGAAAGTTGATTTCAGTGTCAAATGAAGTTATAGAGGTAACTTCTAAGCTGCATACTATTTAAGGACTTTTATGTTGGATGAATGAGAGGTATGCTCATATGCGATAATTCCCTCTCTCTCCATCCATCTCGCACTAATTGCAATGTGTTTCATATCCCTACGAGAAGAAGAAGAAGTGGGTGCAATGAGAAAAGTATCCAAAATAACACACGTCTATCTTACTTTGACCGTAGCCCGCATCAAATGTTAGGTTAGTTGATCGGCGTGCCCGAATCCCGTCCATCTTTTTAGGCATTGGCTTCCCCAAACAACTTATACGTTGACAAGTATGTTATGTTAGCTGCCCAAATAGTTACGCCTTGTGTGGACACTTCACATAGGGATTTGAGCACACCCGGTCCCTAAACACTAACACCGAGTATCCCAATTTAGTGTGTCTTACTATTCGGATCGGAGTTACGAAGCGTTACAACTATTTAATGAGAATGTAATGTTTTACCAAGAACAGTTAGTTATGTTCTATAATGTCTGGACAACCTACATTATAACCTCCCTAATATCACGCTTTGTGGCAACCAAAGTGAACGTGGTATTAAGGAGGTTTTTAGTGTTAACTTGGATGTGTGATAATAGAGAGTTATTGTGGTGTGCGACATTGTGGAATAACACAAAGTCAACATTGCAATAATAACAACAACGATGATGACAATGTGGTGGGTGTGAGCATGTGGTTTGAATTTCTTTAGTGGATAATTTGAATGTTAAAACCCATGATATATGACAGGGAATGTGACAACAAGGAGAAAAGATTTAAATTGAGCACATCCGTTTCCTAGGGTTTTGAGATGAAAGAGAGGAGTGATATTGCAGAGAGCGACATAAATCCATCTATGGTATTGATGCCTCAACTATAAATAATGAAGTTCCATAACTATTCCTCATCTACCAGGGACAAAATGTCACAGACTATGATCACATTTTCATCCATGTTGCATGGATGATAAAAGTTCATCCAAACCCAGAATTTGCATTACTCTTCTGTCCATCCGTGCTCAATCATGATCCCTAAAGCATTGTCAAAGCTACACTAAACAGTCCTATTCGTGTGGGTGGAAATTAGCGTGGAAATAATTACCATGCACACATTAATTTTCTCGTGAAGGTGGAATTAGCTTGGGTCCAAGACCCCGGGTCTTCCCTTGAGTCTTTATGAAGACTTTCAATAACATATCGAATATCAGTTTCATGACAAAAGTGTCACAGAATAAAATAATTGCCCACATTAATTTTCTTCAAAAAATGGGACCCGTGCTAAATTCCTGTAGATATAATAACGTGGGCTGAAAATTAATGTCGCCAACATTAGTTTTGCTCGTGAGATTAGCGTGGGCTATAGAAAATCATTGTGGCACACATCAATAGGAATGTTTAGTGTAGTAGAAGATGTGCAAATGAAGTGGGTTGGGTGCATTTAATATATAAAAGCAACAACAAGAACCCACCCACCACGAGGTAAGCAGTTTACCCCACCTTGCAACAAGAAGATTATTGAGCAGGGTAAGGCCAACGGGCATTGCAATATGGTGTCTTTTGCAACTAACAAACTTGATTTTATCAAAACACAACATTGTTAAGCCCTTGTGGAAAGGACCCCCTTTTCAAGGAATAAATGGTCTCCCTCCCGAGAACACGCCCCGGGGGGGGGGGGTGCAAGCCCAGAAAGCGAAGGAGGTAGGGCCACAATGCGAAAGGGGTCAGTTTTGGGGGGCAAGGGGTCCGGTAACCGGGATGCAAGGGGACGGTTTTACAACCGAATCAGGTGGGATCATGGAGGTGGCCATGTTGGACTTTGATCTAGCTTGGGTCTAGTAGCCATCTATGTTGTGTTGATTCTAGGCAATCATATGGTGGTCCTAGGCAATGAAGGTAGGGGTCTCATCATATGCAAGGTCATCATACACATGGCCTAGGGATCGGTTTAGAAAAACTAGTGGATATGATTTTGAATATTCATCAAATATTCAATGGAGGCTAGAAATAGTGTGTTTACTTGTTATACCTCTTCTAAGCCCAAAGGCTGATATGATATGATTCTTTTTAAATATCAACCACATAGCCATGTGTATGTGCAATAGCTTAAAGAGTTGGTTTAAGCACCCTCTACCTTACCTTAACCACAATGGGGAGGGAGTCCAATTTTTGTTCCCCGCCACTAGTGTTCAAGATTGAAGTCTTGAATGCCCTTCAAACGCGATTTGGCCCTTCAAAATATATCTATCTCAAAACAACCCTTCAAAATGCAACCCCAAATTGGAAATGAAGATGTCACATGAAGTCCTCAATATAATCTGCCCACCACAAGAACCAACAAGCGTAGGGCATTGTAAGTACAAGAAGTGGAGTTAGATGGTTGATTCTTAATTCTTCACATTGTACTGGAAACATGTACCATATGATTCATGCACAAGTTTAATATGAGTTTTGTATTTCATTTCTATATTCTTGGATTGACGCCTTGGATTGGAACCAACCCTTCAGCTGAAGGGCTGAAACTTGAGAGCCCTTCAAAACAAAACTCATATGAGGGCTTCAATCTTGAACAATGCCTGCCACCACCCCCACTGTTTGAGTGGACCAGGAACCAACAAACGACTGTTTGAGAGTGGAAGGTTTTGGGTGGGGCTTGGAAAGAGTCTTTGTGGGAAGACCCACAGTTTGAGGTCCCGTCTTATTGCCATCCCGAGCAACCTGCACGAAGGCCCACCAAATAGCGTGCATTATTTGAGGAGTCATTCACCTTTTCAGTTCAACAACTTCATTCCTCCAAAAAGATAAAGGTTACTTTAAGCCTTTATTGCCCCGGGGTGCAGTCCAATGAACTTGGAACTTTCATATCACCGTTGATGTTGATGGCATTCGAGGTCATTATGGTCGACGTTTGTTTCGATCGGCCATTTGTATGCATAAGCCAACTCTGTAATGAAGGTGTGGGAGGGAAATTATCATCATTTCAATTAAATTTGAAAAGATTCAACTGTCGCAAAGTTGCAGTTATCGAGTTGGGGCAGCTAGTGAGAATCTTGTTTTTCCTAAATTTTGGATAACGGAATGGATGTAGACCCTCGATTATAATATACACACATGTACAAAATGAGGAAACATACATGTGAGGATTTCAATTTTCAATTTTGAAGTTCATATGCCTCTTCTTGAGGCGGTCAAAGTTCATTGACCGGTGTCGGATAGAGAGGGCTCCGCCTTGGGAAAGCACTGGGCTTTTGGCTGCAACTAGATTTGTTTGTCGGACCGTCGAATCTTCTGGTCTTCAAGAGTCTCGGTCTTCAGTTTCTTCAAACTCTTTCCCGTCAGCCTATCTTGTTGCGGCTCTAAATGGGTTAAGGGTAAGGGTAGGGTTATAATAAACCATAGGCCTCGGACGGGTAAAACGGGACGTCAGATCACGAGCTGACGTCCGAAAGATTGGCTCCTAAACTTTCAAATCCACGATGACCAGCAATCGTGCCTCACCAATGGGAACAATAGAAAACAATTTTGTTGGTCAACAATCCCACTTCGTTGTCACAAACATGAAATGGGGCTTTTATGGATTCCCATAAAGCCCGCAACAAATTTACGATGCAAAAAATAAAATGCGACTAGCCTCCAAATCCAGCTGGCAATCACATAAAGGACAACGAACCACAAGCCGCAACACACTTGAATCTTGAGAAGTTTTCACGTCTTCAAATCTTCATACGAATGCCAAATTGAGCGAATGAGATCTTTACAGAAAGCTAACAATAAGTATTACACTTCCTCAAAATTTCATTGCAAACAAAAGACATGTCCGTCTTCTATGGTCAATCGAAGTCTCAGCCCTTCTTTATAAGAGCCAACATACCTCCCTCCACTCAAACTAGCACAACTTTTAATTGTTAACTTCAAATCAAACAAGTGAGATCACATTAGAGAAACAACACCATGAAACACAACTCCTCCCTATTTTATTTCAAAATTCCCATCAAAATAAACTCACACACCATGAGTTTCCAAAAAAAACCCTCCTCCACAACAACCTCCTCTCTAAAACTTCTCTCATTCCCCTCCATACGAGAGAGACAAAGTCCCCCTCTTATCCTCATCACATGGGCTTCTAATGGCCATGGCGAACCGACCCATACATTGGTACCTTACCGGATGTCTAGTGATGTCATATTTGAATAAATCGGCCCTCAACCTCATAGGGGGTCTTTTTGTATTGGAGCCACTTCATCCACGATATGTAGGATGGTTGATTTTAAGTGAGTGCCACGAATCCCTAGCCGTTCGCCCTTCCCGGTAAGGTACGAATATAGGGGTTGGTTCGCCCCAGCCGGCTTCTAATCACCCATTGGTCCAAAAGTAAACTAAGAATAAAACTAGAAGTAAGACTAAAAGGTAAACAAAGAGTAAACTATGAGTAAAACAAAGGGTAAGACAAAAAGGGTAAACTAAGAGTAAACTATGAATAAACAAGAAGGTAATCTATTTCTATTCCCTTTACTTTCCTCCAAATCAAAGAATCACAATGCAATACTAAATAAGTACACATCTATATAGTGTACGTATTTACATTACGACACCGGATGATGGGTATCTCACATATTCAACTTGAATGCCATCTTTGGAGCATGTTTTCTTTCGGTTATTGTCCAAACAACTAGACATAGGCTATTTTTACATGCTATATTTTGGTATATTGCATGTTCTATTAATATAGCACCCTTCGCTAGTAAATATTTTAGGAAAAAAAGCACATCGAGATACACGTCACCAACACCAAGTACTTTGATGTTGGGAATATTTTGAGAGACAAAACTGAAACCTCCCCAATTATGACAAAAAACTTCAAACTTTCTAGCTCTCTTCACATATGCCACAAATAATAATAATAATAATAATAATAATAATAATAAGCATTGTGTGCAGAAGTTCAAGTGAAATGCACACAACAACAAAATGACACGTCTTTCTCCCCGCACAATAGAACGCACGTGCACATCAAAGTGAAGCACCACCAGCCACTGTAACAAAAATGGCACCTCATCCTCCCCACCTAGCAAATGACAAATACACAACAAAATGAAACAACACCCAAAATAAATAAAAATGCAAGTGACCTTCCCACGCGCTGCAGTATGATCTCACACAGAGCAACACATGCAACAAATGAACAAATATGCCTTCATTTTCAACTAGAAAGCAATGTAACAGTAATGAGAGCAAAATATCCTACACCTGCTCCACAACCAATCTCAATTGTGACCACTTGCAAAAGTCGAGAACTTTGTGCACACAATTGAGTGAAGCACTCATCGGGGAGAAATTTGGGCACAATTGGTTGAGATGCTACTGTTTGCAAGTCCAACCAGTTACATGTTGACATCCTTCGGTTATTCTATACTAATTTGAGGCATATTCCATAAATTCCTCTAAAGTGATTGTTAATTCTCCTGCAATCTTGAACTTCAACCGGTTATTTCTCAAACTCAACCGGTTCATCTGTAACTAACTGCCGGTTCTCCTCGATCGTTGGAGTGAAGTGTCGTTTGCAGGATTTGTGCACATAACTTACATGAGCAGGCCGCTTCATCACTCCACCGTTGCACAAATTGCAAAAGCCGCAACCTGCCTCAACCGGGCAATCCAATGAACTAGTGTAGTGAAGCCCTAGTTACCTCGGGCAGTTTCCTTACGCAAAGGGCTTCACAGCCAAGCACAAGCAAAAGAAAAGAAAAAATAACGCCCATATCTAAGTACCAGCGTGAATGTGAGCCCGTTAACCTGATGTTGATCACGGTTGTTTGTGATGCAGCTTAAGGTATTTTACCTCTTTGAAGAGGTGGGCTCTAGTGGTGTTTTAGTAGTTTCCAAGTACAACATGCCACCTCCACCAATCTCACTGTCATCATCTTCGTCATGGTAACGTGCCAGGTGGATTTCACAAAAACACTAAACCCCCCCCCGCCCCGTGCACCCAATTGCACAGCTGGCCCTCGAGCATCCATCCAACCTAGCCACCCCCCCCCCAACCCAGAAGCAAAAAAGACTTCAGACCTTGGACAGCTGCCAAAATAACTATAGTTAACTAGATTTTTTTCAATACAATTTAGGGAACAACCGTAGTTAACTAGAAAAATTTCGTACAATTACAACTTGAGAGTCTCAAAATCTATAAAGAGCCAACCGGCGAGTTCTTTCATTTATCTCAAAAATGAAATGAAATATATTACAATAACTTTTTGAAGAGACCTTATGTTAGAATCAATGCTTGTCATCCATGCTGGCTCATCCCAAGAAGGTATAGAACCCACCGTTCCTTGCAGCAGTTGAACCCATTGTACTTTAAGTTACTTATAATACATAATGAGGTCGTGCTCATTGGGTGTTGATTGAGTCCAAGTCACATATGGAATTAGGTCCCAAATTTAAAATTATGAATAAAAAAAGGAAAAGATATAGATGCTTTGATTTGTCATGGTACTACACTGTAGGTTGTGCTCAACTTTAGTTAACTAGATATAACTATAGTTAACTATGTTTTTTGGTAGACTGAAATCAAAACAACTATAGTTAACTACATTTTTTGGTAGGTCAAATCACAAACAACTATAGTTACAAAAGGCAACTAGTTAGCTAATAGTTGAATTAGTTGGTTAGTTGTCCAAGGTCTGAAAGACTTGCCTCCTCCCTCAAGTATTAGTGACCTTCTATAAGGATCAAAATCACCTCGGAGCATCATTCTCCTTTATGTCATTTCAAAATGTAATTGGACTCATAACATTATTGAACAATGTGCATTCATTCATGTGGAACCTCGTAATATAGCCACGAGATGCCCCAACCTAGTGTAAGGAGACTCAAATTAAGTTTAAATGTGCACTTGGTGGGGGCATCCCATGGTATAATCTCAAGCCCCACACGAACAGACGCACGTTGCTTAATACTATTATGCTTGCACCTATCTCTTCTTGAAATATATAAGAATCACCATGCCAAGTGGGAGACCCAGATGATGATGTGAAGTGGTGATTTAGAACACTCTCCTGGCAAGAGATAACCGCTCAGGTTACCAAAGACAATACATGTCTAAAGAGGGTTTGCAGCACAACCGGTTTTAAATCTTGGTTGGGGAAAAGCATTGTGTGTTCCATCATAAATATCCAAAATATGTATTGTTATGGCATAGAGTACTTAGAAGTCTTAAAAGCCCTTTGCGGTTTTGTATTGCTATACCTCCCACGTTCTTGCAACAATACGAAGACCAACATTTTTTTGTTTCTTTGCTTGCCATTTCTTACAACAAAGCATTGCATTTCAACAACAAGTGTCATCTTTGAAGACAAGCAATAGCTTCAAAAAGGAACAAGAAAAGAGTAAGAGGTGGATTCAATCCAACACCAACATCAAAATGGGGCAACTTCATTGTCCATCGTTCCTTCCCTACGACTATCGCCCCTCGCGTGTGTGACTACGATCATCTTACCAACCGCGTGGAAAAATTGGTAAGGTCATTCGTGGATCAATCTTAACCCTTCGAGATAAAAATTATAGTATTTTTAGTTCTAGGACATGCTTGAGGAAATATGAAATGTGTAATTATTTTCTAAGATAGGATGGGTGAAAAGATGATGTTGTGAAGAAATTGGTAGGTCTAAGCTAAGCATTGGATATTGGTTTGGCAACTTTTTGGATAGGTGCGTTGTCATCAAGTGAGGTGCATCGAGTGAGGCAATGTGAGGCACTCTTGTAGATTTGTGAGGAGGATTTTGCATTGCACATGGGAGCGATGATGGCGTCGAAGATGCTAGAACCTCACTCCTACACTATGACATGGCATTTGCTGCACGTGCAAACATGTATAAAAATCACCTAGAAATCATATAGAGATGGAGAGATTAATGAGTAGAATAAATACAAAAATTTGATGCGACAAGACATCAAGGATTGCCAATAACTATTATAATCGCATGTCAATGCATATGCATCCAACACCACAACTCCATGTAAAGGTGATGCCTTGATCAAGACTTGCATGGATAGAATGTCTTTCTCCCTTCCACCTCTCCAAGGGGCCCCACTGTTCATGAGTTGTCTATTAGTCTCGGTGAATTCAAATAAAATGTATGTGTCTTCCACTTACACCTCCGCCAGACCATTGTTCTTTTGGAAGACAAAACAAGTCGTAGAGTTCTTATTGTGAACAAACATCATGTGCAAAAAGTCAATATACATTGGAACTGTTGGAGGAATTGACCATATATTCGACTATGAATATCGTGAGGAAAACAATAACCATGCAAACAATTTAATAATTGAAAATGAAAAGATAAGTCTTGCATCATCCAAGTCCTCTCAACCCCCAAACATGAAAGCAATCTATTGATGCCCCATAAATCCTTTGCAATTGTGAGTTCATATGTATCCGAAAAGTTGAACATCATGTCTAACTTGTCGAGGTTTTCAAAGGAATATGAGCATGCAAACATTCTTGTGCAAGTAAGCATCTGAAACTTCAAAAGGGCCTTCATGTGGGCCATGTCATGTGTATTCCACTTTGGATTGGCGCCAACAAAGCAAAACACATTCAGAACATAAAGCCCCTCCGAGAAACATGGAAATACTATGACCAGTATGAAAGGTATGAAAGTTACCCTCTTCACAAGATCAATGGTCTCAATCATAAGAGGCCGCTTATCGGCTCCACTGCCCATAATTTTCAAATGGAGGGTCTTCCTCCCTATAATCAAAACATAGGGCAATCTTGAGTTCAATGTTAAACTGACCTTCTGCCTTTTATTTTGCATTTGGGCTTCTTGTTTCGAGTGATTTAGAGAGGAAAGGAGTGGTTGCAAGAAAAGCTCTTAATCTAGAAGGAATAGGCGTTTGTGCAATATGATCCAATGAGAAATTTTAGAATAGGGTGATTGTAGTTTTGCATTTGCAGTTACCGCCTTTTTGAGTTGGTGAGGGTGGTGAGTCTAAACACTCAACCAATACACATGATTCATCATGAATTTGAGAAAGCAATGGTTGAGACATCTCAAACTTAGAAGGCAATCAATGAACCATGGGCATTTTTGCAAAGTATCAAGATTTGAAGTCCTTAATTGAGCTTGAGTAAACATGCAAGGATTTAATGGCCTTCTATGTCCATAAAGATAAATAGGTGGGAAGTGCGTTCATTGCAAGTGCCTTGAAGGCTACAAGTTCTCTCTTCATGCACCTAATTGAAACAACGAGTGTATTCAACTAGTTTGTGGCTAAATTAAATACAAAGTTCAAATACACACAGAGGATTGTACAAACAAGTACTTGTAAATGACACAAGTTATTGTAATGCCACCAATCACACAAACTTGGATTTACTTGGAGGATTAGTGAAATATTATTTTTCCTTGCAATTGATTTTTCAATTTGTGCCAAAAGAAATATTATTTTTCCACGAAACATAGTTTGCAAAGTGTGGTCAATAAAATAAACCTTCATTTCTCCACATTTCTTGGCAAAGGAAACAAATTTTCTACTAGACCCATTTTACCTCATAATATTGGTGGGCCCCACCGTAAAGACATTCAACTCTTCGGGTGATCTTTTGTAGCAAGTGTGCAAAGTCAATAAAATAAACCTTCATTTGCCAATGTTGTCAATGTCAAACGGTTACCATGTATGGTATCCTAGCCTATGACCGAGAGCTACACATTGGTGAATTTTCACAATGACCTCTTCTATGGTAATGAACGATTTAAAATTTTTCATGCAAGGTAAAATGAAATATTTGTCTATTTCAAAATTTTGGGAATTTTTAAAATTAATTTTGAATTAAATATGATTTTTTAAAGATGTTCCCTAGGGTATCTTATGATAGACCTAAAGAAGTTTGACGTCAATGCTAATACAACTTATGAGCATTCTATAATTATCTTTTATGAACATGTTCGAGAACCGTAGACTGACTTTGAGCTTACTATGTCAAGAGACATCCTAAACGAACAACTAATCTCATCCAACACGTTGTGGCAAGGTCTCATGTGCCTTGAACCGAGACCTATGGGCCTCCTCCTCCTTCTTCCTCCTTCCCCCTCTCTCTCCTCCCCTCTCTCTCTCTCCCTCCACGTCATTAAATGCATTAATGTGAGGTTAGTTGAGCTAGGGACATGTCATCCACCTAGGGAACATTATTTCTAATTTGTTCCCTAGAGCTCGGTTTAAGGTCACATATCGGTAATAGGCTAGGATACTCGGGGGGGACACTTCACTATGCTTTGTGTGAACACGTGCGTTAAAGGGGTATTTAATGTAGGGGTATTATGTCTAGATGTTAGATTTGAACACACCGTTTAATTATATAATTCCCTTATATGGTGTATTATTTTTTTTCAACCCTATGTTCATTATAAAAAATTAGCTCACCCTAATTTGTGTTTAAGGATTGCCTATGTTCATTACAAAATTCATTTGACATGCAATGAGAACTAGCATGAACAAGCATCACCACAAATCAATAACAATGCAAACAATCATCACCACCATGAGAATCAATGAACTACGAACTTGAATTACTAGCATGAACTACAACAATGTTTGTGTTTAGAAACACAAGTCTGTGCATTGCAATCACAAGCAGACCAACAAATTTAGAACTTTAGGGCCCAAGGTTTAGGGTGAACGAAGTTGGCTGCAATCTATTGCTGAGAAAACAGAGTCTAAACAATATTGTTGTTTTCCAAAATCAACACTTTAGTTTGTTGCACACAAGTGGAAGGAAGAACTTCAGAAACAAACTATCATTCTATCAAAATCCCTATGCTATATTATATCTAAAATCTTGATAAATTTCAATACTTAGTATACCCCAATATTATTTATAATATGGATATTCAATTTAAATAGTCCATAGTTATATCCAATAATTTTCTAAATTTTATTGCTCATGAATAAAACACACCCTATATTTTAACGCACCATGTTTACTAGTTTTCCTAAGTGTCCCCCCTGAGCTAGGATACCATAGTCTTGGTACATTTTTTCTACGGGCCTCCTCCATGTGGGCATACAAATTATTTGCAAGCATGTCACCTACGCTATGGTGATAACATAACATTCATGTTATGTATTAGCTTCTCAACATAATTATTATGCGTTGTACATAGCAATCAATGTTTTCACCCTCCCCTTTGGTACACTTGCTACAAAAACATCACCCCAAGAGTTAGATGTCCCACCACTATTATGGAGGTAATATGGGTCTAGTAGAAAGTTTCCTTCCATAATTTTGTGGTTAAATTAAGTCTATCATGATTAATTTACAGTCATCAAGCAAATTTGAAGCTAGAACATGGTATTCGTGAAAACATCACATGGCATGTAAAAATGTCACATATGTTGTTTTTATACAATAAAGGCCAACCTGAATTGGTCTTTGGAGGTAGTTTTTGCCAACTACACAAGATATTGCCAACTACAACATTTTCCAAAGTTCAAGTGCACTCCACAAGACTAAAATTGAGTCAACTTGAAAAAAAAATGTCAATTATGAATGAGATGTTTTCACGAGCACTACCTAATAGGTAGTGCTGCAACTTTTTATTATTGATGCATTTTGTTTGTAAAACTATATCACAATGTTACATTGTTGATAACATTTAAGATCACTTATTATGTGAAGTTACGCAATGCTATAAAAGTTTTACCCAATTTACTTGTTTGTGTTTTGTAATGCTAAACAAAATGTTTGAACTTCAACCTCTATTAGAGAGATGGATAGACATTGTCATAGCACAACATTACACAAACGTTTAGACACGTTGAATACCATAAATAGATACCGTGACATAAAAACACATGAATTTGGCCCTTAACCTCTTAACCCCTAACTTTCCAAGCAACCATTTTATGGTTGATGAATGATTTCTTCCTTACAATAACCCCACCTTGCTCATTCATCCACAAGCAAAATAACTATAAACATCAAGCCAACATGGTCATCTACGCATAGACACATGAGCCATGCAATTCGTAGATGACTAGGATGTGTAAAAATATGTCAAAGTGGGAAGCGATCATGTTCATTGCGTTGGGAGCTCATGTGAGGGTGTTGACTCCAATCAACAACCGCCACTTCAATGCAAACTTTGCATGACCATCATAGTATCTTGATTTTGGTAAAAAAAATGATTTTATTCTGATTTTCTTAATGTTCTTGTAGAAATGGAATTTGTGCTCACATCAACCATTTAATTTAACATTTGGACACTTAGATATTTGTAAGGAATCCTTTGCATATACGTGGTTAGAAATATGGGACAAAATACATACTCCATATGCAAGGTGGCTAGCCCATTGTGATTTGCACATTTGGGCATGACAATTTATGGAGATACTCAACTATTGAGTTATTCCCATCTAGTGGATCACACAAGCCTCACTAGTAGAAAACTATGCCAAAAAGAAATACAACCGAAATCGACTGCAGTTCTTTTGACCAGCCTGATTTGCAGTCGCTGAACGACTGCAATTTTTTGATGTAGAAACTCAAATTTTAGAAATTTGGGCATGTAATATACTGTTGAAAAGGTATTGAAAATACCTTTCCAATGGTACATTACACGCCCAAAAAAATTTAAAATTGCAATCGCAAAACAACAACAAAAATTTGTAGTCGTTTAGCGACTATAGAAAAGACTGATCAAAAGAATCGCAGCCGATTTCGACTGTAGTTCTTTTTGGCGTAGTTTTCTACTAGTACCTCTTGCTCATTTTCCAAATGAATTTGATTGATCAAAAACCTTTATGGGGGGATTAAACATAACATTTTCTTCTACATCGCTTCCTTCAATTGTTATAATATAGAAATCCCAAAGGTTATTCATGCCCATTTTTTCCCTCATCGTAGATCATCTCCCGTATTTGAAGATCCTACAGACAAATTCCATTTTGACCTCAAAACTTGTCCATGAAAATCCCACAACCAACATCGAGTGAAATGCACTCAAAACAGCCCTTTTCACGGGGCTTGGGAAGTTAAGGCTTGAAGATGTACAGCCTGCTCTCAAAATATCTCTTGTCAGACTTCTAACATACTGTAACATAAAGTAAGACAGGAGCCTTGCCAAGTTATCATCGGCCATGATTTCGTGCAATTTTATTTATCTTGTGTATTTTAAACCAACCGTTGACAGATAAAGAGCAAGATCGTAGTAAACTTGTTACCTACTTGGTGATAAAATAGAATCCAAAAGAGTCATTGGATCTTTTTTCAAGTAGGCATATTCTACCTGTGAGTCATAAAATGCACATAGGGAAGCAATGTTCAAGGCATTTCAACTCAAAGGCCACCAAAAGAAATTGCACTTCACATGAACTTCTCACTTATTTTCCCAAGCCCTTCACAAAAAAACATCTCTCTCTCTCTCTCTTTCTCTCTCCATAACATTATTCAAATCCATAACAATGTTATGTGGGACTTAACAATATTCTGTGGAATATTCATCATATTCAACCCAAATGGTGGAATATTCTGCAAAATAATGTCAATCCCACATAACATTGTTACGGATCTGAATAATGTTATCACTCACACACACACACACACACACACACACACACACACATATATATATATATATATATAAGAATTTCTCTATATGTCAACCAAGTTTTGAAAACAACGCTTTATTCAAACATGACATAATTGGGTCACATACAAATGAGAGATGTATAATAATAAATTGAAGCAAAATTGTGTAGCAGATGGTAATTTGTGTTCAATCTTTTACTCGTGCTCATATTTGTTACCCGATTGGATCTAATTTGATCGTGACAAAACGACACTAACCACATCATTATTGTGATTTGAACGATTGTGTGGGTAGAAACTACTATGGCCCATTATTTGTGTGTGATTTGAGAATTAGGTTGATTAAAAATATGAATCGGACAATAATAAACCATTAGCAAAAATCAACTAATATTGAGATTTTTGGTATTATATTGATATTGAAATTTCAACCCACGATGACTCGTGTTCGTTGGGAAAACATTGATTTCATATTCCTAGTTATGAGCATATCCTACTATGTGCTCAAAAATGGCGTCGGTCAATAAAATTTATAGTACTCACGGGTATTTCAATGTAGTAATGGGCCAATGTAGTAGGTGTGATTGTTGCAAGTAGTACAAACACTTGTGAATCCTCTTTGAGCTGGAGAAAAACTTGAGGAGAAGGTCGATGATAATTTGTTTGAGTCTTGAAACAAGAGTGTAATTTGCAAAGGCAATTATTTTTGTTTCATGCTTGAAGAAATCGGGACAAGCTTTTCCTTGGCATGAACTCTCAACATGGGCCGGATTGGGCTTATCCGTTGGATAATGAGCATCTTTACCGTCAGTCCATAAAAGGATAGTTCTCTTCACTACACTTTCCCCTCAAGAACACTGGGACCCGCAAAAATTTGATAAAGTTGGGCCGAATTGAGGGCTTAATTGCACATGAATCGGGGCGGTGCTCGGGCGGGCCCAAAGCCGTGGATAAAGTGGGCCTAAGAGATTGTTAGCTTGTTGCATGTCAGATCCTATTTGGAAAGTTCGGTGAATTGTTGGGATTTTTTTCCCCACATGTCAAACTTTGAGAGATCTCTAGGATCTAAAATAGGGTGTGCACATGGGACCCGTTGTCCTAAATCTCGGATTGGCCTGTACACATGGGTGGGTCAGTCTAAAGGATTTTTGTGCACCACAAGTGGAGGAGGGATATTTGTTTAGGGCTATTTACTTCCAAGGCATGAATTAAAGGTTCCCTATAACTACTTAATTCTCTAAAACAACGTGTTTGTTAGCACCCTGCCATTACTTATATTTCCCATGGCAATGCAATCTATCGTAGTCTTATATTCCTTATAAATAATAAAAAGTAGTCCGTGTCCATAAACACCATTGCATGCATACTATTACAAACACAATTCCTAGAGTCATGAACTTCATCGGGACTTTAGACAGAAAAATAGCCACATCAAACTTGCATATCATACACAGCCATGTCAACAACTAAAATACTATACACCATGTGCATTACAAAAGTGCAGGTGTATTCACCCAAAAAAATGATTGTCTGCTAAAAAAACACAACGCCCGCTCTGTAGGAGTTTTGCATACAAGCACAAACCTCGTACATGAACCCCTATACATTTCTCTCAATCACAAACCTATCTAGTGTGTATAATTCATTGGTAGCATTGGAGCTCATGGTCATAATAGAAATAATGCAATCCACGTCATTACATTTGCTATCGGTGTGATCATACTTGAATTTGTTATGCTCAGGATGTTTCTTGTAACTTTACAACATTCTTTCAATATGGGGATTGCGATGATTTTGCCTCCTAGATTCTTCGACTCGGCCCAAGTGTCCCACCATGAACCCTCATTTGCTCTAGACAAAATGTTGGTAACATTTCCAACTCTATTGGTATTAGTAGCTTAGTGCATGCTTAAATCATATCATACTAAACATAAACCCTTAGATCCTAAACTTCAACCCCTATATTAGTTATGCTACAACATAATGGCCCACAATTTATACCTATCTACTTGCTTACAATGGAATTGTCTATTTTTAAAGGACCCTTTATTTTTTTAATTCTTCCATAATATTATTTCAAACGAATATCCTCCCTGTATCATGCCACACGTCATTTGGAACATGCACTAAGTGACCCATTTGTGCCTACATGAGGTTAGTTTGGCCCACTCATCCTTGTAGGACATGCTAGAAAACCGGTTTTTAATAGCCCGACACCACTCTTTGTGTATGGCAATTTGAACATTGAGAAAACTTGGGTGACTTTATGTTGATTCTCGTAAATTAGGGTTTGGGATTAAACCCATGGTTTCATATGGTTTACTATATGGATAACTCCAATGAGAACTACCTTCCTTGCTTGCCTCCTCTTAAGCTGACTTAGATTCCTTTCACACTAGAACTCGAGTTGAGAGCTTGATGAGAGGAGCCTTCTCATTGGGGGTTGCCTTTGACACGTGCTTGTTCGTTGAATTGACTTGGGGGGTCAAAGGTCTTAATGTGACCCGGAGCAACTTAATCATTACTTGGAAAGATAGGCCTCATATGAGCATTATTTCTTGATTTCCACTCGGATTGCGCTATTTCAACCAGGTTGGTTGTTTTTTGGGTTCTCTCTGCAATTGAAATTTCAATTTGTGCCCAAAAAAAAAACAAAAAAACACATGCTTGTTCACTCAAATCTAGTTTACACACAAGCACTCAACTTGAGAGCTTGAGCTTACAATGTTTAGATGACATCTCGAGGGATCCCACATGAAATGAATAGCTTTGTCATCTCGTGCTTTGGTGTTAAAATCAACAATAAGTCATGACATATCTCCATATGTGCAAGGGCCAATAGGAGAAGAGAAAGAGGGATCTCCTTTACTCCTCTACTCTCCAATTTATTCGAGAACATATAAGGTAAGTGTGCCAATGACCGAACGCAACCCAAGGACCGCACCCCCACCGCACACCCACCGCACAAATTTCATTCATGAGAACTCCCGAGGGAACTTCGGCACCATCACTATTAGGTGTTTTATTATAGGTACCGCCCGGTGTGCGGTGAAGGGCTCAGCAAGCTTTTGAGATCCACCTGTGTATGTCTGGATTCAATTTGTGATAGCTTTCACAAATCATAATATCTTTTATTTTTATTTTTTGAAGGAGAATCCCCACTTCACAATTAACAATCCTTCAAAATTTGAAACGATTTAAGCTTGTAAATTATTATTTACAAGGATTTGAAGATTGACCGTGCGGTCATTGGCACACTTACCTTAGTCCAAACACAAAATACACTTATCTTTTTGATATCATGTCTTCACTACAAAGCTTGCGCTTTACCACTTACATATAATTGTCTAATCGATAAGAGTGACCACATAAGGCCCACACACCTCAATGCATATGCATCATGTTTGTGCCCGGTTTTATGTGTAAGGATCATAAACTTATAGCTCTGAATGTCTTTTGTGGATGATAATGGAATTGGTAGTTGGACTTTGTCAATTCTTTCATGAAAACCACAAGATTGCTAAATTTTTTTTTGAAGAGCCATGAACGAAGGTTCTTTTATTGTCAAAACTCTTAAAAACCCCATAACTAAAGGTTCTTTGTTGTTAATTTGTCTTTGAAAACCATAACCAATGGTTAGTAACAACATCAAATACCTGCCCGACACCGTTGTTAACCCTTAGATGACGTTGGGTCTCAATATATGGGCGGGGATTCGTGGCACTCAAATAAAGTTATCCAGTAACAAAATCCATATGAGTTCATCAAGATGGTCGGATAAAGCTTGGTTTGGGTCAGCACCTCCGAGTTGGCATGTAAGACCCCTTGTCCCCTCCTAGCTCTTATAGAGTTCTTACTATTTTATAAGATTGCACATTGGTGGCATAGCACCATGGTGTGGCTTTAGGACACTCTAGCCCTATTTTATAACCTTGCACGAGTTATCACCAAGGACGCAATGTGGCATTGGATTCCACTGATTGTTCTCCCCATTTATTATGACTTGTTTGGTCACGCAAGAAAGTGTCATATTATCCAAATGTCATATTTTGCATAATACGACATTTTGGCCTCAAATGTCGTACTATCAAGGTTTTTCAAGAAAATGGCCTATTTCAATGTAAAAAGTCATTTTGTATACACAATAAATATACATAAGGATGACATCACATCTGAATAGAGAAATATGCTCACAACATCACACAATATGGAGTTTAAAAAAATATAGTTCCATGATGATGTCTTCACCATATCACACACTACAAAAGTAAGAATTTATTGTCGTTTGATGGTGTTTGTTCATGTTGGAAATTGGCATCTTGTTTCATTTATCCATAAAAGATTGCATGTTCTTCACATCTACAACTAAGAACTCTAAAGGATGCTCCACTACAAAATTTGATAGTAGTTGGGATACTCAAGGGCTTGAGGAAGCTTGACTATTGGTGTTTGTTGGTCATCCACACTGTTCCCTTCCATTGGCTCTTCGTTCAAATCTAAACCCAAATGAATTTCTCTATCTCATGTCAAATCCACCAACTCAACCATGCTATACTCTGCATCAACAACTTCCTCTCCTACCAATTGCACACATTCTCCAATAGGATATTCCACACTTCCAAGATTCAAAGAGGAAACAAGACTCGCCAATATGTTGCTTCTTTCACTCTCAATTTCTCATGCTCATCGTCCATGGCAAAATCCGCACTCCAGTCTGTAGGTTAAATCTTGGACATCCTCCAATTGTTTGGTATGACTTGGGGAATTCATCTATCTCCACACTTGAGAGCACCACACAATAGCACGCCTTACATTAGGCGCTACTTTCCTCAAGTCATGGTGAGTGGTAGAAGAATCAAATCGAGAGAGAATCCATTCCACAAGCTTCTTCTTAAACCAATTTTTGAGTGAAGCAATAATTTTATGATTCAAGGGTTGTGAAAGATATTAGCAAAGATAGCGTTGAAGAAGATGAGGAAAATGTTCTTCAAATATAAGAAAAGTATAGTGATATTTAGAGGAAAGGCCATTTCAATGAAGAAACTATCATAAAATAAATAAACTAAATGAGCCTCATACCAAAAATTGAAGTAAATTATAAGTAGTAGGAGAGACAAAGAACACATTATGAATAGGAGTAGCAAAACGATTTCAACTGAAAAGTATATAATGCACAATATCAAAGGACAAAAATGATCTTCAAAAACCAAAATTCTCTTAAAATAACGAGGACAAAAATGTGGAGCACATGAAAGTCTACCAATTGAGAAACAAAACACTGGAAAAGAAGAAAGGATGCAAGAAGATCTTTGATGTAAAAATAAGGATGAAAAATAAAAAAACACTCCCCATGAAAAATGATAGCTAAAAAATATACAAGAATGTAAAAATCTTAGACCAAAGAAATATGGTGAAGAAGTAGAACAAAGCTTGGGGGTGTCGATTACAATGAGGAAGGGAAGGGAAACAAAACCATGTAAGTACAGTAGTTCATGTGGGATGTGAAGAGCAAGGATGTGGAGGGTCCTACATGGCCGCAAGTTGGCATGTTGCAAAGTCAACAACCCAGTGTGCTAGCTTAGACAATTATAGATTTTGCTAATGTGTATATATTATTATCCCGCACTGGCAAGGAACCGTCTTATTGCATATTGCTTAAATTGCTTGAAACAAAATTAGCAATATCATTGACAAGATGAAGCGAACGAAGAAAGCTCTAGTGACGAAAATACTCGAGTGTCATGAATCTCTGGCCTCGATATATTCTGGCCATATACACAATTCATATAGGCTTCACCAAGTTCAGAAATCACACTTTTATATACTTATTTGTTTGAAACCTTATTATACACATTGTCTTATGTCAAGGAGAAATAAAATTTTCTTACACTAGACACTGATGATCGGAATACAACATATTTATTTGCATCCAATGGCACCCAACTGCGTATTTGAAGTGAAATCTTCAATGACACCAAAGTGCTTGACTTATTCAAATAATACACTAAAAAAATACGTTGATTTCAAATATGGTCACATTGACTTGATTAGCTTAAAAATGAGAGTATCTAGCTTAATTACCCTACTTTTTACTTGGAAAGGCCCAATATGGACCTCTTAGACGTGTAGGTCTTAATTGACATTGTGGGATTTCCATCACCAAATTGATCCACACGTCGTGCTCAACTCAACCTCTCTTTTTTGGTTAATCTATCACACTTGTAGATTTATTTATCATGTTACATGACGGCTCAAAACATGGGCTCTATGACTTGTATGATGGTAGTCTCAAATTATGATTCATTTTTGGCTTTCTAGACTGAGACACATTGATGGAGCTGGTAGACACCCTCTTTCATGGTTGTGAAGCGCCTTCGAATTTCCTAACTTTTCACTGCAACCTAGCTCTCAATAGAAAAACCATAAGTTTAAGTTCATTGTCCTCAAATCTTTGCATGCTTAGAGAGCATTTTTAGAGTAATAGCACATTGAAGAAGCATGGAACTGTGTCCACTAATTAGTGGTTTGAATGCGTTGTTGTTGTTGTTTAGAAAACTGAAAAAACCCCTTCTTTCTTTCCCTTTGATAGGAAACGCATTGACCCAACAAGGCTTCAGTAGTGGCAAGATGATCTCTAAGTCATGGCTTCATGAAGAGAGCATTTTCACATGTTCACATGCACATTCAAAACTAGGACCATGTTGTACCATACCTTGAGTCATACCACCAGACCATCAATGTCGCGTACCTTTACATGAGGAATGCCCGAACACCATGGGCACAAGGGGGACCCTGGAGGACACCCGGGACTTGTGGCGCCATTGGTGAGAGGGCCCAAGTGATCCTAGTGGGTGAGGGCCCCAGACGTTGGGAACGCCTCCCACCCATGAAGACTACAAGGCACAAGGGTAAGGCCATAAGCTATGCGTAGCGTATGGCCTGCCAATTCTAGAATGCTCAAGAACACCTCAATTGGAGGTGGGAGTTAGGAGATATGGCAATTTGAGTGGGGCGTTGTCCAGGGACAACGCCTTGGTACAGCAATGACCTGGGAGTGGCTCCCGGGACTGTGGAGGTTTGAACAGGCATAACTTCCTAAATACTTGCCCAAATGGGGCAAGTGAGTAGTCCATCGGCATCTACGTGAAACATAGATGACGATGGAGTGGTTGCTTGTTAGCATCAAAGATCATATGAAGAAGTTATGGTGTTCTGAAACTGCTGGGGCCTTCCAGCCCCAACAGCTAAGGGAAAATGTCTATTTGGCCCCAAGTTTTGGGAGAGAGACAAAAGATTATTTAACGGTGGGGTAGGGGCCCTGCCTAGAGTCCACATATATGGTGTGAGGCTTATATGGGTGAGGTGGTGTGGCTAAACCACCCGAGGCCGAATGGCACGGCATTGGCCCAACATGGGGGCATAGTTGCCTAGTATGGTTCGGGTTGTTGTAGTGTTGCTCTGGCAACATGATGATGAACTAAAGATTGGACTTCCATGGATGGAAGTCCACATCTAAGATTTGGTTACCGATTAAGGGGTGAGTCCCGAATGAAAGAATAGGAGGGTTGGTCCCCCTCCTATGAACAAAGAAGGTCCGCGGTATTGGGAGCTAACCATTCGCATGGCGGAATGCGAAGGGTTAGCGCTCGTGACCCTTGCTAGAATGGAAAAATGACCAAGATACTTAAGGGGAGCTAGCGAGGGTTGCGATAATCAATCGTGGAGATGTCACATAATATTTGTGTTTGTGACATAACATGTCAACCGAGGAAGGGGGGTTGCGGCTTGGGTTCAACAAGGCCACCAAACAATCCCTAATTTTGAGCATCAATCAATAGATATTTGCTACTTTCATCATCTTAGTTTGAACATGAGATGGAGATGGTTGAAATTGATTATTTTTTAAATAAATAAATTAATCAATGTATAGTTTTTGTTGCTTCTTAGGGTGAGTTTCCAACCTCCTCCTCTAGGTTAAAAACTCCTCCTCCTTCTAGAACCGGTCTTCAAAACCTTCGGTGACTGGCATTTGTAGGTTGAAGATTCTTTAGTGGATGCATGGAAATCTAGCGGCCCGTGTCCACAACCCACGACATTTTTGCGGACCACCAGTATTTGTGCTTAAATACATGTGAACACCTCCGACCCACTATTTTCTAGAATCTAGTGGGTCAAGTGCCTACATGGAAACTCCCCCTTACAAATGACAGCCATTAAACTTGTGTCCAAGATAGCAAGCGAACACTAGCTTGATGCTAAAGAATGTTATGGAATATGATCAAAAATATACATGGCATTGTGTAACTCCATATATGATGATCCATAATAAAACTTCAATATATAGATGTAGGCATGCATATGGTAGGGACAATACATCATAGACATATACCAAGATATGAATGCTATTGGTCCTACCAAATTTTGATATAGTACATCGATTTCTTCTAAGAACATGGGTGACCATTCATAAGTACATACCACTGTAACTTTTAATTGAAATTATCAACTTTACCCATATCACATAAATGATGTCTATGCATATCAAGAAATTGAAAACAACTTACTCGGTTAAGAAGGATATTCTCACTAAAATACTATTACTATTAACAATGTGTAACTCCAAATGGTAACAGGACCAATCACTGTGCTTAGAGCAACTGCATAGCACATTTAATTAAGCGATCTATATAGAGTGTTGCCAAAGAAAGTTGAGGACTCGTTCAAGGTTCCATATTTGCGATGTATTTTAAACCTTTGCATGTGGATGTTCCTTTATTTGAAAATACACTAATTATTGTATTTAGTGTCATATGGTATTGTATGTCATTATGGTAACTTTTCTAGTGACATTCTTATGAATGAAAGTACAAATCATTATAATTTACTTTATTTTAATCCAACTTTGCATAATATGCATCCTAACATTTACTTAACAAATAACTATCACATATGATTGAAATTTGGATGAAAAAACACTTACATTGATGAACAATACTAAGTACATTTTGAACATACTCATCTTCAACAGACAACCACGAACAATTCACACACTCTTTTTTCAGTTTTGAAAATTGGATATGATACCGCACAAACTTATGCACATGTATGCAATATTTCACACTACATTGATAGTAAGAAAGTATGCTGAAAAACCATATGAGAAACTATATACATATATACTCATTTTTGTTCAAGTTGCCTATAAAATCTCTAGTAATTGGTCCAATAACCCCTACTCTTCAACACAACGTCAATACTTTGTGACATGCTCTCACAAAGTGCCATGCAATGGGATTCAAATCCGGAGATTGTGCAGGCCATTGAAGGAGTTGAAATGGTTGTGATGCCAACCATTTTTGCACGATATGGCTCGTGTGCTTGGGATCATTATCATGTTGAAAGACCAACCTACTTGGATCCAAATTGTAATTATGTATAAATGGACCACAAGATTTTTTCTAAAATAAATTTATACAAAAGCCTATCCATCATACCTTCAATTTTGTACCATGTTCCCGGCCCAAAAGCCGTCATGCATCTCCAAATCATCACTAACCCACCACCATGCTTCACGGTCAGATGGACATGTTGAGGTCCAATGCGTTCTCCATCTCCAATCCAACACCATGACCTATCATATGAGCTAAACCTATTTATCTTTGTTTTGTCATTGAAAACCACGCGTTTCCAATTGTCAATGGTCTAATTCTCATACCTTTGAGCAAACCTCATGCGTGCGAGAACATGTCTCAAGATTGACTTCATTCGTTGCACTTTTGCATCCAATCAAGCCTCTCTCAAAGCACGCCTCACAGTGATGTCATACAACAATCTACCTATTTCAAATCGAAGTTCTTTTGTTGTCGTAGATGCAGTTCCAAGTTGACCTTCGATAACAAGAGTGACACAACAATTATTCTCTCGGTCTACAAGAAGCTTTGGACGCCCTCCTCTTTGTCTCTCGATCTCGCCCCCAACATCCTTCCTTAGATGCGCTAAAGAAGATTGGCTCGTGCCCACTAAAGCGGCAACTTTGCAAGTAGAAACACTGTTTCTAAGAAGCACCAAAGCTTGGTGCTTCTGTTCTTGAGACAATAGAGGCATATAGCTACAAATGATTGTACAAATTGCACCTCACGTACTATGGAACCAAGGCTACACAATGCACATAAAGATGTCGATGTTGGAAGAATGGCACTGAACAAAAGTGATGATTGTAACCCTAACCACTTCAACATTTCCTATTTTAGAAACCCTAAACCCTTTTCACTTTTGGTTTCACATTTATGCAATTTATTACTTGGACTCTTGCTTTGATCACTTCATCATTTTGTTTTCTAATTTGAATCGGCTGACAATGGGAGCCAAAGTTGAGTTTGTGTACAACGTACTCAGTTTTGTTCGTGACTGTAGTAAGTGACAATAATTGCAACATCGTATATTCATAATGTCCAATTTTTTCCCACAAGGAATGCCATATAATGTTAGGTTTGAATTGAGTGTCCCCGGATATCCGGATATCCCGCATATTGAATGTGGGAATATCCATGAATATTTTGTAGAATAATGTCAGTCCCACAAAACATTGTTATGGATCTGAATAGTTTGTGGAGCAAAACAAATAGACTTGGTGACACTAATCACAATATTTAGTGTAGTTTTCAAAATGGTTGGTCAATCTTAACAATTCCTCCAATGGAATAAAAAGTAAATTGGGAAGTTACTACATATAACGTTAGGAATGTACTGGTTGTATAGAATCTGAGATTTCCTTTTTCAAGCAAATTAAAACATGAATCGGAGTCCCGGGGAAGTCACTCCATGCACATTAGGCCACTACGGGCAATAAAAGTTTGCTACCCCTATATTATATGTCATAAATAAATTTTAAAATGATGATATTTTTACTAGAGATACAAAATCATTGATAATATCTTTTTTATATTTTTTCGAAATTTTTAGTCATCTTCATTTTTTGTAGTAATTGTTTTAGTTCAATTCTGCGTCATTCTAGTTAGAAACGGTATGTTTTATACAAAAAAGAGATCATCAAATTTGGTTACCATTTTTTACTATGTAATAGATACCATATATATCTACTAGAGAGAAAAAAATTGATAAAATTTGACCCATTTTGGTGATGCCTTTAGAAAAAGTAGATTCACTTTTATCGCACATGGCGTCAACTTGACCAATGGAGTGACTTCCCCGGGATCGGAGTCATAGATCCCATATTAATCTAATTTACTTAAATGAAAACAAATCAACAACCAACATGTAGGGGATAGGTTTTTAATGCACTCCCTATGGTAGGTGTTGGAATATGATATTTGAATGCATTCGGGGATCTTAGGTGAAATTGTTTACACTTTTATTCCAATAAGTGTTGATCATTAGTTGAATTTATGTTATCCTATCATAACATTACTAAGTAGATCAAAGACTACAAGGATCACATGAACCGTGTGGCAGGACCCTGGGGTCCCACAGGACCCCGTCTCTCGCACAAAGGTTGTAGCAATGTCAATACAAGTATGATTTAGTCGAGGAAGGCGGCAAACAATTGCTTTCGCCGAGAGTTACACGTCAGTATTTGAATTAAGGAGTGATAATTTGAATGCACAACGTGAGACTGCTGATGGACTTGGTCTTCCAATCCTTGGACACACAATATCCAACAAAATAGTACATGTGCGAATTAAGCCATCCCAAAAATAAATTTTGTAGTGAGAGTTGTTGTAGTTGGAAAATTTAGTTTTTTGATTAAATTATGGAAAATGTGGAACAATAGTCTGTAGCAAACCGGATATTACCTAAAAGGACTAGTGAGAACGGGCAATAGTCGTGTGAGATCAGAAAAGTTAGTAGTGAGGACAATGGTCTGTTGGCAGCCGAGGTAGTTACAAAGGCTTAGCCGGCTCTCATAGTTATAGGAGGGTGGAGAAATTAGAGAGACTCTCTCAGAAGTTGAGCGAGGCTGCGAGAGCCGAGGAAGATAGAAATACTTTGATATTAGAACTTTCTGCAATTACTCACAATTTATTTTTCCTTTGAATGTCTTTGTTGGAATTGAGATGCAATCTGAAGTGATTCCAGGGTGAATGGACTAGATTACATTAGCACTTGAGTTAATTTTGTGCCTTGCTTTTTGTATCAGAATAGTTGCATGAGGCAACATAGTTGAGAGGTGGAATTTTCTGTAATAAAAGTATAAATCTGGAGTTGCATTTCAAATCTATCGTCTGGTGATTGTGAGTCGTTGTAGTAATGAAGTCTGATAGAAATCCATACTTACATTGACTTGAGAGAACTATGCTACTGTTGTGAGCGTATAAATTGCCTTGTTAATGTGAATGTTGTTTGTTAAAGAAATCATGGACTCAAATTACGAAACTCGTACTTAATTCTAGACTATGGTCTCGGTTTAATTAGTTTCGTAATTGTAAATCAGAGTTTGTGTTGTATAAAGAATGGGACAGGCACGTTGAATGATTGTGGTCGCAACCTATTTACGAAGTCAGTGATAATTTTACTGCAAAATCTCGCCTTGTCATATTATTTTATTTAATTGACGAACCAATACGAGTGATGGTGAGGCCATTGTCTGTGAGGGGGATGGCCAGATTAAATCGGCTTGGATTTTGATAATAATTTCCAAGAATTAAACCAGAGAGTTCGAGCTGGTGAATGTATTGTCTTATGCATATGGGGAGTAATTTATATGATTAGATAGCCTACTCGAGAAAGGAACGAAATTTGAGAGAGATCGGGAAGCGAGAATCTGGAGATACTCTAAGTGCGGGAATTACAGACAATTGACTGTTTTGTTGAATGGTGATCGGCTAATAATTAATGTTTTCAAGTATGTAACTTAAGCAAATTATCAGCCTCAATTATGAAATGATTTGTCCTCGCATTAATCAAACTAGAAGTCAATATAATGAATCAACCTTGTCCAAATCAATCTAACTCTTCGGGTCATGATTTCCAAGCAAAGAGATTTGAATTGTCATTGCATTGAATTGTTTGATTGAGCAAATAAGTAAGTCTAAGGTCGTTGTAATGTAAATGGAGAAATTGTTTCTTTCTAACCTTTGATGGAAGGTGAAGCGTCAACATGTTAAGACTATTGACCGTGAAGAGTTAACTGGATGCGGAGAAGACAAAAGGACGTGCTGCTTATGTGATCGGTAAGTATTGATTGCTAATTAAAATCTTAAGTGAATTAAGACTAATTTAGAATTTCACCACCTTTCAGAATTGAATTGCTTAAGCATTATTTGTAAGAATGATAAATGAAAGGAACCGGTCAATGCCTTGTTTTAAGAATTAAGGGTGTGGCATTATGACACTAAAGAATTAAGATGAGTTGATGAATTGGGTGAGAATATGTTAACACGCATAAGTGGTTTTGACTTATTGCCTTGAGGAAAGAGATTATGATTACCTTGGCCAAGACCATGTAAGAGACTATTGTCGGACCGTATAATTAAGATGGAATATGATCCAAGAAGATTGATAATCCTGAAAGGATGACTGCACTGCCTTTTCCAAGTTACATTAAATGGAATTAATTAATGAAAGACTATTGGCTACGCCGAAGTGCCCTTGGCTTTGGTAAAGAGATAAAAATGGGTTACTTATGCAAGACCATTGACTATGGTTGTGCCTATGCTTGTGCACCGCACTTGGTCCAAATAAAATGAACTCATTGCCAGACTATTGCCTGAGAAATTAAAGTGAGGTGAGTGACAGTCACAATTGCATGTACTAAAATGCAAAGGTTTTTAGAGTTTTTATCCCTTACCCATAATCCAATTCTCAATCTAACCCCGAAATAAAGTGAAATAACCCTATGTTTTCCCTAATAAACCTTATCTGAGACACCTAGATGATATACAAGTCACCTTTTAAGTCTTCCCTGAGTGTTTCCCTGGGTTTGTTTGTAACCAAAAACTACACTACAGTTGTCATGTGGGACCGGGTATCATAAGATTACCATTCTTGCATTTTATTGTAAAATCTTAAGTCCCATGAATCAATACGGGAGTTCATATGACCACGCAGTGATGGTCTACATCCTTAATGTAGATAGAAAAAAAAAGTTTGTTTGTTTGCTTAATAATAATATGATAATATTTCTATAGGAAGAACATGATTTCTAAACACTAATAACTCACAAGCGCTTTATGAAATATAATGTAATTTCGATGAAGCCACATCGTTGTAAGAAGTTGTATGAACAATAAGTAATTCCAAACGATAATTCACACAAATTTGAATTGAATGGTGTAGTATTGTAGAGCCCGAGTACATTTATTTATTTTTATATAAAATGACCTCATTAAATTGAGGCCAAAGACTCCAAGTTAGTACATGAGCTTGCATTGTAATGAATCAACAATCAACCTGCATGTCAAGAGGAAACAATCGCATACATGCACAATCTCTCATTCATCCACCACGAAAACCTCAAAATTGTATGTAGTATGGAATGTTGCTTTATTTATTTCATTTTAACACCAGAAGTAACTTCAAGGACCCCAAATGAGTCCAGTCCAAGTCATTTGAGATGAATCAACCACAAACCTAAAGATTGTCAACTTTTCATGTTGGATGGATGGAATGCACACTTGTATGTGATGAATCCCTCTTGCCAACCTACATGGGGCATGTTCTTACTATTACCTTCTCATCGAGCATTGTGAAATAAAATCTAGAAAGGGGCGGGCCCCACGTTGAAATACATAACAAAATGGGACCACTAAGTGAAAGTAGAAAAAACGGAAAACGGTGAAAATAAGTTGATTCATGTAGATAGAGTGGCTGGAAAGTTGTGCAATGTTTTTTTAGAGACATAGTAAAAGAAACGGTAAGGAATGCAAGTTTTTTTTTGTAATTTGATTCCATGTTGATAATTAGTTCCATTTACCCAAAGAGGCAAATAAGTCAAACCCCCCTACTTGTATCGTAGTAGAGTCTCCCTAATTGTGGCATCAAAATATCTTACTTTGCATACGAATGCACCTAAAGCGGTGACCTCGATGGAGCCTCGATGTCACCCAAAAGCGATCCCAAGTGATGTGAAACATGACCTGTCCAACCTATCACCACGTTCTTTCCGGACCAACACTTTTGCAATTAACCTTGTTGGGTTATCTACACAAGAAACATTATAATTGCAGTGGCCGTTTGTCGTTTCCCGTTTTCCCACCTTACATAAGGTGCAATCTAACATCGATAATGTCACCCTTGTTTATAGAACACCTTGATATTGTCACCCAAACTTCGAAACCAAAATTTCTAGTGTAAAACTCCCTCGTTATTATCCCTAACACCTTGATAATGTCATTATTTTTTTCCAAAATTTGTAGTGTAAGTGTGATGATAACAAGTAATATGGATGAAAAAAGGCCGGATGGACAACAAATTCCATGGATGACGTCGGCAACATTGAATTTGGGCTTTGATGTCCAAGGCAAGCCTCGAGAGAAGCTTTCTTCATGGAAGGTGAAGGTGATTTTGAGGTGGAGTATTCTATTGAGGAGCTTGTGCAATTAGTGCAAGATGGCCAGGAGGTACATGATCCCGTAGAAGTAGACCCATTGATTGATGATAGCAGTGATGTTGAGTCTAAGGTAGTGAAGTTAAGTGATGCACAAAAATCTGTTAAAGATGTTTTGAATTTTATGGCTAGTCAAGGTTCTCAAATTTTCAACACTATGGAGTTGTTAGGAATGGAAAAAAATCCATGACAAGCTCATGAGGATTGGTGTTGCACATTTAACATCAATGTCAACAAAACAATGTGACATTAGGAGCTTCTTTGTCTCTTGTGAGAGGCCTTTACTTGATCTCAATGACACATTACGATGTGCTATCTTTGTTATTCAAGCTTTTGAATTTGATTTTATATTTAAAAACATTGAATTCTCATCTATGTTACTTTCTTCTGAACATAGTAATTTTTATTTGTTTTTCTACATATTTCTTTGATAATATCACATTATGCATAAATCTTCCAAATGTGACATAATCAGATATGTCACACCTTGGACTGGTGTTCTAGAAGGGTCAAGTGGCACTGTACCCATGTTCTAGAGACATGGGCAGTGAAGAGAGCAGCAGTGGCATCATAATAATTTGGTCTCATATGTAACTTGAACTAATGTATGTATGTATGTATGTATGTAACTTGAACTAATGTATGTATGTATGTATGTATGCATGTGTATCACCATAGAACAAGAAGTGGGCGCAACAAAAACCATTGGCGGAGGTAAAAATAAACAATGAACGGGAAGAACTGACCATTACTCTTATTATCCAATTAGCTCGTGCGTGTTCCTATTCGGAGTTCAATTTCTTACTCACGAAAGTTTAATAGGTTGTCACGGGGAGGTCACTCCCTCTTTAATTAATGCATACACGTGCGCTCAGGACCTATTTATCGGCGGGCTATTTACCTTGCAGAAAAGATTATAAGGTATGGTATTTTTCAAAATAAAGGTACAAACTTGTATTTTAATACACCCTATTAGTAATTATAAATTTTGGGGGAATCATTTTAAAATACCTTATTTTACTTATACTGGAATTTTTTCCCTTCTCGGCACGTGGGTAGAGACCATTAACTCCACATTGGAACCGTTGGTTCAGTAACATTCAAGCAAGCCAACCTACGAAGTCATCCATCCAAGCATTTTCAACAGAAAATTACCTCTTTCCATCCACTAGCACATACCCTACCCTAGACCCACTACCCCTAGTAATTATTTCCACGCTATTTTACATGTACTGACTAGATAAAAGAGGCCATTATATGTGATGGTATTCTACATGTAAACATGTTTCACTATTTAAAACCCCCCTATTATATATGTACGATTTTTGTAAAATTTACCTACAATGAATATATTAGACCCTATTTTTTATCGCACGTTGTTTCTACGATTTTCGCCAGTGACCTCCCCGTGTAGGTTGTTCAGACATTATAGAACATACATGACTTTGCTTGATGACATATTACATTCTCGATAAAGGGTCATATCCAAATAGCAACATGCACTACTTGGGATGATCAATGTAGTTACAGATGAACCAATCAAGTTTCATAATTACGATGTTTTGTCTAATTAGTGTGGGTTACCATTCGGAGTTACGTGTTGCTATATCATTTTACCAACATTCTCATTTTTACCAACTAAGTTATATCATACTCTTCGGTGTGCATATTATCTACTTATGTTATTTGGATGGAAAATGATACTCTCAATACACAAGTTATAGCAATGCACAACTCCAAATGGTAACCCACACTAATTAGAAAAAATAACGTATACTAAATTGTCGAATTAGTGTGAATTACCATATGGAGTTACGTG
This sequence comes from Polytrichum formosum, assembly GCA_964035585.1. Classification (NCBI taxonomy): domain Eukaryota; kingdom Viridiplantae; phylum Streptophyta; class Polytrichopsida; order Polytrichales; family Polytrichaceae; genus Polytrichum; species Polytrichum formosum. Next base: position 43,782,858 of record OZ037938.1, on the reverse strand, counting down.
TTGCTATACCTTCTTTTTTTACCAATATCATCGTTATTTACCAACTAGGTGGCATCTTATTCTCCGGTGTGCATAGTAACTACTTATGTTGTTTGGGTTTAGGGTTTACATACTCTCAATAAAATGTTATAGCAATGCGTAACTCCAGATGATAACCCACACTCATTAGACGAACTCTTTTCAACGATGTGGCATCTCTCTATAGATTAATTTTTCTTTGAATTTTTTTTTGGGGGAGGGTGCACTATTGTAAGTGAAAGCAGAGGGTAATAAGTAGAGGCTATTGTGATTTAGAAACGTGTTCTGGATCTCACATGTAGAAATTAGATGTGATTGACAAAGTTGACACTAACATAGATAAGGCTAATTCGGTTAGCTTACTTAATCGGCGGTCCAATCACTTTGATTTGGTGGGTGAGTAAGGGCGTGTTTCCATGTACGCCGCTCGCCCACCGGATTCTACATAATAGTGGGTCGAAGGTATTCTCATGTTAGTAAAGCACAAGCCACCATCCAACCATATTTTGGCAGTCTGCTAGAATGTGGAGGGTAGTGGACACGGGCCCCTAGACTTCCATGTGCCCACTAAAGAATCTCCAACCTACAAGTGCCGGTCTTGAAGGACTAAGACCCATTGAAGACTCAAGAGAACCAATGATGGTCTAGAACTCCATCCTTCGTAACCGGGAGGAGGAGGTTAGTAGGTGGGCCCATATTTGAGAAGATGTGTGTAGCTACACTAAAACATGATATTTAGTGTTGTTACCACCCTACCATGCTCAACATTAATTTTCAATTCCTTGACAATTAGTGTTAGACATAAATGTGCCGCTACCTTCCCTAGTGCCACCTCCCTTATTATATTCTTTTTTTCATGTACTTACTAACACTAAATTCAAACATGTAACTTCCACATATTACCATAGTTGATATTTAGTGTTTGAGTTTACATTTAATGTTACTTACTTTCATAGGGTTATTGATATTTAGTGTATGCATTCGTATTTAGTGTATCAAACACTAAATATCCTATTTAGTGTAGTTGGCACATACGAACCCTACCCCACCAGGTTACCTCTAAATTTGGGTTGGTTTGTCCTTATTCACACTAGAATATGGTGGGTGAGGGGCCAACATGGAAACTAACCCTTAGTCACCTTCGCAAAAGTCAAACTACACCCTCCATCCTCCATAATGAGGAGAGTTGTCCACTGGGCTATGACAATTGATTTTTGTGCCAGAGGTGGGCAAATTAGGAGACGGCTTCTTGGGCAAATTAGGAGGTGGCATGTGGTTGTGAGGTGCCAACCAACTTGTATTGTGGCTATTCTATAATGAATAAACAATTTGGCAACATGTTATCTTACATGTGACCACTTCAGAGACATGTATCCAATTGAAGTTCAAAATCTCAAGAAGATCGCCGATCATTTAATAGGAAACTTGGGCTATGAAAATTTACCTCTAATTTATAAAGAAAAACCAAAAGATCACAACACATAAGCATTTGGACTTGGAAACACTCGGATGTTGACCGATTTATGGCCCGGAATCTCCCCGGACACCGGTAAGGGAAGGTGAACCGTGGCCTAGTATTTGCCCTTGCCTTTGAGTGTACATGGAGGCAAGTGAGGTGTCAAATGCCACATGTTCACGCGAGCCCCGGTGGTGTCGAAGCAACTTACGCCACCTGCACGCCACATGTCCACTTTGTAAGTGAAAACGGCGGAGCCACACTCCATTGCATCAATAAATAGCCCAGGTACACTGGCTCTGGTAAATACCCATGCTGGGCCGGTATATAGGAGAATGCACGGGTATTCGGAATAATAAAACATCACAATATGGTATCAAATAACTTAGGGCCGGTTTACACCACTGTCCGGGGAGAACCGGCGGTTAGTTACAGATGAACCGGTTGAGTTTGAGAAATAATCGGTTGAAGTTGGAGACTTTAAGAGAATTACCGATCATTTTAGAGGAATCTACAGTAGGATATACCTCGAATGAATAAAAGCAAAACCGGAAGATGTCTACATGCAACCGGCTGGATTTAGAATCACTAGGATCTTCACTAACTATGTCCAAAAACTTCCCGGGCATTGGTTTACACCGTGGACCATGAAGTCGGACCATGGAGGATGGCCTTTTTCCATGGCCCGACTTCATGGGCGACTTCCGTGGTCTGATTTCTTTAAAAATTTCAATTTACAAAGCTTTGGGGCCCCTCGCTGGGTGTAAACCGAATGTGGACCAAGAGGAATGATCATGCACCAAAAAGCAAATGTGTTGATTTTTTAATATGTGCCCAAAAATGACAGTTTTGGGAAGGAAAAAAAAAGTCAAGTTTGACCATTCTCTTGTCTTCTCTTGTCTTTGTCTTCTCTTCCCTTCAAAAAAATTCATTACAAATTTATTATAACAATATTTCTCTACTATGGGCCCTTGCATTTTCTTAGTAGAGCACCTCTTTTGCCTCACCCATCGCAAAAACTGTTGGACCATATCAGTGGATAATGTAGGCCTTCAAATACGTCTTTTGGGGACCTTGAACTCCATGGTCACTTTGACATTTTTTCCTTGGTGTAAACCGAAGTGGTCCTAGGACGAGTTCAACAAGCAATCACATATTTTACAGGGCCTTGGGACGACTTCATGGTCCATGGTGTAAACAACCCCTTACTTGTGTGTATTGGGATTGTAGTACCAATCAAACTTGATATTTGGTGGGTATGTGAAAGCAGGAGAATCTTTGAATACTTGAGTTATTATGTGGGCGATTGTAATTCTATATTGTGTTGATACTAGGGCAAATTTACCTAGACATGGAGGTTCTTGTAATACTTTCAAACATCCATAATCTTTTTTTTTTAAAATTTTGGTATAAAAGGCTATGAAATCCTCATTTGAGATATTGGAATGGTATCAAACAAAGACAATACTAGTTTGACATTGATAATTGCCAATGTTGGATAACACCCGTTTATGGTATTTAGTGTCACGTGCATAATAGCGTCACTTACCCTATTGTGAGGTGTATGCTAGGTTGCGATGATGATTAATGACTTTGCCATTAGTGTCACCTTGTGACAACTTGGTGTTCAAGTGCGCTTATTAATGTATTGACATGAGTATGTTCAATAGTGTTATAAGGTGCATGCCTATGTTACACAGTGGTCCACAAGATGACTAAATTGTGCACAAATGGCACTTGGCATTAATATGTTCATGAATAATACCTTTCTCTTGCATACTAAAATGTAAACACATGACACTTAACTTTCAATGGCGGTGAATATATATTGAGTATGCTCGAGGATATCTACCCTTTCCACTACTAAACCCACAAAATTATCGTCTCAAGCATCCCAATGTCCTACTCTAAATGTCATAACGTAAATTTAATAAATTCTTAAAGAAGTTACTTATGTTAACGAATAGTATCATATTGGCAATTCGCGGGTGTGACTCTTTGAGACCTCTATGCATCTAGTTTAGGCCCTTTGCAAATATTGTACATGACACTAAATATCATGAATGGTGTAGTTATGTTTAGATTAAATGCAATGATATTAATACACAATGCTGATACACTCATTTATTTATAAAATCCAATGAATAACATCATAATTTTGATACTACTTAACCAAATATTGACAAGATGAGAGAATCTTTGTATGCCTAAGTTATTACTTGGGTCATATACCATTCTTATACTAGGGGTAGTTTCACACTAGGTGTTAAAGGTCTTGGATGGCATATAGGACCGAATTGAAAAGAACGTGTAATTTACATAATCAAACATTTAGTCAACATTATTCATACATTTGATTTAAATGTTTAAAAATGAAATTAAGATTCACATGACTTCAAGACTGCACACATTTTGGTCTGAGATGACCCTAAACTACCAGATGATAGTGGAAAGGTACCCAAACCAAACGGAATGGTTGGCGGTTCGATTCCAGGCCGTGAAATCGTCTCTCTACTTGATGGAAACTAGCCAGGTGGTCAAGGTCAGGGCGAACCAACCCGTACATTGGTACCTTACTGGATGTCTAGTGATGTCACATTCGAATGAATCGGCCCTCAACCCCATAGGGGGGCTTTTTGTATTGAAGCCACTTCATCCACGATATCTAGGATGGATAATTTTAAGTGAGTGCCACGAATCCCCAGCCGTTCACCCTCCCCGGTAAGGTACCAATATACGGGTTGGTTCGCCCCAGCCAGGTGGTCAAGCACCTCATGTGTTCCCCAAAAAAATTGATTGCACACATTTTTTGAGGTGGCCACGGTAAACCACACTATAGATTTGCCCACAATATGTTACCATGGGTCAAAGTCCCATCAAAGTACTCAACAAAATGCCTAATTTCACCCATCCTACATTAATGTGAGCACCGAGTATAATTCGTTCGAGAACTTACATAATCACGAGTGGTTGGGCCAAGTTGGGCAGGTTGGCAATAGGAATAACTTAGGCAATACAAATAGGAAAACAAATTGAGCTCCACTGTCCTCGTGTAAGTAGCAGTTGAACTATGATATTGTACGCCGAGAGTCCTTGTGTGTTTTGTTCCTCTTTTTATCCACTTGGCGCCGCTTGGGAATCACGGGGAGAAAGTACACATTAAATGACAATAACTGAAGGGCCACTTCACACACGAGCCAAGAGCCGTGACCATGAAATTGTGAAAGCCCAAAAGAAAGTGTCCAAAGGCCATCCCAAGACACCTCCAAGATCATGTAGTGTGGTCGTGGACCCTCAAGTGTAGTGTGAAGTCATATGTGACCGTGCCCTCAACCAATGCTATTTCAGTGAATTTCTATTCATGAGGGTCCTCGCACATGATAAAATAGAATAAATCAACGGTTGTGAGCGTTCGGAGTGCCATGGTCTTCCGGTTTTGTGTTAAACCTACCTCCAAGAGGTGGTTTTTGAAAATAGTGCAAGTGACCATGAAACATGATCCATTCGATGCCACGTAGGAATCCACGTAGACTTTACATCCATTATCTTGCATTCACATACTCCGTTGGTCCCTCAAGCGTAGTGTGAAGCGAACTTGGACCGGCTCCGCCTTTTCCACCAATGAGAGTGCTTGAAGTGTAATGGTCACGGGCTCTCAGTCTCATGTGTGAAGTGGCCCTAAGTAGAAGTTTTCAACGAACTGGAACGAATACCTCGAGTTGTTACCAACGGGAGATTCTTGGAAATCCTTTGCTTCTAAGCAACGACCCCAACATAACCTAACATGCTCAGCACTGAAACCTGAGCGAAATTCGATTCGCCTACATGAATTGCCATTAACTTAGTGAAGAGAAACATGATTTACCGGTACTGGTTACGGAGGGAAACCCTTAACATACACTAAGGCCCACGAGGGGGGGTCAATTATGAGCATGCTGGACAGTCTTCTATTTGACAATTGACTGAAGGCATGGGATGATGTTAATATATTGTACTAATATCATTTAAAAAACTATATATAACGAGGACTCCACCCTTTTTTGATACCAGCAGGGTATGGATACTTGAGGGTGCTTTTATTTCAATGTCATTCGGGCATGTATATTATACAAGAACCCTCATAAATGCTCCTAATGTCAATATGATTTGGAATGGTCATGACCGTATAATAACTTGGGTATATTGTAGAAGGCTCCCTATTCTAACACAAAATGATGATTCCCCCCTCAAATCTACCACGTGTCATGCTCGCATTCGCTGCGACCCACTTATATCCGATGCGGGAAACTGCATTCCGGCACATGTAAAGATGAGATAGGGAGCCCTCTACGGTAGACTTTGAAGATTCTGGGTCTCAGTTGAATAAAATTCCGAGCGGTTTGTATACCACAAGTTTTTTAATATGGGTTTCTGAACCAAGCCAGCCATTCAACCACTGACTGATTAGAAAGGAATCCAATGCCAGGCTGAGAAGCCGAGGTATTAGAGGGAGGGAGGGCGAGGGGGGGGGGTGACGGTTTATACCCGGAGGGTAGCGTCATTGTCCGGGTATGATCAATGGCGAGGTGGCAATAGAGAGGGGATAGGGAGATACCCAGATGACAGGGTATGAAACAGGGCAAGGGTAAGGGGGGTTACGCGGGTGGTGGAAGAGCGGTGAGGAACGGGGGTGGTCGTCTCTTCGCAGGGCAGGGCCGGAGTGAGGAGTGAGCACAGAGGACGGAGAATGATCATCATTAGCATTAGCATTAGCGAGCAAGGGCATAGCATTCATCCTCCTTAACACGATTCCTCGCCGACAGACGGAGTGTTGGAACTCGAAACTGAGAACTTGTGCAAGGTTTAGGGTTTGGAGGGGAGGGCGACATCAGGCTCATTTGTCGCAAGTGTTGGAATTTGAAACCGAGGACCTGCTGCCCGTCCACGGCGGTTGGTGTGGCGATACAGAGCTGACTAATGTGAGAAGGCTGAATTTGAGTGAGGCGAGGTGATTTTCGGAGGAATAGGAGTTGAGAGAGATGGAAGTTGTGAGTTTTGCGACATAGTTAGGGTTTGGTGGCACTAATTCGTTTTTGGAGATGTCTAATGTGAGAATGCTGGGTTTGCGGAACTAAGTACCGAAGGATGGACCACATTTTGGCGCTCTCTATAGTAAATTCGTTAACTTTGAGAAGCTGTTGAATCTAGTTGATCATCATTTCATACAAGGGGATAGCTGTGCGGAAGGTGCTGAGCAAGGGGTTCAGGCAGACATGGTGAAGTGTTGAGAAGGCAGTAATTCTTTACGCGGGTTTTGCGACTCCTACATCTGTGGACCCGATCCCAGCCCATCTGGGTCATGTTGAAGTGCTTTGGTAAGCTTGACCTACACAGACTCAATGAGCCTGTGCCGCATGCTCACCTCGCCAGGCACCTCCCACATTACCTGCACCAAACTCCAAGCGCTGTGCAGCCATTTCTGCTCGCTTGCTATACAAACACATACTTGCCCAGGTAAAAATTGATTCAACAACCATATGCTACTTCGGATGGAGTCACTTGCTCTAATTTAGTCCCAGCCGTCCACAGGCTAGGAGGGTCTGAAACTCATCACCTCTGTCCCAATATCTGAGATTGTGGTAGATGTGCCCCTTTCAATAGTGGTTGCGGTCTTACATAAATATGCCTGCTGATCCATGGTAGGGAGTACCAAACATTCTGAATTAGCTTTAGCTTTATCCTGTGATAGTGGTTTGCGCATTCGGAATGGTAATTTACTCAGAAGATAGATAACTTCGACTGCAAAATTCATCATCGTGCAATTATATCCAATGGAGGAGGTCCGAGAACAATCGATGCATAATTGTTTTAAAAAACTACTAGTATCAGCCATTTGTTGTGAAGTTGCTGCTAGTAAGGCATGCGGGTGTTATTCGGTTAGTTTTTCTCGTTTTCCATCTTCTAATGATTATATATATATATCTACCTCTTGAAATGCATTAGCAAGCTGTGATGAAACATAAAAAATAGCAGATTCCAAATTGGATCTCCCCTGTTTTAGTATTGGTTGTTGGAAGTGCACGCATGTTGATTCCTTAAATTATAACATTGGTCTTCTCAATGGTGTTGACTGTTGAGTGTAGGGTAGTTATAAAAAATTGAAGACTTAGTCTGATCTCTTTTAAACATGTGACTGTTGTTGTCTCTTCTTAGATCCACACCTAACCGCACACCATTCAAATATAGGTGTACAATCCAGAACAGGGATTACTACTTTTTTTCAAGATGTGGGATCCCTTGTTTTTTTCTTTCTGCCATACCTTATTTGCATAAGAGAGGGGTACGTGTGCTAATGAATCAAGATTCCCAACATACCTTGTCCAGTTTACAGCATTTCTCAACAGATGTCCACCATGTCAAAAATGCCAATCTAATGGACATAAGTCATAATCATGTATGAATCAGAAAATTAGGTGAATAACACCTGCATACCTTCGTGTAAAGTCCTTGGGTCCAAAATTTTGCTCTTGACCAAAAGGATGACTCACTATCGGTGTTTCTTTCGCTCTTGGACCTTAGGGCGAGGAGATTGACTGCAGATGTGAGTGATTCCAAGCCCAAGCATTCTATCTGAGGCTTGAAAAATTTGAGCCAAGTCAAATGTATTTGTGATTGGACAAAAAATATCAACATCCATCATCCTTGGATCAATAACATATGTTCATGTACACTTATGAATAACATTCATGATTCCTTAGATTTGTGTACTCATTGGTGATGCATAATCACTTTAAATTAGAAGCAGAGAGGGGTTGGTGGTGACATAGTTCATTGTTGTATGGAATGTCTTTTGGCTCATCATGTTTTTGGGTCATTGGGTTTTTGCCTCAACAGGTATTATACTCAACAGCTAGAGGATTGACGATAAGAGCATGGCTTTGCATGCTGGTGGGAACAACAGCGAGGGAGTGAGCAGGCAATATGTCTTGCAAACTCAAACTCTTCTCACTTTTTGATGAGGCTACAGAGCATGAGGTGATAGGACCTGTTAACGCTAGCAAAAAGAAACCAACCATATTTTGCTTTACGAGTTAGGTTAGAAGCTGTTGGTGCCATTAATTGGCCATTCGATTTTTAGGACCAAAAATCAAAATGCTGAACATAGTTAAGTTATAGAGATTTAACACAATCCAATCAGAGGTTTATGTCGTTCCAACTCAACATGAGGTGGCAGATTCCTCTAAGCGCCCACAAGTTGGTGGTGTCTCTATAATCTTTGATTTCACGCAACCTGATTTTGTGGCACTCGAGCCAATTGATCTGGAGGAAGGTGGAGATTTAGAGGTACCTAGACTTCCAAATGTGTTTAGGAGTGTATGTGGCAATGTTGGAATATTTGTCGATGCAAATGGTAGTAAGGTTTGCAAGTTTAGTTAATGACTGCAGTTTTGCATCGAACATTTGATCCAAGTTTGTGTAAAAATGCAATAACAGTCTAATAACATTAGGGTGCACAAAAATCCATGCTGTAGCCATTTGTAAGTATTGGCAGGGTACTATAACATACCTAGTTAGAAAACTTGATGTGATTCAAGAAACCCAATGCGGCAGGGAGATCTGAAGATATGTAAGACAAAATCAAACTTGAATGCACTTTCCTTGTGGTTTTATTCTTAAGAAGCGTAGGAATATCGGAGTTGTTTAATAAAAGTGTTGTTGAAAAAACCTCCACGGTGGTTTGAAAATAGATGATGGGTCTTGAATTTGCTTTACCTTAATAATGTAGTCAAGTAGAAGGCATCATGATGGAGTACAGAGAGCAATCTTGTTTCCTGGTAAGATTGATACACTGTCCACCCATTTGCTTCCTTGCTGATCTTTGGGCTTAGTGTTTATTCGTGTGGCATTGTCACAGGTTTATTATGGAGTTAATGCTGAAAGTATGGGGGACATTCTTGCAAATGATGCTTTAAATTGTTGCTATGGACACCAACACTTCACTAGTAAGATTCTTGCATTTCGAAATGTCATGATTTTGTGGCTCCTAATATTTCTCACATGGTATTTGGAAAACCTATTAAGATAATGTTGTCGTGACTGCGTTGCTCGAGACATATTGCACGAAGGAATTTTAGAGGTGAATCATATTGGTTTGTAGTATGTGCAGTGGGTGGTGACTTGCTGTTACTGATAGCTATTTTGGTTGAGGACTTGCCAGGACCAAGGAAGCTTTGGAGTAATGTTGTTGGGATGTTACCATTCTGAGCTTCTCAAGCCATGAAAAGCACGGGTCGGGTGCACACCTCCTTGTATAGGTAAGGAAACCAAGAGAGGGGTGGAATATATTTGGTTGTTAATGCAAACAGTGGGATGGATACCTCTCGGCTAGGGGGAGTTCCATCTCAAGTACCTCTGCAGGTGGAGGCATGGGTAGTCCCCGAAATTATCCCTGGAAAGCAAGGTGCAGTGGGTGGCGCCGAGGTGCACACAGGAGGGGTACTCAATTCAGAAGGTGGCAATGAAACAGACCAGGTCAAGTTGAGAACTACCTATGGTGGTTCAAATGTGCTGTCGAGGATGTCAAAGGAGGGCATTGCGGAATCCAGGTTGTTTGCTCCACCAATATTGGTCTCCCCTAAAGTGTTGAACCTTCAGCAATCAGCCGCCATAGGTGGTGATGTAAGTCATGGAGAAGTTGGGCCAAGTAAGGAGAAAAGGCCTGAAGAAAATGGAGCATCAAAGGGGGTAGGAGAAAGGGACTTCACCTTGGATTCACATAAACTCATTGCCAAAGAGTCAACTCAAGTGAGAACTGAGGTGAGAAACCTACATAAAGCTGCCAATAAGAGAAGCAAACAAGCGGCTATAGGAGTGATTCATGAGAAGTTACAATTTTTTTAGTTTAGGTGCTCGTCTTACTTTTTGTTGTAGGCAAGGATTGGGAACCTGTCAATGTAATTTTGATTTGTGAAACATGCACGCAAACACCAATATGTGTCCCCTGCAGCAAGTATTGTGATGTGAATTAGTAGAATCTGCATGAATCATCAGATAAGGTTGCAGAAGCATGAAAAATATATTTATTTCTAAGAACTTCTATGGGACATGAGGTCTTACACCTTTTATTTGACCACTATGTTTCCTAGAGATTCATTAAAAGTTGGACACATGTGTTGAGGGCAATATCTCTCAACCATGAGAGTTGCCACTGAGAGTAGTTTTGGCCATAGTATTGCCAGCACCCCCTCTCTTCTTTTTGTCTCTAGGTTCTCAAATAAATAATTTGGTTCTTTATTTTAATGCATCTATGTACATGGTGAACATTGGAAGTAGAAAGATTGAGAGTGTATGTTGTCACTCAGTTACAACTGCCAATGCGGCAATTGGCAAGGAAGGGTGGCATGTCAAAAGCAGAAGCAGCGGCGGGGCCAAAAAATGTATCGTCAATTGCTGATGCAGTGAAAGAAGGTATATCGATCTGGTTAGATTATCATCTAAAAATTGATCTAGAAATACTTCGAGATGGAAATCTTGATTTTGATGCACTTAGCATGAGAGAGGGTGGTTGCATCCTCTAGGTTTGCCTCAACATGGGCCCGAATTGCAGGTAGGCTAGTTTTTGAAGAGAGTCCCAATATATGTCTACATGATGTTGAATACGATGTTACATGAGTGATGGTGACATGCTTTGTAAGGCTTTGTACCGGCATTTCTTTTTGTGATATAAAATCAAGAGTGATTTGTTTTTGGCCAACTAGCACATCATGCATTGCAATATATCCTGACCTGTGGTGGGGTTTGCACAGGAATATTGAAGAAAGAGAGAGAGCAAGATAAAAAGGAGGCATTAGAAGCAGTGATGGCAATTCATGGGAGGAGTAAACATGCTACTGGGCATGTTGCAAAGTTTCCTGGAGTAATAGGACCTGAGAGTGGGAGATTGTGCCAATGTTGCAACACTCCAGAAACTCCAAAATCTACTATTTTCTGCGATAAGTGTGAGAGGGGTTTCCATGTTGAATGTGTGAAACTTTGGCCAAAGACAGCTCTTGAAATTGATGTGTGGCATTGTGGGCCATGTGGACTCCAACCAGGTCATTATTGGCCTCTTGGCAGGGTTTTAATAAGTTACAAAGATGCAGTTGCTGAATTTCAAAAGTACAATGCAAAATCTGCGACAACGGACAAGAGAAGTGAATTAGTGATAGATGAGACTGGCCAGGAGAAGTTTGATGGAGTCCAAGACAATATACACAAAGTTAAGGATATTAGAGACTTTAAGAAGGAGGCTAGGAAAGGGCAAAACAAAGGAAATATGCCAGGGACTCCTAGTCAGGCAGTAGTTTCAAAGGCAGAAACTATTCCTATTGTGCATTTGCATGTCCATGATACTGTCACTAGTACAGTTATGAGGCCTGAGCATGCTGGTATTGTGCAAACACACGGAGGGATCTCACAACAACCAAAGTAATCGTTACTACCTTTCTTTTACCACTTATTTTTTGAGGCATGCAGGGTTCGCAACCCTTGTCCCTACTTGCTATGTTCTACTATACATAGATCATAGAGATAGACAACTTGGGTTGATGGGGTTAGTGTTTATTGTAATGTGCATCTTGCAATATCTCAAAATGTGTACTACCTGCTTGCTCCATATTGCCTTGGTCACCTTGTGGAAGTGCTAAAGAAAGAAGGAAACCGTTTAAGGCCTTATTGGCGGGGGAGATAGTTTGCTCATCAATGTGGTCAAATACATGAAGTGCTCCTTCTTTGCGTCTCTCAATTGTAATTTAGATATGGTTGGTCAAGCTTAGCCTTTGTAACTTGTTATGCATTATAATCGATGATTTGCTCACCTCAACTACTGTGGTTTTCTTTGGCAGGACCTACCTCTATCCTGGATATGTTCCCATCCAGCCCAGGCCCCAGTACAATTCTACAGCTCCAATTGTAAATTTTCTTGTCCCACCAGATGCAACTGTTGTTCGGGGTTTAATATCTCCAATTGCTTCTACACGATCTACTCATCAACCTGCAACTGCTTTGCCATATACTAAGTACACACTAAGTGATGCACCAGGATTACAGTATGCAGGACCTACATCCACACATGCAACTCCAACAAAAATCACCTACATGACGACTCTAGACACACTGCCTGAATCTCAAAAACCTCTGGTTGTGAATCAGCATATGGGGATCACAGACTCAAATGTCTCGAAGTCTTCAAACCTGCCATCCACATCCAACCAAAGCTATCTCCAACACAAGACAGGTCCACCACTTGGACCATTCAATATAGAAGTTTCATCTACAGAAGACCTCAGACCTGCTATACCTGGTGTTCCATATACTGAAAGGGAAGAATTGCTTAGAGAGGCAAAAGAGTCTTTAACTCAGTTACGGACATTCATAACTGCAATTAGGGGTAATCTTGGAGAAGGCTGGGAAGTTGTTTTACGGAGGAGGCCCACAGGGGCACAAGAGAAGTTCTACCTATCACCATTGAAGAGGAAATATAGATCAAGGCTGGATGTGGGCCGGTACCTTGGGCTTGTGGATGACCCAAGATGTCAGAGACCTAAATCAATTGAAGTGGTACCCTCAATGGGAAACGTTTTGGAGAAGACAATGGTCAAGCAATCTGTAGAACCGACCCTTGAAGCGGTCTGAATCTGAACCTTACCTTCTTCCAACTTTTGAAGTCTTGCCTTTTGTTACAATTCATGTCATGAGAAGTAAAAAACATGTAATATCTGATGTAACTGCTACACTAAATATGATATTTAGTTTCACTTACTATTCAGAGTGTTCCTATATCTTTTTACTATTAATGTAAATTTTTACCAAGTAAAGATGTTAATGTTCTATGATGTCTGAACAACCAATTTGACCTTTGTTGGTAAAAAATGAGATGTACAGTAAACAGTTATACCATTGCGTAATTCCAAATAGTAAGTGACACTAAATATCATATTTAGTGTAGTCCTCCTTTTCATCCTTGTTGTTTTCTTGTCATCCTTTGGTCCATGTTCTATTTGTAATTTCCTGGTAACCTTTATATTCAAGCATTTTTTGCTCTCGGTATTTAAAAGGATATGTTTTCCTTGTGAATTCTCTCTTGCAGAGAAATTTGCCAATGTTTTGTGGAGATATTATGATCGAGAAGCTTGGTGTAGTGGACTGCCGACCAACATACTCTAGTGAAAATCAGGTCTGGCCTGTTGGCTTTCGGTCTTCATGGCATGACACTGAGACAGGTTCATATTGCATCAGTGAAGTAGGAGATGGTGGGGACTCAGGGCCAGTTTTTCGGGTTACAAGAAAGCTTGTGATAGGTCACGCAACAATGGTTAATGGCCATGTATCAAGTACACCACAGAAAACTGCACATTGTGGTGGTGAGTCTACTGCCGAAGTTGAGAAAGCTAGTGTACTTGGAGTGATTGCTCAAGGCAGTGGACCTCATCTTGAAAATGTGGACTTAGAAAAGACTTCTGAAGGCCATCATGCTGTGATCGACTTAACTGAATCTGCTGAAGAGAAGGATGCCCCTGTAGCAAGGGACATTATGGATGAAAGGTATTCCTTTTTAGATGTGAAAAGAAGTTACAAGACTGTGAGTAACGGAATGGGGGAATCTGGTTTGGAAAACTTGAAGACACCCAACCACCACTCAGAAGTGCCTACCAATGTAATTGATCTCTCTGATGAAGAGGATGATATAACTCCAGCACTTACTCTTCCGAGAGACATTTTGGATGCAAAATACTCGTTCCTGGATGTAAGCAAAGCTGAAAACAATGGAGGCAGTTCTAGTCCCGCAGTTCCAGCTGTTTATGAGAAACATAGGGTCCAAATGAAGGAAGTGGTGCCTGATTATGAAAGGAGAAGATCTGCAGGAGTATTGCCGCCAGTTGTAAGGCCTCTTCCAAATATATTGATGGAAGAGCTCTCTGTGGAAGCTCGGACTTCAGCAGAAGCATGGAAGTTATTTGCAAAGCAATTTGTAGATCATTGCAAGAAGTCTTTGGGGTCTGGGGTGAATTGCACAGTCCCCATCTTGGAGGCAACAGATGAATATGTGGTTTTTAATGCAGTGGTTCCTGATTCTGAGGGAGGAGTCATAGACAAGGGTAAACCAGAATTATTGACTCAGAAAAGTATGGAAAAAAGGGAGACAACAAAAGCTTTGATGTACGCAAAACTAGAGAAGAGGTTAGGGGAGGATCGCTTTGGATTGAGCTTACCAGCAGTGCAAAGGATGATTAAAGCTCTTCATGTTGACAGGACAATTGAGCTTGACATACCATTCCAAAGAGATGCTGAGCCAATTGTCAATCCGGTAGTGACTGAAGCTGTGGTCGCACCATCGGTTGAAATGGCAAAAATGGCAGCTGCTCTTTCTGCTCCCTCTTGGAGAAAACGGAAGAGGAAACATCAAGAGGCAATGTCAACTAATCTAACAGGCAGGAAGTTGCACCCAATAGTTCATCTTATATATATACGAGTTTGTATCATTCCTGCACCAGATTACAAGACGTGTACATCTTTGAAGTCTATGTCAAATGTCAAAGATCCACATTCTTCCCAATACGAAGAGTGTGCCTTATGTCTGTTGTTTTTTATCCTTATTGGATGCATACTTTCTCTTCCCCAGGGGACATTGGATGCTTGATCCTTTGTAGATTGTACATTTTGCAATCCCATTTTGAGTAACCTAGTTTCACATGATCAATTTGTGCAGCAGATGCAGGTGAAGAAACTGGGAAGAAGGCAAGGGCACTGCCTCCTGATGTTGTAGCTTCACATCAAGCAAGTTTGGCAACATGTGAGAAGAGTGCAATTGAAAAGATAGCATGTCACAATGAATTTGTCCCTGCCATGGTAATGCTGCCACCAGCCCCAGCACTGTTACCAGTGTTGACACCAGCACCAGCCCCAGTATTACCCCCTGTAACAGTGGAGGAGCCACGCCAACCACCCCCAGCTGGCCTCCCTGTTCTGAAAAGACTACCTCCAGATCTTGTTGGGGATTTACTTCAGGTAAATATACATTCTACAAGTCCAATTTGCATCTTGTATACCCACGTGTTCCTGATGCAGCTACTGTGAATAGCTGCAGCACTTACGATTGGAAGTATGATGTCATGGTTCTCTGGCATATGTATCTGGATTGAAAATATTGTTTTTCTGATTTGATCAAATTATTGACAATTTTAGCTTCTTCTTGGTAACAACTCAACTAGGAGTGAAATGTTGAAACATTAGAAGTGCTTTAGTAACTTGAAAGTCCAAATATTGACTATCATTGCATTGAAATCTCACTGTAGATTGGCATTGTTATTATAATTGGTGGTAGGCATGGGACGACACTAAAGTGGAAGCTTATATATATATGTGTGTGGTGTTTGGCAACAGGTGTGGGAGTTTCTGTGTCGATTTTCAGAGTTGCTTGGGCAGGAGTCGCAGCTGAGCCTTGAAGACCTTGAAGAAGGGCTCGTTGACATGGGACTGGCAGTACCAGAACTTAAAATCTCAAATGATGACAAGGAAGGGGTTAAAGAAACTGGGGAGAAGGAAGTAGGTACAGTCTCGTCTCTTTCTAAGCAACTTCCATTGGCAGTTCTGGACGGAGAGAAAATTGTGGGGTTCCTCGATGAGTCTGGCGAGAAGGACATTTCAATGGACATCAAACCATGTGATGGGGTGACTGATGCCAAGGACACCAGGCAAGACTCTGTGGATGTAGGAAATGATGTTCAACACAAGGGTGTAACACCCGTTGAGGAAACTTGCATAGATGCGGAAAGATCAGATATTCTGACAATGGGGGGAAATGAAAAGCAACAGAATGCTTCTGAGGATGGGGGTCATTGTGGAACAGAAAGGAAAAACTTGGAAGCACCTGAGAAAGGCCCAAGTGGAAATGACAATTCTGTTGCCTTTTCTGATGGAACAATAAGCCGCAGTCTTACATCTCTGGCATGGGCGCACATTCCCTTACTAAAATTTTTGATGTCAGATTTGAAGTTCCGAGTGCAAGGGTCTTTGAACGAGGCAGAAACTGATGAACCGAAGAAGAGAGGAAGGAGACGGGTTATTGATATAGGACCTTTGCCACCTGAATTTGGTGATGACCTTCCAATGAATCCCATCACATGGCCTGAACTGGCACACAGATATCTAGTCGCCCTTCTAGATGTGAAGAAGCAGGGTGACTTAACAGAGCTAGCACCTGAGGAGCGGAAAAAGATCGTTCGATTTTTTGAGGGAGATGGTGGTGTGATGGGTGGTGCTGTTGAGGGGATTGTGGGTGTGGAGAGCGATGCTCAGGTCAGGAATGTTTATAGTGCATATTTGAGCAATCTCTTCCATTTTTTACAATGTATTTTCATTAATAATCCATCAATTTGTCCTAACACAATTGGGAGTTAGGAGGTGGCCATGTCCACTGTAGGGCTTTTCCATATTTATACTAACATCCCACAAGGTTTTGAAGCCTGATTGAAAAGAAGGTTTAACATTCAGAAGTTGGTAAATTGATATGGAATAGTGCCTGAAAGTTTTAATGGGCTATGTCTTGATTGTTCAACGACACGCTGTTAGATGCCACCTCTTTATTTTGTTTGGATCTGTACTTCCTTTCAGAAGCTGATGTCTGAGGGAGGGATAACACATAGTTTTATTGAGGAGGCATGATGATGTAAATGCTGTATGTTGCATTTGATGAGGTTCGAATTGCTGTCCTCATAGTTACAAAACTGCTGAGGGTAGTTATTCTCAAATTGGTAAAGCATGCGAAACATCTTTGGATTTGAACAACAGTGGAGTAAATGAGGATTACAATTGATCTTCTCGATCATAATTGAGTACTCTGATTTTTACCTCATCCATGCTCAAGAGCTTTATCATCAAACTCCCATTCTACTGATTTGAGTGGTTAAAAATTGAATGATTCACAAGTTACCATACCTCAAATCTTGTGATCTATACCTTACTAAATATCCAAAGAAGCGGGGAATGTGTTTCATATTTCTAGAAAGTTTCCTTGGTTCTAGGTTGATTGGGAATTTATTCTCTGTTCTTGTTGCAGGTGCTAGCAGAGGCAGAGAAAGAGTTATCTGTTCGAATGCCAAAACAAGTTGAGAAGGATATAGTAATTTTTGTTCCTCAAGAATGGGATGTGGCATTAACTCCAGTAAATCCAGCCCCTAAGAAAACTAAGACTGGAAAGGCTGGAGAGAGGCCTGAGGATATACCAAAGTGGGTGGAGGCCTTGGAACCTGTTCGTAGAATGCCAACAAATTTGGGTACAAAGATCAAGATCCAAGTTCAGGAATCACTAGACTGTAAACCACCAGAATGGGCTAAAGCTACACTGGATTGGTCACTCAGTAAAGGCATTTTCAAAAGCAATGCTGCAGGCCCAACAAAGGTATTGTTTTAAGACCTGCTTCATGCAGTTACTTGTTATTGTAAATGGCAGGCCTCAAGTTTTAACTCAAAGTCTGGTGTACTTCCCTTGTACATCCCCATTTCTCTTGTTGTAGTTTCGTTGTGATGTTTTATTGGCTAGATCTGGACACCTCTAGGTTCTTAGGAATGAAACCCCTCTGTTTTTGAAATCTCTCTCCCTATTAGCAGTTCTTTTATGCAGAACATTATCAGTAGTTTCTATTGCGTTAACATAGCCACTTGGTGGAAGGTAACATATTTGTAAATGATCAGTTGTCAGGTTCAGTGGGTTGCTGAAACTACCTCATGTTTTTGTACAGAGAGCTGTATTGGAGGTATTAGCCCAATACCATGGGGAGGAATTGAAGGCTATAAATGCCCCACGTGTTAGGAAGGTGAAATCAGCCCCTTCCGCAGAACACCTTATGCAACGGTGTCGAATAGTTCTTCGTGAAGTTGCAAAAGCAGATACCAAACAAGTATTTTGTAATCTAGTGGGAGGTGCTTATGCTGTTAAGTCAAGTAAGCCAGCAGTAACTGTAGCTCGTCCCCTGGATTTTCGAACTGTTGATGCACGCCTTGCTGCAGGAGCATATGGAGGATCTACAGATGCATTTGCTGCCGACATGCGACAGGTTCATCATATCACAACTTCCTTCTCTTCTGTCCTATTGAGATCTACTTGGGTGAAATGAGCCAACACTAAATTCTTGTCATAAAAGGACCTTGCCAGTAATTCAGTGTTGACATGTCTGCTGCCCTTGTTCTATCGATGTTTATGGTGTCATATAGTATCATTTACTATGTTGATTTGTGGGGTGCTATGGCTTTTTATTACAGATTTCATTTTTAATAAACAAAGTAAAGATAAGTACTGTAGTATGAACTTTGGATAACTTAATATACTTTCATTTGGTAAATTTTGACAATCTGAGTAATTGGTTATTGCACTACATTATGCCATATATTAAGTGGCACAAAATGCCAGTAACTGCATTGAAATGTACAAAAACTTGTTTGGAACTCTGCTAAGAAACAAGGCAATCTTGCTGACATCTCACGTTTGCAGATATGGAAAAATGTGGAGGGGGCTCATAAGCCCGGCACTGTTATGGTGGAACTTGCCACAACCTTGTCTCAAATATTTGAGAAGCTGTATCTCAAGCAGGTATAATTATCAAAAACTTAAATTGAATCCCTTCGTTATTTCTGTTACTGAATATTGAACATGAATGTGAACCTCAGCAAATTTAAAGCGCACAAGCTCCATCTCTTCTCTCCCTCTTTACCTGGTAAGATGTACTTGAAAGTTCATGTGGTTCTCCATGATGGGTAGAGTAGTGCTGACTAAAAACGGTACTCAATTCCATTATTGTATTTGGTATGACGGATTACTCTATGTTGGCAAATTGGAAGGTTTTTTCTTTCTTCAAATCATGTTGGGGCCTCTCTAAGAGTCGACATCTTGGCGGTCAATATGTTGGCTACTCTTACCCGTTGGATAACATGAGAACAAGGTTAGTATGCTGATAAACATCTTATTGGATGCAGGTAATCAGTCTTATGAAGGGTGTTCCTGACATAAAAGAGAGAGAGAAAGAGAAAGCCACTTTTGGTGATGGGACCCCTAAGGTTGACAGTTCAGGAAGAAAGACATCTTCTAATGCGGGAGCAGAAGATGCAGGGCCGGATGTGGATGGTAAGCTTGGGAAGGCGCCTTGGGAGGATGACACCACATGTCGAGTGTGTGGAGTAGACGAGGACTATGATAGTATACTTCTTTGTGACGGTTGTGATGCAGAGTATCATATATACTGTCTGGTTCCTCCACTTGAGAAAGTCCCTGCAGGTAACTGGTTTTGTCCAGCATGTGTGGCTGTTGAAGAGGGCTTTCCAGAAGCACCTGCCCTTGGGGAGGCTGAGGTAGGAGCTTTACAGGAAGAAATGGAGAAACCTGTTGCAGGCAGCATCCTTAGATTGGAATTTGAGGATGAGAAACCCTGTAACAATGGTGAAGAGAAGAATGTGGAGCCAGAGAAACCAAGGAGATTGCTAAGGTCTGGGACCAATACAAGAATGGATACTGAAGATGTTACTCTTCTTAAAGGGAAATCAGAACCTCCTGCTGTGGAGAGCTCCGTGCATGCATTTCTCAGCCGGATGGAAGAGAAGGAGTACTGGCAACTAACTCTAAGCGATGTAAGAATGATGGGATTCTATGCTTTTGGATGTCTGGGTATAGCACTTCATTAGAGTTAGTGTTTAATTTCCTTGGGTCCCTTAGTTTGTGGACAGCTTTGGTGGCGGTGCCCAGGCTGGAGTGTACTGCTTCTAGAGAGTGATTTGTTGTTTTTACTGCTTGATGGGAATCACATTAAACTCTTCTTGAATTCCTTCGACAGAAGTGAGGTTTTCAGGTCTTTGAGTAGTGACTGCAGATTATTCGTATTGTGTATAACAGTAGGATTTTGGCTTATTTTACTTATACCAAAGTGCATGTGGCTTTGGGGTGGGCATGGCCAATCTCTCAGAGGTTATTTCTACTGAAGTTCCTTTGCGATGAAGCCTTAAAGACTCCGCAAGTTCGTGCGCACCTGGAGAAAAGTGTGGATGTTGGCATGGAGTTGCATCAGCAGCTCCGTGATCTTATCGCTGAGCGCTTGAAGATAGTTGTGCCAATGAATGTCACCAACCATGGGAAACCTGTTGAAGAGAATAGGCAGAGGATGCAGGTAACTGGTTCACAAACAGGGCAGATTGGAGAAGGGAAGGAAGCAAATGGTGAAGCTGAAGGAGTTGCTGTGCCAACTCCACCTACATTGGAAGATGCAAGAGCTTCAAAGGCCACTGCAATCTTATTAACAGAGTCAAATACAGATGCTGGGCCTGTATCTACTGGGGAGCATGTGCCAGGAAGTACAAATGAAGAAGTCCTTGAAGAAGCAGGGAAAGTAGTGCATGATCTGGATCTTAATGTGGTAGCTTTGAGGGAACCTGAGACTGAAATATCATCACTTCTAGAGCACAAACCTATGATTGGCAATCCTAGGGATTCTAACACTATGTTCTCAAGCCCGAAAGAGTGTGAGGAAACTGAAGCAAATAGATGTTCAGCTGAGAATCCTCAGGTGGTCGAGAATGAGACTCGATGTGTGAGTTCCCCGGCGAAAGACAGCCCTACTCTGCAGCACACGGATAGTGATTTATTGGTGCAACCAAGCCATTCTACCCAGGTTTCCCTCACAAGCATATCTGACAGAGATGTACTTGTTTCTGAGAGGACTTCTCTGCCGAATAAATCTTTGAAAAGAGGTCTTGAGACAGACTCTTCTACTCCCTGTACAAGTGGCAATGGTCTTGATAATGGAAAGAAGGCAAAGAGGGAGGAAGAGGGTTTGGTTATAAGTACTGCTTCTGTGGTTAGTGAAACTGTAATAAATGAATCTCCAAATATCTCACCAAGTGGCACAACCATAGAGACAAAAATGCCAGAAGACCCAGACTTGAAGGGATCAGAAAACACGGATTTGAAGGTACTAGAAGGCACAGCTGTGAAGGCACTAGAAGAAGAGAAAGCTCAGATTACTGCCTTGCAAAGTGCAAGGGAGTTGGATGAGAAAATTATGAAATTAGGATCTAAACTGTTTAATTCTTGTTTACGTAGAGAACACATGGGAACTGATCATCTTGGAAGAGAATATTGGGCATTGACTGGGGCTGATCAGAGGCCTCGGTTGGTGGTTGCTGAAATTATTCCCGGTGAAAAGGAGGAGGCCTACAAAGGTAATCCTAGCAGTCAAGGTGTTGGACTTCGGGGCATTGGAGAGTTCAGTACTTTTCCTCCTGGAAAGGATAGTCGAGGACCTGGCATTTCAGATGGTAAGGTTTCTTTCTTTGTTTATTGTGTTGACAAATGTTTCAAAGGCTTGCACCTTACTTTGTTCATGATTGAATTCAGTGATTTGAGTACTGGTCATTGGTCACTATGATATTCTTCAGATTTTCTCTAAAGCAGGGTAAAGTGTTGCTTGGGCTTATCGTACATTGTTTCTGCCATGGAAATGATGAATAATCTAGGTCTTTTGTATGGGAATTTTGGAATTGTCAATTTTGAACAAGTTCGTGAAGATGCCTGCTTTGGTGTTTCTGGTAATTGGCATTAAGTGTCTGTTTAAGTTTCTTACACTGACAATCATTCCATGTGCTATTCCATGGATCTCTTCAAATCTGTGAGTTTGTTTCTCTTGCATTCTTTCTGTTACTCACATGTCCTTGCCATACTGTTTCTACTGTGATGCTCTGTTTCTGTTCAGTTCTGTAGATTGGGATCACCTCATGTATGTTTTTTTGTTTGTCTTTTAGATGGGAAGCAAAATAGTGCTCCGGAGTGGAAGGCAGTAGATGAAATAATCAGGTGGTATTCGTACGAGGGTGAGAAATCTCTAGACGAGCTTGTTAAATGGCTCAGTCCCAGGTGTCTACAAGAAAGGGCACTTAGAGTCTCCATCTACCATTGGCGAAGATCAGTTTATCCCAGGCATCTGGTGGACATGCCTGAAGCCCTGAATCCAGTCAGTGCATCTCAACTGGATGCTCAAACTGCCAATCAAATAAATAAGGATGACGAGGACTCTAGTGATCTAAGAGAAACTCCTTTGTTGAAGGAAGAGAAAGAGCGAAAGAAGGCCCATACGTTTCCCACAATGAAGGCAACAAATTTGCTACAAAAAAGACATGTTGCAGTTACTGGTTCAGGCAGCGGGGACATGTCAGATTTGGCAGGGCTGGAGAACCAAAGAAAGATTGTCCAGAAGAATGGTGATTTGAGGCGATGTGGGTGCCTTGAACCATTGTGGACATCTCGAAATCATTGTGACGTGTGTCATGAAACATACGAATCTGTGGCAGAGTTTCAAGTCCACTTAAATGACTGCCCCCCTGGAAGTAAGCCCACTCTAGAAAACCGGGACAAAGAGACACAACCCCAGCTTTCTTCTAAAGTCAGGAAATCGAGTCTTGAGAGCAGTAAGAGTACTGTAAAGGTGAAAAGGTTGGCGTCAATTGACAAAGAACAAGACTTGAATCAACGGCCAGTGAAGTCTGGGAATACAAGAAGCGAGAGGGCAAAGAGACTTTTAAAGAGAGGAGGTTCACAACCCACAGTAGCTGATGATATTAATGTGGAGGCTGAGGAAACCGCAGAGCTTCTGTCAACGTATGCCGAGAGTCTTCAAGCCAAGAAAACTCCACCTCCTGAAGTGAAGGAGGCAGTTGAGCACACTCCATCAAATGGTATCATGAAGGAACTAGAGCAGCTTATTGAGCCCTCCTCAGAAACATGTTGTGAGCAACCACCAGAGCAAGCAACTGAAGAGCCTATACAAGAATCTAGAGAGGACAATGCTCCTTTTGCTGCCACAGCTTTTACCGCAGACGATTGGGGTACTAATTCCTGGCCCGAGAAGTTTGATGTGAGAAGGGGAAAACAGCTCACAAGTGGCAATCAGTTGGAGGGCTCACAAGACCTTAATGATAACCACATGGAGTGCGTGGGCGAGCCACAGGGTGACGACGACAATAGGAGTCAATGGGTGAATGATTTGAACACGGATCGGGGATATAGAGAAGATGTATCATCCTCGTTTGAATATGAAGGCCCAGCTCCAGTGATGTTTTCGACCCCTGATTCTACTAGAGAGAGGATAAGTCAAATTGGGTTCTCAGAGCAGGGACCAACGTTCAACCTCAACCTCCATAATTCCCCTGCCTTTGATCCCTCTCTTATTATCTCCACTTCTCCAGATTACCCATGCATGGAGGGCTTTCCTTCTCTGGAGCATTCGAACCCAACAGCTTTACAATTTCAGCAACTTATGCCCCCTCAGCCGAATGGAAACCACATATCTGCCCCTCACACCAATTTTCTGTTGTCTTTGAATGATGCAAGCTCGAGGCCTGTGTCTTACAACCAATATCCCTCCTCTTTAGATAATTCACATTCGGCAATGAACTATCAGCAATTTCTTCCTCCCCATGAATCTTTGAGTTCCACACCCCCAGTGTATACTAACTTCCTGCCTGCTCCGGAAGCTGTGAATTCTACACCTGCACCCTTCACTAATTTTTTCCAGTCTCTTGAGAGTGCAAACACACATCCTTCACTGTACACCCAATATCCCGGCTCTCTAGAAAGTACCAATCTAAGTACAATCTCTAATCTACCATCCTCATCCTACCCCAATTTGAATACAAATTATAACCGAACCGGCTCACCCTATGCTAGTCTAGACTCAAGTGCGACCACCCCTACTACACATTACAGTAACCTGAATGGCAGTTCTACCCCTTCCCTGTATTCCAATTTGAATATCAGTACAAATCCTCCTTCCTCATCTTATCCTCACTTTGCTTTGAACAACTCATTTGCAGAGCCAGAACCCAAACGATTGGACTTGGGAAGATTCACCTCAAATTCGTGGTTTGATGCACAAAGCACGGTTGAACCACCTACGACTGTAGAACGCCCGGCCATTATCCCTACTAAGCCTACTGCACGACGAACCTCCACTTGGGATTACCTTACTAACATTCCGCTACCTCCAAATCAGGCCAGTGAGAGATTTAACCAGAAGCATAATGTGGAGGCCCCTGGAGGCCACCCAGTAGCACCTGCACCTCCAATTGAAGTTGGGTCACTCCCTTTCGATCTGATGTTTGAGAAGCCGCATCGAGAAGATCTAAATGTCACTACTGCTCCCGAAGACATCAATACTTTAACATTAGATTTGATGTTTGGAAAGCAACAAGTTGAAGGTCCCACGCCTGGTCACCAATCACTGAATGCTACCCAATCTATGGAAGCAGCCTCTCTTACATTAGACCTGATGTTTTTGAGACAAGAACAAGAGCGTCAGGTTTTTGAAGATTGTCAAGCTATACAGAATGCTCCAGGAGAAGCCATTCCTTTGTCTATAGACCTAATGTCGGTTCCTGAAGAACAGATGGAAGTCGCTCAGGATGATCCCATTGAGGCTGCCGCCACTCAAGAATTCGTTGGTGATGAGGTTGACTCTGTTGAAGCTGCCACGGAAACAGGTTGTCATGGTGCTCAGGAGGATTGTGTTAAAGCTGCCACAGAGGTGCAATTTGACATTGGTGAGGAGGACAATCCTACAGAAGCTGCTGCCACTGAAACATATTTTGACAGTGTCCAGGTTGAGGATCCTACAGAAACTGTTGCTACCGAAACATGTTTGGACGTTGTCGACGTTAACCCTACAGATGTTGCCATGGAAATATGTATAGAAAGTGCAGGGGTTGATACCATTGTCCAAGCTGCCTCGGACACGTGTTTAGATGATGTTCAGAAACCACGAGTGGACAAAAGAGAAACAAAGGCAGTAGATCGCACCTCTCAACAGGTGACTCCTGCTGCTGTTGGGAATGCTGTTGGATCAGGTGGTAAGAAACCGGTAAAGAGGTTTCCCGTGGTAGATGCATCAGTGCGCCCTTTGGTGGGGGAACAGAGACACTTGCTGAAAGGACTCCAAATGTGCTTGTTAGACATGGAAGCCGCCACTACACCTGATGTGCTGGAGAATTCGAGAGCTTTGCCAGTGCGGCGTCGTGCATGGCGGGCTTTTGTCAAGTCAGCAACATGCATCTATGATGTAAGTATTAGTTCCATTTCTCTTTCTAGAATCCTATCATGGCGGTTTTGGTGATTTGTCAGTCTAACATCTTTATGTCCAATAAAGTCATTTTTTAACTAACTGGGGCTTTTTGTCAGGAGTTTGTCCCCTATGATTTTCCTTTGGTTTGCCATTTCCCATTGTGTAAAATATTAATAATTTGTTTGCACTTCTGGTGCATCCTTGGAGGTAGGGTTTAAAAAATTTGAGTGGAGAGGAACCTATTTCAGTTCATTCAGGGCAAACTCAATTGATCACCTCTTGGTATGCCAAAATGAGTTTGACCCTCGATGAAGCAATATAGAATGTTCTTTGTACCAAACCTCCACACTACCACCTCCAAGCATGCACTGAAAATTCACCAAACATGGAAGGTCTTGTATGCAAAAGAAACAACTCCCAACCAAAAGTCATGTTGACTTAGAGGATAATTGTAATGTGTTTTGGACATTCATATTTTATGATGGGGAATGAAGGTCCTGTGATGGAAAATGAAGAGATGACCTACTTTCTTTACATTGTTTTAGTTCTTACATTAATATTCTAAAGCTGTGAAGGCGTGCATATTATGCTATATGTGCATGCCTGACATCCAGCTTGAGTTATATATTAAGACTGCTGGTGACTGCAAACTGCAGTTGACAAAGGCGACAATCCTTCTGGAGCACATGGTGAAGGCAGAATACCTGCAGCCAAACTGGGGTTACTGGTCGTCTCTCTCCGCAGCCGCACGCTCCTCGTCCCTGTCTTGTTTAGCTTTGAGACTCTTTGCACTGGACTATGCAATCACTTACGAGCGGGTTAAAGCCCCAGGTGAAGGGAAGGAGGTTGCAAATCCAAGTAAGAGTGTGAAGAGCAAGAAGAAGAAAGCTTTAGAGATGCCACCTCCCAAGAAAAAGAAGAAGTAAATGGAGAGCGACTGACCTGGAATTAGGGATGGTTTATGGATGTCCGTGCTGCCTGTCTTGTTCATAGTCAGTATCCAGCATTGCGGATTCTGTACAAGGTACTTGAGAATTCACCATCAGCTGGTCTGTATTCTAGCCACCGATTATTTGTCAGTCCGTAGAGTTGTAGTTATACCATCAGATAGTGAGTTGATCCGTTTTGATCTGGCTGAGTCTGCTTGGGCTGGCCCATCCTCGTGTAAATCATTTTGTTCATATTAAACTTATCTGGTCGAGAAGTTTCGGTTATTCAGATCCCTTCTCATTTTTTCCATGAATGAGTTCTTTGCCTTAGTTTCAGCGACCCTAGGATCCTCCTAATTGTGTTTACTATTGAGTGTGGAGTAGTCATTAAAATCCAGAAATGTAGTCCAATCTCTTTCAAACATGTGTCCTTTATGGTGTTTGTTTTTTGATCCTCACCAAACAACACAACAATCAAATATAGGTGTCCGATTGAGAAAGGTAGCCAAATAATACCCGCATATCTTAAAGTGTGATTTCGAGATGCAATTTGAGCACATAAGCATAAATTGAGGTGGTGGACATTTCATAATAATATGTACCTGTTGGACAAGGTGTTGGCATTTTGGTTTCAGGTGGTCTACCTTCTGACAGGTGGTTGAATGAAATAGTCTATTCTCTTCCTCTTGCCTGCTACCCCCGTTCCAGCCCTGTTTGGTTCAAGCACCCCTCCTCAGATTTCATAAATCAACACTGTTTCGGCTGAGGGAAGGAAAATGTCCATTTGCGTATTCGGTATTTTTTACTTCACTTGGTTTTTTCAGGCCTTAGGGTATCTCTAGAAGTCATCCTATAGATGTTCTGACTCACATATATCTGCAAAAACTCGAATTTTCCACCTCTCACTAGAGTCATGATACAAGATAAGATTGGGATAATCCTGATACAGGTTGCTCTTCAATGTACAGATTGTGAAGGAAATTGAGGCTGTGTTGGCCCACTTCAAATTTATCCTGGTTGATCTGAAATGTGATTAACATTGTCTGCCATCGTCAGGCATGAATCCTGCTCTTTTTCTGTCTCTTCGCACGTGTAATTGTATGGAATCATTGTCTCTTGTTAGGGTGAAGGCATTAATTTGATTTTAATGACGAAGTGTAGAGAAACCACAATCCAGTTGATTTGTGCAACTGAAAACCTTGCATTGAATGCTGTTGTAGGCACTCATAAAAATTGGGGGTTTTCTCGGTTGTATAGTGCAGCACAGCAGTGCATTGTTGACATAGAAACAGAAGATTGACTCAATCGCAACTCTCAAGTAACTAAATTCAAATTGTTGGGGAGTAATTAAAGCAAGCTGCATGTGGGTCTGCGATTTGCTGTCCAGTCCATACAGTTGTTGTACCATCAGAAGTGAGTTGATCCGTTTTGATCTGGCTCTGGTTGGGCGGCCAGCCCTCGTGTAAATCATTATTTTCATACCAAACACATCTGGGTGAGAAGCTTCAGTTATTCAGGTCTCTTCTCAAATTTTCTATGGATTACATAAAAGACGCTCTTGGAGTAGTTTGAGCGTGTCTTGTGTCCTATAGCACCAGAAAATGTCTGACTTAAGTAAGCTGATACAGGGATCTGTTGAACATCAGGTTTGAAGGGACCATTTCTGAATTGGGCACCATACAATGATATAAGATACCTGCAATCACTTACATTTCTGTAAGTTCTACTATCTGCAAGACTTGACCTTTGAGCAATGAGTTCTATGTGATCTGAAGTTGGAATACTCAAGGAACCTTGGGCAATGCACCACCACCTAGGGAAATATGGGGTGAAATGTCCAAGACCTGGTGATTGGGCCTATTCCACCCACTGGGTTTTGTCCTCTGCACCCCATGTTTCCCTAACGTAATAAATTGCCTAAAGTTCCCTTGTAATAAGTATATCAGGCAGAACTTAACAGAAATATCGAAATATCACAACCCCTATGTCCAATAATTCATTATCAGCCCCTCTCCTATTGCAAGACTTTTTTGGACCTGGGTGTATTTCAATTATTTACTCCAAAGGTTTCTTACATTTTGCAGGGACTTTACAACAAAATTTAAAGCAGGACCTTTTTCTAGCTGGGTCTCAAATCTTTCAAGTCTCCAATTTTTGTAAGGAGGGGTACATGTCACAATCCTTCAAGTTTCTGGGAGGTTTCAAGATTCTGTCAGGCTCTTAACCTCTTGTTTTTAGTCAATTATATACCTCTCCAATCATAAGTATATACCTCTTTAATCCTAACAGAGATGCATTTTAGGGAACATTTTAATAAGAGTAACCCAAGGATTAAAGTGTTGTTGTGTTTTGCAGGGCCCTGGATGATAACAAATTTACTAGGACTTTAAACCTTAAAAAGGTGAAACTAGTACGTCCATGTATCAAGTGACCTTGAGGTCAATAAGTAAAATGAACAATGGCATCAGTGAAGTCTTCTACAATGGTCTCATTTGTAATCTCTGATACAATTTCAAGTAAGCCTATTGTCCATTCCATTTGAAGAATATCACTTATATTTAGTGTTTCAGTGTCGTGAAATTACATTAACTTCCACGCAACTCTGATAGTGACAGAATGGAATAAATGTAGATTGATTGGGGTTTAATCCTTTATATATTGAATTGAATACACATCAATATCTTCCATCCCCCAAGAAAATGAAGTGACAGGTGGTATTGTTGCATATCATGGAGTGGCGAACAGCATTTGAAACAGAAACTGCAATGAATTATGTTGTATCCACCACACATTTCACCAGTCTTGGTATTGCATGGTATTGGTGGCTATGCAATAATTCCACATGTGGAATTCCACAAAATGCTAGTTCTTATTTGAATGCCAAATGCAACTAAAGAATGGGTTCATATATGTCTAACATAGTCGGGTTCACCAACAGTGACAGTCTCCAAGGCAACACATATTGCACCACAATCTGGAATGCTGATTTGACAAGATGTCTACGTAATCAAAGTCGTGCTGAGACACATGTAATATATTGCATGGAACTACCAAATATACATGCTTTATCAAATTGATCTTCAAGTTGGGAGTATTGGTTGGTCATCTTCAGAACATACAGTTGTAAATGCCAGACCAATTGTTTTTTAAAAAACAAAAAACAAAATGGACATAGGTGCAGTATCAAACTTAGAATGTTTGCAAGTCATAGAGTGCTATTTTTTGTCAGTCCAGTTGAGTATTCAGAGTAATTTGTAATTTGTCCATTGTATCTTGTTGCAGGGCCAATTCCAACAAGTAATACAATGAGTGCTAGAATACTTGCCATAATCATCATTGCATGTGTCTTGGGAACGGCCTGTTTGGTGGCATCTATACTCTGGAAGTTTAGAAGAGACAAACAATATCTGCTACTTGACCTTCAGCGAAGTAGGTCATTATTCTGTACAAATGCAAACTGCTTTCTATTGGCTATTGAAAAGTTGGATTTGAATATTGGGTTATAAGTTATCAAATCGTTTTGTAGTGCCGATAATTACGATATGTTGCTAGACCTTTGTTGTGTTGTTGAAAGAGTTTGATGGATGTGATGCGAAACCAACATTGTGTACATTACATTCAATGAACTGTGAACCGCCCCTCAAGATCATCACTCAAGCATGAAAGTAGGTGTGGGAGGCTATGGTGCAATATACAGTGACTGCCAAAACTGAGTACAAACACAACATATTGAAATTCAACAAACAATGTAAGGAAATTGGATGCACCAAAAATGAAACCATAAATTGCATAGGATTACCATTGCAATCAGTCATACTTCCATGGGAATTGAGGCCTATTACACACAAGTATGCATGTACAAACAGAAAGTAAAGTGAAGTTCAATCCAAAACTCAGTTTTGCTCACACAAGCTGGAACAAAGTTAAAAATTTGTCCACCTACCCTTAGCAGCTATAACAGCTGCAATGCGCTTAGGCATGCTCCTATACAAGTTCTTACACTCATTGGGAGTAATTGAAGCCCAACAATCCTCAACACGCTCCCACAATTCTAACATTCCTTTGGGAGGTCTCTCATATTGGTTTAGTTGACGTTTTAAAGTTGCCCACAAGTGTTCGATCGGATTCAAGTCTGGAGATTGCGCTTGCCACTTCAAAACAGTAAATTCTTGCGAATTCAGCCAACGGCACACACTCTTGGATGTATGTTTCGGGTCATTATCATGTTGAAAAATCAAATTGGCAGGATCCAAATTGTATGCATGCAGCGTATGAATCAACTCTCGCTCTAAAATTTCTCTATACATGTACTGATCCATTCTTCCCTCAATCCTACACATCATACCAGGGCCACTCGGAGTCATGCAACCCCACATCATCCCTCCCCCACCTCCAAACTTGACAGTTTGTTGCACCATTCCAGCACTTCTACTCTGTCCATCACGAAACCAACACCAACTGTGACCATCAGAGCAAAATCGGTTGATTTTTGTTTCATCGGAGAATACTACACGATCCCAATCATCATCGGTCCAATGGCAATGACGTCTAGCAAATTTTAATCATCCCTTAATTTGAAGAAGTGTGAGCTTTGGTTTCTTTTGCTTCACTTTACATTTCAAACCTGCTTTTCGTAACACTCTCCTCACAATACCATCGCTCATACCAACATGAAGCTCTTCTCTCAAGTAATTTCCAACTTTGTGTGCAGTTTCTAAGCCACCCACAGTGATTTCTCTCATACAAGCTCTACGATCAGCTGCACTGTACATTTGTGGCCTGCCACCAAAACTGTGATTGACATCACTCAATTCACTCAAATGTTGCTTACGAAATTGTGCAACCCAACTTTGGGATACTTGTAAGTCTCTAGCAACATTTCTAGTACTTTCACCCCTCCTCAACTTCTCTAAAGTAGCTTCTTCTATTTGCTTTCTACCAGCAGCAGAGAGGGACCTCAAAGAAACCATTTTGCTCAATTTGCATACATGATGTGCACTGAATGGGGACACAATTATAAATGTGAAGGCCAAGAACATGCCCACCCAAAAAATCGGACCCAGAAAACCACTTGTACATGTCAGATTTGTAGCATTCATTGCGTAATCCAAGTGTGAGCAAAAACTGAGTTTTGGAGCTAATTTACTTTGATCTAGATCTTTCTCAAATTATCTTGCATTGCTGGACTTGTAATTTGGTAGCCACATCAATTACATGCATGTATACTTGAGCTGTCAACTGATTTGGGATTAAATGCAATAAATTATAAAACATGAATGGCTAAAGGTAGACTAGGCTTTTTCGTACTCAGTTTTGGCAGTCACTGTATAAGAGCTTGCATTGTTGATGGTATTGAGCCCTAAGTGTCTAAGAACATACCATTTCACAAATACATCGAAGTGTAGCATGGACTTCGAGTGGCAATCTTGAAAATAGTGGTATGCATTTACAGTTGGGGTATGCAAAAGAAATGTCCCATACCAAAATATTAATCTTAAAATTTTCATTTAGCTTATTGTGAACATTTGAAAATGAAAATCCTTTGAATACCTTATATAGTGTTTCAACCAAAACCAAAGGCATCTAATGATGTTGATTTAGTTTATATGTCCTCTTTGTTTCATGAAGAACTTGTCACATTTGAATGCTTTTTTTTAAGGAAATCAAACGAATATCTTTAGTGCGAGAACATGCATTCTAGGATACAATATAGTCCAACCAATCTATAAACATCAACATGGAGCTCATCAATATGGGAAAAGCCATGTTTTCATAAATTTTAGATTTTAAATAGGGAATTGTTAAATTCACCACAAAGATGCATATAGAAGCGTTGGCCTTTTAAAAAAAAAATTCATTTAGTCAACCAAGTTTGTTAATTGTAGCTAATGCCTTCTTCTTCATGTTTGATGAAAAATACAAAATTTGACAAGTTATGTGATTGGACGATGCGTCTTTGTCGTCGGTTTGACGAACTCTGTAGTCCATTTTCCCTTTAAATAATGGAATTAAATTATGTATAATACGACAACATGCAAGTTACGCGACCGTGCGAAGATCATGAAAGGAAGACACATGATTCTTCTAAACCACCTTGATATGTGCCATACCTCAATTTCATGATAGTGGACTTTTGCCTCTAGCAACTTCATGAATCTTCCAAACTAATTCCACAAATCTTTTCGCACTATGTGGTTTTCATATTCTCAACTTCTCATCTCCTCGTTTTTCATTTTTTTGCCTTCTTGTTGTTTATTGGTTTCTGCTTGTTTTCTATTTATCTAGAAGCCTCTAGTCTTAATGTCAATTTTTTTTCTTCTAGTCTTCAATACATTATCTCGAAACCAAAAGCAAACAATGTTGGTACTCCTTTGTTCTTTGATCACTATACATTAGAACAAGCAACACAAATGCAATGTAGTTGAAGTGCGCAATCTAATGCGCAATTCCAGTTTGCTTCCTTCCTGGATAGCAAATGTAGCTTTTCCATCCTTAAATGGACAATATATCCAAGGCCTCACCGGATATGCGGCGTTTCCTACAAGTTTATACGGCTCACGGGGAGGTCACTCCATTGCCAAGTTGAACACCACATGCATACAAAGTTTATTACCCCTATATTATATGTCATAGATAATTTTAAAAATTATGATATTTTTTACATATACATAATCATTAATAATATCTTGTATATATATTTTGAATTTTTTAGTCATCTTTATTTTGTAGTAATTGTTTTAGTTCAATTTTGTGTCATTCTAGACTTCTAGTTAGAAACGGTATGTTTTATAAAACATAAATCATCAATTTGGTTACCATTTTTTACTATGTAATAGATACCATGTATATCTACTCATGGGAAAAAAATTGATGAAGGTTTGATGCATTTTGATGATGCAACTTAGAAAAATAGAATTTTTTATATGCATGTGGTGTTCAACTTGACAATGGAGTGACCTCCTTGTGATACAGCTGGATTTCCCTTCTACATATGTTCATCCAATTTTTGTAATTTAAAAAATAATCCAATCGTAAAGACTTCATGCCCATCCGAATTCATAATTCCAAAACATACAATTTGGTCCCACAATTCCTTATACAATTGCTGAATGGAATAACTTCCTATAGTAATAGTCTTCTCCGTTGACTACCGGAGCTAAAAAAGAATATGTGACCCAACTGCTACCCCTATAATGTAAGGTATATCGTACAGTTGCTTCAACTTTAAAGCTAAAATCCTAAATTACGATTCATTTGGAATTTGCACAAAACTGCTTGCAAATGCTTCCTAACAGCTCTACAAAATTCCCTCACTATTTTTGATAATGTGCTATTATAAACTCCATACAAGTCTTTTATGTTTTGCAGTCCATCGCCGTTACCTAACTTATATAATGGCATTGCTACCCTCTCTTGCACCGGCACAGTAAACCTAAAACAAGTGTTGTCTTTCTTCAAATATGGACTTAATTTCTCACACAAAAATTTGAATGTATTGTATTTTATTGGAGTTCGCTCTCTAAACTATTTTTCCGTCCACAACCCCAACAACAAGCGGTCTACAAATCCATACATGAGTTGTTGACTTCATATAATTCTCTCTTTATGCCCATATTCTCATAAACCAAACTCAAAATTATGAACTTCTCTCATTCTCCTTGCAAAAACAATGCTTAAATATCCACAACGTGCTTCACAAACATGTACAAAAACATGTATAATTCTAAGAGGAAAATAAGGCTCCTCCTCCTCTCCTCCATTGCGACCATGCTTGTTGAAGTTCAAGGTGAAAACAAACGAAAACAAGAAGTGAAGCCAAGAGAATGGTCAAAGTTGATTTTTTTCTTTCAAAATTGTCTTTTTTGTGCATATATTAAAAAAATCAGCACATTCACTTTTTGGTCCATGGTCATTCCTCTTGGTCCACATTCGGTTTACACCTAGTGAGGGGCCCAAGGCTTTCTAAAACGATTTTTTAAGAAGTCTGACCATGGAAGTTGGACCATCAAGCCGGACCATGGAAAAGGGCCATCTTCCATGATTCGACTTCATGGACCATGGTGTAAACCGGCCCTAAGCCTCAAGTAATTACTAAAATATGATTAATTATCATTGCTTGATTATTTTATACAAAAATGTTTGTAAAACTTGGCTGGAGAGTTGGGTCTAGTTTTTTTTTTTGACCCAGCTCACAACACAGGTCCCAAGCCTCACCTCCAAAAAATGTTGCCATGTAGGTGTCCATGTCACAGTTCGGACTTAGCACTTGGGACCCCATGTGAAGTGGTAAGTCCCATCTTCCATGCTCTCAACGGTTGAGATTACATGGATTGACCTCATGACACTTGGGACCCGTGTGAACCGGCCCTTACTGGCAATTGAAGAGTCTGTGGTCTTCAAGGATTGTGTTGTTGTAGTCGTCGTCTTCATCGTCGCCGGGTGCTTTAAGGTATGCAGGCAACCAGTAATCAAACTACTTACCGAGCCCACTGGAATATCAACTACGTCTACAATGACCGGCAAAGCCTCATTCAAGGCCTCAATGCTGCAGCCAACGCCCTCATTTTCGTGGGCAAGTTACTTCAGTCATTGAATTGTTTGCTCTTCTTACCTCCATCCAAAAGGGAGCGATACAATTTCATCCGTTACATTGCAAGCATGTGAGCATGTGCTGCATTCAAATCTAAAGTGTGAAGCAAAGTGTGTGGTACACAGGTGAGTGGACAAACGAGTGGGAAGTTGTTGGTGCAACGCAATCAGATTACCAGAAATTTGGTGAAGCTCAGGTTGAAGTGTTTGGTGAGGCAACATTTGGTTGGGCTTTCTGGACATATCAAAACCAGCTGAATCGATGGTCATTTGAGGAGTCTGTGCAGCAGGGATATATGGAGCCTCCAGCGACTGGCTGGCCTTAGTGCCACATTAGACCACGATCCTGTACTTCGTACTAGTCAGGATGGGAAGAAACAAGAGCTTCAAAACCCACTCTAGAGTCTAAGAGTTTAGACCCACAAGTAGCCACAGCTTGGAATGATTTCTGTCAAATTTTAGTGATTTCCAGTTTCCATGCCGGACGCAATCCAGTCTTTGATGTTTGGGACTCCCTCGACAAGCTTGAGGGTTGGAGTCTCGCCGATCAATGCTATCAATTTGTATGGTCGAGGATTTGTTCCTGCATCTGGACATGGTATGGTAACTCCTTTCCTCAGCTTGGGCTCCGGTGTGGACTATGGACTATATGGAAAATTGAGACATTGGATTCTTTTGAAGTCGTAATCTGCAGGACAATTATCCAGGAGAACTGCGGTACCGAGGTGATTGAAGTGGGAAATTTTGCAAAAGTGTGTTCTCGTAGGCTGAAGAGTCCTTGTACAGACCTTGTGTTGACAGTGGGATTCGAACCCACGCCCTTTCGGACCAGAACCTTAATCTGGCGCCTTAGACCAACTCGGCCATATCAACTGCAGATGCACATTGCTTCATAGTCTGAAATTTGTATTTTTACTCCACAGTTAGTTTAAGGAAGAATTACACCGCTT
Source organism: Polytrichum formosum (assembly GCA_964035585.1). NCBI lineage: Eukaryota > Viridiplantae > Streptophyta > Polytrichopsida > Polytrichales > Polytrichaceae > Polytrichum > Polytrichum formosum. The sequence continues at coordinate 43,746,806 of OZ037938.1, read as the reverse complement.
ATTACATTTAGTGTAATTTCCTATTTGGAATCACGCAATGCTATAACTTCTTAATTTGGAGCCCTTTTTTCTTTATCAACAAGGATCACATAAGTTGTTTGGACATTGTTGACATTGTTTGGTACAAAGATCATTCTTAGGGAAATGATTATAGCACTACATAACTAAGATAAACAATGACACTAAAGACCATAACTAATGGAGCTCTAGTATAAACATGAGCTACGTGAATAAATATCTAAATTTATAAGGGTTGCTTAAACCCAAGGCCTTAACTGGGATCCCATGGGAACTCCGAGGTTAAACCACCTAAGGCCATTATCTCAGGTTTGATCAAAGTGTTGTTGTCAAAGTTTGAACTTTTGTTAGGCATTATAGTACGTTAACAACTCCATTTGGTAGGAAATCACATTCTAAGTGAAACTTTATAGAATTGCGTAACTCCGAATAGTAAAATGTCATCAACAATGTAATATTGTGACATGCATTAAAAAAAATTAAAAATCACATCTCCGATAAAAAGTTGTAGTACTATGTAATCCCAAAATTGCATCAAGATGATAATTTAGTCAAAAAAAGTCCCAATTGGTGTGAATCAACCATGAGATTTTGGAGGGCAACTTTCTACCAAACCCCTTCTATCATCTCATTGTTGGGGCCCCAACTCAAAAACATTCAACCCTTGGGGTGATGTTTCATAGGCGGGCCTACCAAGGGGGAGGGTGAAAATGCTGAAGATTGTTATGTGTAGCCTGGACATTGTTATTTTAAGAAATGTTGATTAGAAACCCAAAATTAGTCTAAATAGTGACATTAAATTTAAGTAAATTATTTAAAGAAAGCATCACGCCTAACGAAATTATAGCCCTTGCCATTCATCATTGTGTCAAATTGAATACATGACCTTTCAAAAGCATATTCCACAACATGAGGGTAGAACTCGCCCATTAACCCTCAAGCGCTCATGAAACCAAAAATGAGTCACCACCTAATATTCTCATGGGGTTTGCAACCCACTAGTGGCAATCTATGTGGATGGAAGGTATGTACTGGTTTAGGATGTTGTCCACTATCATGTGGGCCAAATAACATATATAAAAGCCATACTCAAAGCATGTAGGAAAGTGTGAGGGTTTGGAACTACATGTTTTGGGAGGTGGTCCCATGAGCTGCCCAATGTGTGTCAAATGCAAATATAACCACATGTGACCTTTCTAGTTTGCAACCCAATGTATTTCAGCTAGCATTTCCAAACTGGGTGAGATTTTTCCCCATTGGACAAGATCATGGCTATGCATGACTCCATTGAACAAATTTGGCAAACTTTGAGTGTACAAATCAAAGACCTCAATCAAAGGGTAAATCTCCAAAAATATCTTGATTTGGCCCTTCAACTTTGAGGGTGGCAAACTTGATATATATTTCATGAAAAAAATCCCAATTTTTGGGAAGAGGTATGTGGCAAACATATAATATATTATGGCCCAATTTTCAGTTTGCAATTTTTTTTTGCTCTAACCCAAGTGGGCATCAAACGGAAAATTTAATTTTTTTTTAGAGCCACCCCTCTGATGAAGGCTCTCTCCACATGTCAAATTGACCTTGCACATGTGGTTTGAGTGACTCCAAATTTTCACATCAAGAATGTATGGTAGTGTAATTCACAATCATACAAATAAAATTGAGAAAAAAAATCATATTTTGTTACAAGTTGAAAAATTCAAGCATTGGTGCTGGACTTGCTCGAAAATGGAATGTGAATGCTTGAGCATTTAGGGATTAAATGGATGCTACATTATTACCATAGCCTCGGTGAAAGGCTTACACATTATTTATTTGCCATCATAGAGGGGGGCCCAGCCTATTCAAAGGCTAGGTCATATTCAGCAAGACTGAACCTGGCAAGGCAGTGGGAAAAGGGATATTTGGGAGTCGTCTCTCTTGATAGGGAGAGGAGGGAAATTATCACATATGGGTGTAACTTATGTGGGTGTTATTTGGTTTGTTCTTCATTGTCCAACTTCTACCGGATAGAATCACACAACTAAACTTGTGTTGCATTAGCAAATCTATGATGATGCATCAGTACAAAAAAAAATGGACCAACACTGCTCTAGCTATGGTTAAATCGAAAGTGCATGTTTGTTGATTTTTTGACTAAAATACATAGGTCCTCCCATTGTGTTCACTATTGAGTGTGGAGTAGTTGATAAAATTGAAGACATCATTGGTCCAATGTCTCTTAAACATGTGTATTTATGGCGTTTGTTCTTTGATCCTCACCTACCCACACACCAATCAAAATATAGGCGATTGGTTAAGAAAAGTAACCGATTAACACATGCATACTTTACCTCTCACTTTTCCAAGCTAAAGCCCTTAAATAATATGCAATCCAGAGGTTACTTTTTGAAGTTGATTTGACATAGGAAGTAGCTTCAAAGATCTCGAATTAGTTTTCATTCAAGTCATTGGAGATGACTCAACCACAAACCTATAAGGGGTCAAGTTTTTATTTGGATGGATGAGAGGTACGCTTGTATGCAATAAGTCCCACCCTTCGAAGAGGAGCTTGATTCATGGAAGGAGTTGTGACAATGGTGGACCTCCTTATCCTCATTTCACCAAATTACAAACATTACAAATTGGCGGACAATTGTAAGCATATTATGATCTTGAAGCAACCGTATTGTCAAAACGTCTTTACAGTTGTGAGCTCTACATGAGCCCTTAAGGTAGATGAGGCTAATGTGGACATCTCCAGCTCTATGGAATCATCCAACCGATGGATTCAAGCATTAGAAGCTTGAGCAAGTTAGCAATTGCAAATCAGGATCAAAAATTTGAAATCATTGAAATTGGAGTTGAGGAAGGTGTTGATCTAGGCTCTGGAATTAAATATTCTCTACTTCCCAATGTGGTGTCATAGGGGGGAACTATTTTATCGTTCAATGTTGTGTAAGTGGACAACATCATTACCAGATTCTACATGGGTCATTTGCCAATGAAAACCAAGTTTAATGCCAATATTGGTTGTGTCATGTCTCTAAAGTGGTCACATGTAAGATAAAATATTGCCGAATTTCTTTTTCATTATAGAATACCCACAATACAAGTTGGACGGCACTCACAGCCACATGCCACCTCCTAATTTGCCCACCTCGGGCACAAAAATCAAGTGTGTCATAGCTCGGTGCATAGCACTCCTCATTATGGAGGATGTTGGGTGTAGTTTGATTTTTGCAAAGGTGACTAACCCAAATACTCCCAAATATCATCAAGGTGACGGCTAAATCACCATGTATCACTCACACACCAAATTAAAGTGACTAAACTGCCGATTAACAACCAAAAATAGGTGTCTGATTAAGAAAGCTAAGTGAATTACAGTAGCCTCATCTACCTTATAGAGAATAAACTTTCATGATAATTTAAGATCAAGTTCTTGGAAGTGATAAATGATTTCAATAGCTAAAGAGACATCAAATTCATTAAGAAATATTTTAAGGTGTTGGATGTCTGATGTTACAAAAGAAATACTACGTTGTAAACTGAGGATACCACATTTGGGATTGCCAATGTTTGGGGAATATTCTTCAAGCTAATGTACCACTAACTAGGGTCATTAGTGTGCTACCTTTTGAGTAGCATGACTACATGTGTGGAATCGTGGTTTGAAGTTTATGAGATAAGCTAAATTTCACTTATCAACATGTGGAGACACATGGCGTTGTGTGAGTGTGTATGTTACCGTCTCGTGAGCATGTTTCTCTTACATGTTTGTTACAACAATTTGGTTTTTACAATAAATTTGGTCCAATTTATAGTAAAAGTAAAAAAATTGGGATTTTTTGGCCAATATTGGAAAGCCACACTCATTATGATAAATAGTTTGCGCATATGTGTAGTGTGACTTATCCTAGATCATCATATAGTGTGGCCCACAGCATACACCATCATGCAAGAAAACAATGTGCAATTCTAGTCACACTTGTCATACCCCCAGAAAAGAAAAGAAAAAAATACGCCCGTATCATAATACCGGCATGAATGTGAGCCCGTTGGCCTTGTGCTGATCACGGCGTACCGTGATGCAACACAAGATGTTTTGCCTCCTTTGGGAGGTGGGCTTTGGTGGTGTAATAGTTAGCCTTTTAATATATATAATAAATTTAGGGTGGGGGAACAGGTGCTTGTTTGTTGTCGAGTTTTCTTTTGTTTAGGATTAGGTATGTGAGGTATTTGATGGCGTTTTGGTGTAGATCCTTCATGAGGGTTTTGATATTAGTTTTAGGGATTTTGAGTTTGGTCAGTTTATCTATAGAGTGTTCGTGTATAGCTCCTTTGACTCCTGCCGTAATGGTAATGAGGGGGTTGGTTTTCCATTCGTTGTTTTGTATGCTGTTAATTAGTGGGTCGTATTTGGCGTGTTTTTGGGTGGTGGCTTGTTCGGGGAATCTATCGTGGTAGTATGTGAACTCTATGAGTTGGATTGTGCGTGTGGGGGAGGTGTCATCCCGGGGAAGTCACTGTCGAAAATTTAGATAACTATGAGAGAACAAATATAGGGTGACATTTATTCATGGTTGATAAAAATTATATATTTTTTGATATACCATAACCTTGAAGAAATGTGAGGTAGCACATTATAAATGATATAGGGTCACTTGTAATACCCAAAATTGTGTTTATAGTATTTCTAAAATAGCATTATAGTAATTGGTAGGGAATTTTTTAATTTTTAGGTTGAGTTTAGGATAAGAAAAATTTAAGAACTAGATGAGAAATTATCACAAATCCATCTACAAAATGGATGAACTCGTTGGATGAAGGTTATTAAGTGTACTTTTGAGGAACATTTCATTGACGTTTGTATAATTCTTTGGTTGTTCCTCCCACGCAAGACAAGAATTCTATCATCGTGCATTAACCCCTACACGTTTAAAGAGCTCCGTGGGGCCATATTTGGTGAATCTATGGTGGATTGATGGATTTGTTCTAGGCAAGAGGCTGTGGCATCTTTTGTGATGATCGTTTCTCAATTTTCACGTAGGACTCATAAGTAGGCATTTCAAATTGTCTTCACACTTTGCATGATAACATGTGCAATGTTAGAGCAACTATGTTAGTGAACACATTATGGACACTTTAGTGATGCTGGTTTGTTTTGGAATTTGTGGACTTCTTTCAATGTTTGGATGAAACAATTAAGTACGCCATTATCAATGGGCTTAGACATGTAACCAATTATGTAAATAACATGCTTCTTGTATACACATCTTAATTTTTGTTGCGTGGTGAATTCCATTTCAAATGCTATAGTACAATGCTATTGTCCACAAAGGAAAATTCAAATAAATATAAATAATGAAGGGTCTGAAATATTATGGAGATTTTAATTTATAATTACACATAGGGTGGTGAGAAATTGAAGAAAATAGAATTATTAAAAAATATAGGGTCCACTAAAATGCCGTAAATGAGCTACATAGCCCCCCAAAAAATATGTGTTGTACGCTCATGTGTCCCCAAAGAATACACTAAGTGACTTCCCCGAGGGTGTCATAGGTGTTTGTGTTTGGTTTGGGGCTCCGATTATGCATAGGATGTCCGGTCTGAGTTTGGCATGGCAACTACATGGTGGTTGTGGGCATGTACATTTGAGTAGCCAGTCTGGGATTGTTTGGTCAGGGGGTTTATTGTCGATTTTTCCGGCGTTGGTTAGTGTGAAGAAACGAGTATTTTTATTGGCTTGTAGTGTCTGGGTAATGAGATGTACCGCTTTGTCGTGTCTTGCAATTCTTAGGCCTTTCAGATATGGGTTTTCACATGTTGAGAGGAGGTGTGGCCATGTGTCTCTGTCATTTTTATGGCATAGTGTGCAATTGGGATTTTGGTGTGTGAGGGGTCAAAAGATATTTTTCCTATGGTTGCCCATGTATTGAGCGTATCTAAATTTTAGGGTTTGAGAGATTTGTGCATCTGTCACATTTTTATTTTTCCAAAAGTGGTTAGAGAGTTTTTGGTTTATTTGGTCGTTTGATAACCACTTGTCTACGTATGGGAATTTGTTTTTGGCTAATGCAATCTCTCGGATTCCGTGTTCTTTTGTTATGGTTGTGTGGAGATTTCGGATGGCCCCATCATGTGTGGCTGTTGGGCAGCTAGCTAGCCAGTAAGGTGTGGGTTGAGCTATATGAATGTGCGGTGTATTGGTTGGTTTTTCTTTAAGCGTCCGTTCATTGGCAAGTGTGTCAGCAATTTCGTTTCCGGTAATACCCGAGTGTGCGCGTACTTTGTGTATGTGGATTGTGTATGGAGTCCAGTAAATCTGATGTACTATGGCTGCTATGAGTAGTTTGTCTAGGTGGTGGTGTTGTGATGTTGGGTGTCTTATGTGGTTGTTAATTAGGAATATGCTGTTGAGGCTGTCTGTAAAAATGTGAGTGTCCAACTGGGTGGTTTGTATAGTTTTGATAGCAGTGAGTATTGCATTAAGCTCTGCTCTCAGGATATTTTGGTACCCTGGTAGTCTCTCTGATATTTGAATGTTATTGTTTGGGCTGTATATTCCAGATCCAACAGTGTTGCCTTCTATTTGGCCTTCCGGGTTTGTGGAGGGAGGGATGAATGATCCGTCCGTGTATATGCAATGTTGTGGATGAAATTTGAGTGCATGAATGTGGTTGTATTTTGCGGGTAGCGGTGTTGTATTGGTGTTCTTGGGGGGAGGGTTTGTTTTGGGGGCATTCATCCATGTTTTAGAGAACTTAACTTTGTAGTGTGGTGGTGTAGGTAAGATGGGATAGGTGTTTATGTGGGTATTTAGTGTTCTTTTTAGAACATTTTGTAGTTCTTGTGGGGTTTGTAGTTTTGTTGTTGGATGTATTTGGTTGTGTATGCAAATTATTGATGTGAGTGCTGGTTCTGTGTATTGGTAGTATTTTGGCCATTCCGGTGTGGGGTCGTAGTGTATGGTGTGCGGGGGAATGGTTGCTATTGTGTGTATGTTGGCGTTCGCTGTGAGAGGTAGATGTTGTGATGTCTAGTCTTTGTGGTTAGCTATTAGGATGGTGATGGTTTGTGTGTCCTCCTTGGCTGCCATTCTAGCCCAGTGTATGGCTTCTAGGGTCGTGTTATGGTCTGTGGGGAATGCTAGGCCTATTCTAGTCCAATGGGAGGACTTCGCATGTCCCATAGAGCCAAATAGTATGTCACGGTTGTGGGGTGAGTTATACTGCGTGAGTTGGGTGGGGCAAGTAAGGGGGGATGAGTAATATGTGTGTGTGATATTAAAGGTTTCTATTAGTAGTTTGGTGATGTCCAGGTGTAGTGTGTGGTGTAGGTTGATTGGTCGAATATTTTTTGGTTTTTTCTTGGGGAGTATGGTTATGTATCGTTGAATAAGCCATAATATTTCGGTTTCAAAGTCTTGTGGCGGGGGTTGTAGGAAGTTAGATAGGTGTGGGAGGTTGTTGTGGGAAAATTGGTTCCATAGCCATTGTAATCTTTCGGTATTAAGGGTGGCTATGTAATTTCCGTTTCGGTCATATATGTTGGACATTGAGTCTTGTATTTGTATGGTTGGTTTGTTGGTAAGTATGTCTTTATCGGGGTTTCGCTCTTGTGTGAATATCCTGAGATTGGTGATTCTAAGGGGGGGGGGTGTATGAATTTGTTGTCTTTTGATTGGGAGTAATTGGTGTAGTCGACGTAGCGTTGGGTGGTTTTTTGTTCTAATATTGTTTTGTGATATTGTGTTATGAGTAGTAGGTTATGGTCTAGTAAGATGTTGTCCGGGTGTAGAAGGTTTTCTTCTGTGCGCCATTGTTGCGTTGTTCCGTGTGGGGTTTGCCATTGGCATAGATATGTTCTTTTGATGGCTTGTGCTCCCCATTTATCTTTTCTGGTGGTGGTTTTTTCTTTGATTATGATGTGGATTGCGCGCCCGAGGGTGGGTTGTGCGGAGGGGGATGGATTGTGGGTGATGTTGGTGAGTGTTTGTTGGGGGTGGTTTGTTTGGGGTGTGGGTGGTGGTGGGGTATGAAATAGTATTTTAGCTTGTTGTAGTGCTTCCTTGATGGTTTTAGGTGTTTGTTTGTATATGGCCCGGAAATCCTCTGGGGTTAGTATGTCCATAGTGTCCTTGTTTTGGATTTGTGTTATTGTTGTGATACCATATATGTATAGTTTGTCCAAGTATTTTTGAGTATTTGTTTTGGAGTAATCTGAGAGGTTGGCATATGTTGGATTGTTTTTCCATGCTTGTTCTAGTGGGGTAGTTTTGATAGGGAATGCCCGGTTTGTGGTGGTGACGTGTATTTCGTATTCTCTTTCTAGTAGGAAGAGTGTTCTAGCTATGGGTGACCTTGTGCAGGCTTGTTGTTTGAGTTTGGAGAGGTGTAGTGAGCCGCCGTACTTGGCCGATATATATTTGGTTAGGCCTTGGTATATGGTTCCTAGTTGTCCTGGGTCGTTGAGGGCTTGTATTAGTTGTTGGCCTATGCAATGTGTGTAGTCTGGTAGGAGGGAGGTTACATTTATGCCAAAGTTCTCGTGAGGGAGTTGCGTGAGGATGTTGGCTGAGCTTTTGGGTATGTTGCATATTTCTTTAGTTAATTTGCTGATTAATTTGTCTGGTTTATTGATATCTGGCTTGGAGAATGGGACTACGTAGTATGCATATGCGATGCGAGGTTTGATGACTATGTTTAAGATTTTAATTTTTTGTTTGAGGCTAGCTGGGGAGAGGGTTAGTAATTTACATTGTTGTTTGGCTTTTTGGAGTGTGATTTCTTTTTGTAGGTTCCATTTAAGCGATGGCATTAGGTGGATGCCTAGGTATGTGTAGGGTTCTTTTTGTGTGAGGGTTGGGAAGTTGCAGCCTGTGATGGCACATTTTGAGAGGTTTAGGTCCATATGTGACCATTCTGTGAATTTTTGTAATTTAAGTATTTGGGGTTGGATGTGGTGTATGTTGTCAGTAATGATTGTCAGGTTGTCTGCGTATGCTGTGGTGGTGCATGTGGAGGGGGATGTGTTGAAATGGTAGCCCTTGTCATCTTTTTCCAACCATCTCAGAAGTGGTTCCAGAAATATGATGAATAGATATGGGCTAAGGGTGTCTCCTTGTATGGTGATTGGGGGTGTTGTTCCAAAGTGGTTTCCAGTGAAGGATGTGGTGGAGTTTTGGTATATGTCGCCGACAATTTCGACTGCGTCTAGAGGGAAACCTAGGTCTTCCATGAGGGCTAGGAGTCTTGCGTGGTCAATGGATCCGAAGGCATTTTTGAAGTCTATGTATGTTAGGTATATGTCTTTATTGGTAAGTTTCGCATCTTCGAGAGCCGCTATGATTGTTTGTATTTGTCTAGAGGTGTTATGTTGTGGCCTGAATCCTTCTTGGCTAAAATGTAGTATTCTATGTTGTTCACCATAGCTTGTGAGTAATGATGTTATGGTGCTTGTGTATAGTTTATATATTGTGTTGGCTAGGGCGATTGGTCTGTAGTTGGCAAGGTGGGTCGGATCGTCTTTTTATGTAGTAGGATGGTTTTACTTTGTTTCCAGTAGGTTGGGATTTCTCTTTGTTGGTAACAATGTTGGAAAAAAGGAATAATAAATCGTGCCACTTTGATGGTAATGTTTTAATTATGTCATTAGGGATGTTATCTGGTTCGGGGGCTTTACCTCGTGTGAGTCTCTTAATACATGTGTCGTATACTTCTCGAGTGAATTGATTGGATATTTGTGTGGTTTGGGGACCTCTTTTTTCTAGTATAATGCCGTTGTCGGTATGCCATGGATATTTACGTACTGCGCACATGCATGTGTTTGGGTGGTCTGTGGTGTCTTCGCAGAGGGGGGTTTGTCTGTGGAATGATGTTTGTTGGGTGTGGTATATCTTCTTGGCGATATCGGTGGGGTTTGTTAGGATATGACCTTGTGGGTCTTTTAGGCAGTCTAAGGAGTTGGCGGTTATTGGGTGGAATATCTTTTTGTGGACGGCTTTGGGCTTTATGTTTAGCAAAGCTCTGTATTTTGTGATGGCGGTTTTGCAATTTATCGCAGTTTGTTTGGTAGTTATTTTGTGGGCTATGATTTTAGCGTTCTTACCAATGTTGGCTACCTCGTCTATCCACTGTTTGAGGTCTATGGGGTTTGTGGGGAGGGGGGGGAGTGTTGGTGTTTTTAATGAGTTGTAGAGCTCTTATGTCTGGGTGGTTGTATAGGTATATGAGGGGGTATTGGCATGCTGCACGGATTGCTTTGCGAGCACTATGGTGTATTTTTAGTTGTTGTTTCCATGTTTTTTGTTGTGTCCTGGGGAGGAATCCGCCTTGGGTTCTTGCTCTGCTGGGTAGTGGGGGGGGGTGGGTTTTGTCATACATGTTTGCTCGATGCATTGGCTAAGGGAGTCTATGATTTTTTGGAATTTGTTTTGCGCGTTTTCCCATTGTGTATCACGGGGGGGTCACTTAGTGCATTTTAAAAACGACGTGCGGCATAATATAGGGAGGATTAAATTCGTTTGACATAAAATTTATAAAAATATTCCAAATAATGAAGGGTCCATTAAAAGTAGACAATCCCATTACAAGTAAGATAGATAGGTATGAAATATGGGCCATTCCTTTTTTGTAAAAATAATATAGGGGCCAAAAATAAGGATCCTAGGATGTATGTTTAGTAGAATCAATTTTGTACGCATGCCTCACGAGGGATGAATGAAAAATGACTCATCATTTACCCAAAAATGGATGAAATTGTAAGCCTAACCCTAACTCTCTTCCCGACACTCACGGTGGCTTTTCTCCCTTCTCTTGGTGGCCTCTCATTTTTCTTCGGTGACTTCTCTACTCTGACATCATCATCTCCAACAAGTATGCTCATTTCCATCACCGCTTCTTCATAGCACACGTTTTATTCAATGTTGGAGTCTTTGTGATTTGTATGTTGCCCCTGCCATATTTGCCCAACTGTTTAGTTTTCTTTATTTTGCGATTTTTTTGCGAGATCATTGTGACGTTGCCTTCAATCCAATTTCCATCTTTGATCACTCCAAGCTCTCTCTCATTGTGCAATGGAAAACAATTTGAGGTACTAAGATAGGCGGTTGATCTCCTTGCATAAACGGAGGAATCAGGGAGGAGAAATCCTAACAATCCCCACATCGAAGTAATATTACAATATTATAGAAAACATCCAGGCTGTAACAAATTTAAGTATGATCACAAGGATAGCAAATGGATTGATGTAGATTGTGTTATATCTATTGTAATCATGAGCTATAATTCTATAAATGAAGTGTACACTCTAGATAGGAATGATTTAGAGCAATTGTCCAAGTTTGTGATAGAATGAACTATATAGGGTTCATGACCAAGCTTGGTGTGTTTCACACTATGTAAGTCCTGGGGGGTGCACTCCATTGTCAAGTTGAACAACACGTGCGATAAAAAAGAAATCTACTTTTTACATAAAGCATCACCAAAATGGGTCAAAAGTTTATCAATTTTTTTTCATGAGTAGATATACACGGTATCTATTACATAGTAAAAAATGCTAACCAAATTTGATGATTTGTGATTTTTTTATAAAACATACCGTTTCTAACTAGAATGACATAGAATTGAACTAAAAAAATTACCACAAAAATGAAGATGACTAAAAATTTCAAAAAAGTTATAAAAAAGATATTATCAATGGTTATGTATATGTAGAAAAAATATCATAATTTTTAAAATTATCTATGGCATATAATATAGGGTAGCAAATTTTTATCTCACGTGGTTATGAAATGTAAGGGGGTGTGATTGCCCCGAGATGTAAGTATTATACACTATGGTTTTGGTCTTCACTAGTATGTAAATTGACTTTGAATGAAGGATTTTTAAGGAGCGGGTGTTGTGTTTGTGAACACACACTCATTCTTGTTGTGTTTCCATCCTAAGCCTTGTTGTTGTGTTTCTACTTTAAGTTTTTGTACTTAGTTTTTGTACTTAGTTTTTGTACTTAGTTTTTGCAATGATATCTATTCTTTATACCTTTTTGCTGCCATGCTTTTTCCCACCACTTTTGCAATGCATACACTTTTAAATTAAATTTTTTAAATTAAAAGGAATGTAGACTACAAAAGATTGCAATGACATGGGCATTATAAGTAACGGTAGGGTGCAAAAAAATAGGCCATTTTAGAAAATTAAGTAATTATAGGGAGCTTTTAATTCGTGCCTTGGAGGTAAATAGCCCCTAAACAAATAGCCCTCCGCTGCACGTGGTGCACAAAAATCCTATAGAGTGACCCCCCCCCACGTGTTGTGTATGCGTGAGTTTCTCTTGTTGTAACGTGTTAGTGAGGTTGGTTATTGCTAGGCTTTGTGAGTCCAAAAAAGTCGTGTGGAGTTTTTGGAGGTTGTCAGGGGGTATGGGGTATGTGATCCGGGGGTTGTTTGTGGGGGAGTTTGTTTCTTTAATGACTATGTTGTTGGGGGCTAGTTGTAGTTGGACCGGGTAGTGGTCAGAGTTTTGATTGAGGTTGGTTATTGTGTGACATTGTAAGTTATCATGGTTGGGGAGGTTAGAGTAGAAGCCATCTATGAGGCTTGTTGAGGTGTAGTTGTGGCCTCCTTGTCGCGTAAAGCTAGTCTGGTTGTTAATTGTATTAAGTCCATTGTTTTTTGTGAAGTGAGCCCAGTCATAGTCGTTTTGGTTGGGGGGGGGGGGAGGGTGTACCATTGTGAGCCCAATATGGTGCCCACATGTGTTCTTAATCGCAAGGATTAACAAAACTCGGACTTTTAGTTGTGTTCAAATATTCAAAAACATAAAAACAAGTTGTGTTCTTAGTTATTAGTTGAATTAAGTTGAAGCTAGGGTGTTAGTACTTAAATGCTACTAGGAATTATTAGAGTTATTTAGAGGTGGGTTAATGGGGTTCCTAGGCTTAAAGGCTTAAGCTTAGTAAACGGGGTTTTGTTAACCTATATAGATAGTCACTGGATTTTGGCACATCCGCCTGTGGATGCGAGTTGTGTGTAAGAGACTGGATTAAGGTCTGGACCGACCCGGGTTCGAATCCGGTTGGTTCCATTGACTGGTGCTATCCCAAGATGAGCTAGTGGTAAAAGCAGGAATAGTCTGTAGGCGGATACGGAGAAGAAGTTACTACATATGTGTAAGTAGAACCTTCTCAATTACTTTTCATTTTTTAGAAGCATTTTATTTATATTCACCTAACCGCTCACGGTTTATGAAGGTTCGCGGGTTAATTAGAAAGGAGGTTAGTGAGTCAAATTATATTTAAGTTAAGTAATTCGTATGAAGAAGTCAAGATACTTGCGAAGGACATTAGGATGGCAACGAACGGAGGATGAAGACGAACGAATGAAGGATGGCAACGAACGGTGGATGATGCTAAGCGGATGAAGCCGGACGGATGAAGACCATTTGATCAAGTGGATGGAAGACCAAGACCGTTGGATCTAGGGATTTTAGGGATGACGGCTAGAGTATGACGGCCGGCAATTCCAACCGTTAGATGTATGGTTAGATCTACGGCCGGTAAGGCTTGGTGATGGAAGGGGGTAGTCCCCCGAAGGGAAGGGAGGAGGCTCACTCTCACTCTCTCACTCTTGCAATTAGGACTACTTCTCTCTCTCTCCCTCACTAGGTAGATGAAGGCACAAAGCTCTTAGAAGGAAATAATAGGAATGTTAGCAAAGGGTTCATGAATCCTATGAAGGTTGAATGATGGGGTTGGAGTAGGCTTAGTGATAAGTGCGGTAATATGTTATGTGTATTGTGATCAAGTAATGAACCTCAGTGAGAGGCATTATATCATTAGATCTCTAGGTTGATATTATTTAGCCTACAACCTTGAACTTGAAGTTTTCTTTGATTTGTGTGAGTGTGATACTCTAGTGTTTGTAAACACTTGAGTTTGAGTTAATAAAGGAGGAGGTGTTAAGTACATTGATTCACCAATTAGAATGGATATAAGTTACAACTGATTACTAAGGCCAGTGAAGTTCATGTGAGTCATGGGCTCCCACCCGGACTACAGACGCATAAGGATGGGGGTTTATGGCTGACATAAATGGTGCGTCCGCCGGGAGCGAAGCGGTATTAGGAGGATTGGAAGCTTGGAGGCACGAACTTGAGGGTGAGGAAGGAGCACGTAGTGCAAGGTGAGTATTTTGCTTGGGTTTGGATTTTTTGCCATTGATTAGGATAGTTGAATTTTCTTTTCTTTGGAATGAATTGCAATTTCATTTAAGCATTTGAGGAAGGAGCGCGGCTTGAGGTACGACCCTAAACCCTCTTGGGATGGCATAAAAATATAACATTAATAGTGCGATCATTAGCTTACTAAATCTTAGAGGGATAATTAATTTTAGGAAGAGTCAACTTTGATACTCACCTCGAGGTGAGTGTCCAAGTTAAGGGATTTTAAATTTGATGTTTTAGATTAGAATTGTTGATTGAGAATTGTTGTGGTCGATGTCATATTGAGTCACGGTCGAGGGTGAGTACTAACTTACAGGGGGAAGCGAATTGCTTGAGGTATGACATTTTTCAAAGTGAACTCATTAATTAATTAAGGAAGGATTTTAGTACTTGTCTTTGTCGTTATCCGTTGGGGAGGGTAATTCCCTAGTCATCGCATCGTGTTGAAGGCGAGAGGGTGATGCCTCGGTCTTCGATGTGGTGCATGGCGAAGGTGAGCCCCTCAACCTCGGTATTGTAGTGAGTGTCAATTTGAGGGAAGAGTTTGGAGGTGATGCTCCGGCTCGACTGATAATTGACATGAACATGCCTATCCCATGTTTGGGATTGTTCATCTAAGTTGGCTTGCAAGGTCTCTTTTCTCACCTCCTCAATTTTAAATACACATCCAGAAAAGTGAAAACATTAAAAAGAGTGAAGGTAGCAAGGGGTATGTGTGGTCAAGTGAGGGTTGATCGAATGTGCATGAATGCAAGGTAAGACTCGATCCCACAAACCTCAATTGGAGTTAGGATTAGGAAAGGTTACACGTAGAAAGAGATTGTCGAAGATTAGTGAAGTTGTGGAGGAAGAAGAAGTTGGGATAGAAAGTTGTTTGAAGGTGGAACCTATTGCTAGTCCAGTGTTAGAAGGTTTAGAAGTAGATGCTCAACTTGAGGAAGAAGCTACTTCCTTCAAGTTGAGTAGCGAGACATTGGCGGGAACAAAGACAGTTAGGCAAGAAATTCCTGTAGAAGTTGATAGCGGAATAGGAGTGGACACACCTGTCACCATGGCTCAGGAGGGAGAGGGTCCACCTCCCTTTCCACCCATTGATCCATTGGTTAGGCCGAGAGGTTTACCCATTGTGGTTCCACAAAACTTGGCGGCGGTGGATATGCCATCCCACCTCCCTAAGTTTTATGGAACTAAGGATGAGGATCCCTCTAGGCACATGGAGAGGTACATTGAGAGGTTGGCTAGTTCTCTTGTCACGAATCCGGGATATTGGTTGGTGTGGTTTCCTACCACTCTAGAGGGAGAAGCTTATGAGTGGTATAGAGATCATGCAGAGGGCCATTTTAGAGGATGGGAACAGATGCAGAGAGAGTTTTTGAATGAATTTAGGCCCGAGGTTGGTCAGAGCACGGCTCTTAGAGCGTTGGCATCCTTGAAGCAAGGAAGGGAAGAGGAGATTTCGGCATACATTAGGAGGTTTGATTTGGTGTGTACACGCTTTGTGGGTACGATGCTCAACGATGACACCCTTAAACAATTTTTCATCCAAGGATTTTTTAAGGCGGGTACCATTAGAGGTGTGTTGGAAAGGAATCCTCAGACATTGGCGGATGCTAAGGCGGCGGCTAGAGAGATGGAGCACATAGATAGAGATTATGAGAGGTTGTGGCGAAGGGAGGATGAATCCATACCTCAATTCATCCCCATTCGTCCGAGGGTAGCAGAGGGAGAGCCAAGTAGACAGGGGAGTCAGGTTCCGTATGCTCTCATTGACACATGTCCACGTCCTCTAGCGGTTAGAGAACCTGCACCACTCTTAGCATTGCCTGCTCCTAGAGTCGACACACACATTGAGGAGGTGGAGAAAAGGTTGGGTGCTAGTCAATTGGGATTTCAGGAGGCTATGATTAAGCAAATGGAGAGTCTTACGGATCAGATGTCATTGATGATTAGAAGTCAGCAGCCTGGTCCTCCTCCTCCAGTTGAGTCGGGTAGACATGCCTCAGGATTGTGGTGTGTTCAGTGCGGGCAACCTGGACATACTAGGCAGTTTTGTCGAGTGGGGCAGAATCGTGATCAAAGGAACAATGGTGGTCCACCTCAACAAAACCAACAGGGTCAAGGACAAATTCAGTATGGACAGGGCAATTATAGGGGGCCTCCCCCTAGAGGACAAGGTGGTCAGAATGTGGAGAGAAGGGAGTTTCATTCTTTTTGTGGGAGATGGCACGCACCGGGTCAGTGTTGGTGCGAAGGACAAGGCTATGGTTGTAGCAACTGTGGGGGAAATCATCCTTCGGACGAGTGTCGTCAACTTGATAAAGTCATTAGCATGCCCAACCCGGTAGCCAACCCACAACAATAAGCTAGAGACAACATGAGAGGGGCTAGGCCACAGGGCGGACCTCCTAATGAGCTTAGGCCACCCAATCTATACTATGATCACGGGAATGAGAGACAGACGTTCCATCCCCCGACGGGATTGCAAACGGCAAATGGATACATTCCAATTCATAATAGGCCAGGTGTTCCACAGCAGTTCGACAATAGGAGGCCAGCTCCTCCCACCGATCCGGGTCCATCGAATTCTCAGGATGTTAGGTTTGTGGATGGTGTCACTGAGCTTCATCATGATGAGTCTATGACTTATCAAATGGGTGTCGGAGACGAGCAAGGTCAATGGCCTCCACACACCAACACCATCACCTATGAGTTAAAGAGTTTTGATGATGAAGTCACTCATGAGGGTCCTACGTTAGCGGTCACCACTAGAGCTATGCGGGGAAACATTGAAGCAGAAAATGATGTTGAAGGACATGATGAGTGCTCCTCAGATGAAGGTCTTAACCTGTCAGACTTGGATAGAGTAGCTAGGAGAGCCACTAGGGAATTAGGGAAGGAGAATGAGATTGTTCAGGATAGGGAGAGGCCAAATGTCATTCATGATTTACACGATAGTGAAATGGGAGAATGAGAAGGACCTAGCATTCCTTTGGATGAGTTTGATAGAGTAGAGAAGACCAAGGTTGAGAGACAAGAAGGATATGATTTGTGGGCCGACCTTAGCTCACTGAAGGTCGACATAACCTTCGGTCAGTTGTTAGAGATCTCACCCATGGCTCGTAAGACTCTTAAAGAGGGGATGCCGGTGACTAGGAGGACTAGGAAAGTGAAGACTAGGGTGGCTGCCAGAGCCCAACTACAAGGAGGAGGGCGTGACGTCAAGGCAATTGAGATAGAAGTTATGGTGGTGGACAAGGTGGTTCCGAATGTGTTAGTTGATGGAGGTAGTGGGTTGAACATCTTGCCGGAGCACACCATGAAGAGGTTGGGTCTTAGCCTTACGGGTCCGTCACCTTTCATCATCAACATGGCGAATCAAACTCCGGCGGTGCCTTTGGGAATGATTAAGGATTGTAGGATTAGCACTGGAGGGGAGGAGTATGTGGTCACTTTTCATGTCATCAAAATGCATTCTAACAAGGATGCATTTTCCATCTTGTTGGGTAGGCCTTGGTTGAGGATGTCGGATGCGGTAGTAGATTGGGGAGGAGTGAAGCCGTCCATTACTTATGGTCCTAAGGACAATAGAGTCAAAGTTTCTATAGGATCGTTAGGAGGTTGGGTGAGAGAGCAAATCTCTTCATCTTCGGATGAAGAGGTGGAGGGCAAGGAAGAAGGTGGAGATGGTGACAAAAAGAATGAGACACTAGTGGGAGTAGTCCATCCAGGCGGACAAGGGACTTATATAGATTCAGTGTCAGGTAGTTTGGGTCCTAGTTTCTATTTCCATGGTGATAATGGGGAGTATGCGCAGTGGTTGAGAGACTATCCCGAGTCGGAGTATGACATTATGATGACATTCCATCATGAATGTTTGAGTGAGGAGAGGCTTAGCTCAAGGGAGGCGGAATATTCTTTGTTGGAGCCATGCGAGGTGTTGACCGAGGAGGAGTGGATCAGAGGAGGATTGACACCTTGGGTAGATAGCGTGGATGAGAGCGACGTGAATGTCGTACATGTGGATGGGACCCAAGATGAGGGGGCCGTCATTGAGGCTGGAAAGTTGGAAGAACCTGTGCACTTCAAGACCACGTCAACGGGCATTGTGGCGGGTCAAGATGTTAAGGATTATCCAAAGGTACCTCCGGATTGGTATAGAAACAAGGATGAGCAAACACATGTGTCGGAGGCGGATTGGAAGTATGTGGATGTGAGAATGAAAAATGGGACGGTTAGACAAATGAAAATGGGGTCTAAGTTGGGGGAGAAGGAAATCAAGGAATATGGCGATTTGGTAGATGAGTTTAGTGACACCTTTGCTTGGTCGTATGATGAGCTTAGGGGGATTCCGAGAGAGATGGTGGAGCATCGCATTCCTTTGATCCCGGGCGCTAGGCCAATTAGACAAAAGGAGAGAAGAATGAACCCACAATTACAATTGTTGGTTAAGGCGGAGTTGGAAAGGTTGTTGAAGGCCGGGTTTATCAAACCGGTGGAAATTACGGATTGGGTCTCTCCGATGGTTTTGGTGAAGAAAAAGAATGGAAAGTTGAGGGTGTGTGTGGATTATAGGAAGTTAAATGCGTGCACACAAAAAAACCATTTGCCTCTACCATTCATCACACTATTGTTAGAGGAGGTAGGTGGTCATGCGAGGTACACATTCATGGATGGATATGCGGGCTATAACCAAATTTCTATTGCCCTTCAAGACATCCACAAGACGGCTTTCACCACTCCTTGGGGGACTTTCGTTTGGGTGGTCATGCCATTTGGATTATGTAATGCCCCGGCCACATTTCAAAGATTGGTCATGTACATCTTCACCGACTTATTGTTCAAGTCCATGACCGTCTTTGTGGATGATTTTAGCACTCAGAGTAACGCTAGCGACCATTTACAGTGTGTTAGGGAAGCCTTGATTAGATGTAGGAAGATGCAGCTAGCGTTAAACCCGGATAAGACCTTTTTGGGTGTGAGTCGGGGGGTGTTACTTGGGTATGTAGTGAGTGAGAAAGGCAGAGAACCGGATCCGGAAAAGATTGGGGTCATAAGTGAGTTGGCAACACCAACCAATGCCAAGGGGATTGCTAAGTTGCTAGGCCATGTGGGGTGGTACCGGGACTTGATCCCGGATTACGTTAAAATTGCGGTTCCTATCACTCAGCTGCTTAGGAAGGATTGTAGGTTTGAGTGGACCGAGGCATGCCAAAGGGCATTTGAGGAGTTGAGGGATAAGCTGAGCACTTATCCGGTGTTGAGGCCACCCGATTGGAACAAACCTTTCCATGTGTTTTGTGATGCTAGCAATGTAGTTGTAGGTAGTGCACTTTGTCAGTCAACAGGTGAAAAGGGTAAGGACCAACCCGTTGCTTATGCTAGTAAGCAATTGACACCATCCGAGAGGAATTATTCTACCACAGAGAGGGAGTGCTTAGCCATGGTGTTTTCAGTTAAGAAGTTTCGCCATTACCTCATGTGCAACCCGGTTGTTTTATTTGTGGATCATATGGCCATCAAGTACTTAGTCAACAAGGCGGAGTTGAGCGGAAGGCTAGCTAGGTGGGTCTTGTTGTTGGAAGAGTTTGATTACACCGTTGAGTACAAGCCTGGTCACATGCATTTACAAGCCGACCACTTGTCGAGATTGTCGGAGGAGATGGGGGAGAGTCCAGTGGATGATAGGTTGATAGACGACAATCTCTTTGTGGTTACCGCCCGACCTGAGTGGTATGCGGGCATTGTGGAGTTCCTGACAACTCAACAATTGCATGGAGAATGGACAAAGGAGGATAGGAAAAAAGTTAGAGTCAATAGTAGGCACTTCGCAGTGATAGGACATAGGTTGTTTAGGAGGGGAGCTGATGGATTGTTGAGAAGGTGTGTGTCGGAGGTTGAAGTGCCCTCCATCTTGGCCGCATGTCATGACAGTGCATGTGGGGGACATTTTTCTGGCCAACTCACCGGCCAAAAGATTCTTAGAGCAGGATACTTTTGGCCGACCTTGTTTAAGGATGCACATGATTATGTTAAGCGTTGTGACGCTTGCCAGAGGTACGCGAGGAATGACCTCCGCATGGAGATGCCACTCCATGTATCCTTACCCTTAGTCCCTTTTGAGAAATGGGGAATCGATTATGTTGGCGAGGTTCATCCCCATTCCTCAAAGGGCATGGCTTACATCGTGGTCGCCTCCGAGTACTTAACCAAGTGGGCAGAAGCTAGGGCTGTCAAGACGGATACAGCCGCACATGCGGCCACCTTTATGTACGAGAACATCATCTCGAGATTTGGATGCCCGAAGATTCTAGTGAGTGACAGGGGAACTCATTTTTTGAATTCTTTAATTCAAGAAATGACCGACAAGTTCCAAATTAACCACAGGAAAACCACTCCTTATCACCCGCAGACTAATGGTCAGACGGAGCGTGTCAACGGAATATTGGTGAGTATCCTTCGCAAGACGATTCTTGATTCTAAGAGGGATTGGGATGTTAAGCTGACAGCGGCATTGTGGGCGTATCGGACGACCTTTAAGGTGACAACTCAGGCAACCCCATTTTCATTGGTGTACGGATTGGAAGCCACACTTCCCATTGAGTTTGAGGTGGAGTCACTTAGAGTTGCCATTGGCTCACGCCTTACGGATGGTCAGTCCTTGAAGAATCGAATGACAGACCTAGAGGAGTTGGATGAGAGGAGAAGAATGGCGGCTCAGCACATTGAAGCCATTCAACGGCGAAGGAAAATCACCTTCGACAAACATCACAAGAAGAGGGCCCTACGGCCAGGAATGATGGTGCTTATTCAAGATGCTAGAAAACTCGAATTTCCGGGTAAGTTTGATGCGGTTTGGTTGGGTCCTTACCTCGTTCGGGAGGCATTTCCGAACAACTCACTTCAATTGGAGACATTGAATGGGGAGAGCTTCCCAACTCGCACATCCGGCAGTCGATGCAAGGAGTACAGGGCGTGATGGCGACTTGCCCTCCAGCAAGAGATACTGGATTCAGTCCCAGATGGTCGCCAATTATGTGAGCCCAATATGGTGCCCACATGTGTTCTTAATCGCAAGGATTAACAAAACTCGGACTTTTAGTTGTGTTCAAATATTCAAAAACATAAAAACAAGTTGTGTTCTTAGTTATTAGTTGAATTAAGTTGAAGCTAGGGTGTTAGTACTTAAATGCTACTAGGAATTATTAGAGTTATTTAGAGGTGGGTTAATGGGGTTCCTAGGCTTAAAGGCTTAAGCTTAGTAAACGGGGTTTTGTTAACCTATATAGATAGTCACTGGATTTTGGCACATCCGCCTGTGGATGCGAGTTGTGTGTAAGAGACTGGATTAAGGTCTGGACCGACCCGGGTTCGAATCCGGTTGGTTCCATTGACTGGTGCTATCCCAAGATGAGCTAGTGGTAAAAGCAGGAATAGTCTGTAGGCGGATACGGAGAAGAAGTTACTACATATGTGTAAGTAGAACCTTCTCAATTACTTTTCATTTTTTAGAAGCATTTTATTTATATTCACCTAACCGCTCACGGTTTATGAAGGTTCGCGGGTTAATTAGAAAGGAGGTTAGTGAGTCAAATTATATTTAAGTTAAGTAATTCGTATGAAGAAGTCAAGATACTTGCGAAGGACATTAGGATGGCAACGAACGGAGGATGAAGACGAACGAATGAAGGATGGCAACGAACGGTGGATGATGCTAAGCGGATGAAGCCGGACGGATGAAGACCATTTGATCAAGTGGATGGAAGACCAAGACCGTTGGATCTAGGGATTTTAGGGATGACGGCTAGAGTATGACGGCCGGCAATTCCAACCGTTAGATGTATGGTTAGATCTACGGCCGGTAAGGCTTGGTGATGGAAGGGGGTAGTCCCCCGAAGGGAAGGGAGGAGGCTCACTCTCACTCTCTCACTCTTGCAATTAGGACTACTTCTCTCTCTCTCCCTCACTAGGTAGATGAAGGCACAAAGCTCTTAGAAGGAAATAATAGGAATGTTAGCAAAGGGTTCATGAATCCTATGAAGGTTGAATGATGGGGTTGGAGTAGGCTTAGTGATAAGTGCGGTAATATGTTATGTGTATTGTGATCAAGTAATGAACCTCAGTGAGAGGCATTATATCATTAGATCTCTAGGTTGATATTATTTAGCCTACAACCTTGAACTTGAAGTTTTCTTTGATTTGTGTGAGTGTGATACTCTAGTGTTTGTAAACACTTGAGTTTGAGTTAATAAAGGAGGAGGTGTTAAGTATATTGATTCACCAATTAGAATGGATATAAGTTACAACTGATTACTAAGGCCAGTGAAGTTCATGTGAGTCATGGGCTCCCACCCGGACTACAGACGCATAAGGGTGGGGGTTTATGGCTGACAACCATTGGATGATCTTCCTTTGAGTAGGATGTCTCGGTTAAAATCGCCTGCTATGATGGTTTGGTGGTTTGAATATTGTGTCACTAGGGTTTGGATTTGTCTTTGGATCTCTTGTATGAGGTGTATGTCTTGAGGGTGTGTTGGCATGTACATATTCAGGATAAGTATTGGTGTTAGGGGTTTATTATTGATGGCTATTGCTTGGAGGTATGGCGCTATGGAGCTAGGGGTTGGTATTTTAGTGATGTTTTCATTTGTGTACATAGGTTTGGGTATCATAGCTAGTATGCATCCCCTAGCTTGGGTGGGTCCGGAGTATCTGTTGTGTTTATGTGTTGTGTTGTTAGAGTTGTTATAGATAATTTTATAATTTTGTAGTTTTCTGTCTATGTATGATGTAGATTTGAGTTTATGAATTTTGGTTTCTTATATGAGTATGATGTGTAAGTATGTGTGTAGTGTTCGAGTAAGTTCTTGGATACCGGACAAACTAGAGCTGATACAATCGGTATTCCAAGTGATTATTTTTAGAGTAGTGGCTTTGTGATTGGTCGAGTTTGCGATGTTAGGCGGGATTTGGTAGGTGGTGGCAGGGTTTGTAGTGGGGTGATATCCCCTCACTTTATGTGTACATTTAATTAATTCTTGGAGGATTTTTTGTGGGAGGTGGGGTAGTTCATTTCTCAAGTTATTTATGGTTATTGGTTCTCTTTTGGCAATTTTTTCGATGATGTGCGTATATGCTTGAGTTATGGTGATTGGTTCTGTGTTGTGAAGGGGGTAGTTGATTTTGTGTTGTTGTTCTAAGTGTGCGTTTCTTGGTAGGTTATGTAATCTCCGTAGGATGATAAGGCATCTCGGGTCCAAGTTTTCGGCCATCAATTGATTGCATACTTGTGGAATTGGGTTGTAGGCTATTATGAAGGCGTATAGTTGATGGTGTGTTGGGTATGTTGAGAGGAGTGAGCTATGGTTGCTTAGGTGGGTTAGGTCTTGATTTCGGTTGTTAGGAAAGTTTTGAGCTAGATAAGGTTCGAATAGGTCTTCTAGATGTGTGTAGTGGAGTTTGAGGGTTAGTGTGTTGGGTATGAAATATTGTCTTTGGCGTTGGATGTATTCCTCGGGGAGGTTTTTGAGGATATGTATGAGCGGGCCCGTGTGTGTTGCTATGTCTCCACTTAGTAGGATGAGTATGGCATTGTTCCATGTGTAGTATTGTGTGAGTTTGATCTTTGGGGTTTTGAGATGTGTGTGGGTAATGTAATAGAAGTGGCCTATGTGGTTTGTGATTTGTATGGGGGGGATTAGGGGGGCGTATTTTATTTGTGGTGTATGTTGTGTATGATATTGTGTGTTGTGTGGGTGGTTATGGTATGGGGAGGTGATCGGGGATTTGTAGTTGAATTGTTGTATGTGATGTTGGTGTGTTTGGGATTGGTGTGTTTGGTGTTGGTGTTGGTGTTGGTGTGGGGTCAGTAGTTGTGTATTATGTGAGGTTGGGGTGGTATTATAAGTTTGGCTTAGTATGAGGATAATGGTGATTGTTATAAGGTAGGTGTGGTGTGTGGTGTGGTATGTTGTGTGCCATTTTGGAGGGTTGTTGGGTGTTTGTTTGTGTTGGCGGGGGATTTTAGTGTTTGTTTGTTTTGTTGTTGGGGAGGTGTAGGTGTGGTGATTTGTTTGTGTGGGGGGGGGCTATGTGCAATGGGGGGCTTTGGTTTAGTTCAAGTATTTGTTTGTGGTTCTTGTTTGTATGTGCTATACATGCAAGTCGTGCGGAGAGTGAGTTTTGTGCAACAATGGACTTTTTATTTATAAATAGGGAGAGGTTACATATCATGTGTATGAAGATCGTCCATGTGTATACTAATGTCTTGCTAATCATATTGGCGTTGTTGGTCTTTGTGTAAGCTTGATGAGGGGCTTCGGTAGTGGGCGCCGGAGAATCCCGGGGGCGCTAGGTGGTGTGTGTTGGTGTTGTCTCCCGCGTGTGCATTGGCCAAGGATGTGCTTGGTGCGTGTGGGAGTCGCGCTATGGTGGTGTGTGGGGGTTCCGGTGAGGTGGCGGCGAGCGTTTGCATGATGTTGTGGATGCGGTTGTTAGATTGTTGAAATTCCATGGCCATGGCGCTCATGATGTTGTGGATGCAGTTGTTAGATTGTTGAAATTCCATGGCCATGGCGCTCATGATGTTGTGGATGTTCGTGGCGTGGATTTTGAGTGTATCCGTGGAGGCCTCGATCTGCTTATCCGTGTTGAGGTTGATGTTGTGGGTGAGGGTAGTGAGCTTACCGTCCACCGTCTCAACTAACTCTTTTATGGTTTTGGTGAAGAATTTCTCCGAAACAAGTGGCGAGGAGGCGGCGGTATTGCTCATGGCTTGGGCTTTTTGGGCGATGACCTTTCGAATGGGAGCATGAGCGAGTCGTATGGCCGTTGGGTTTGGTGTGGTGCCGTCGATGCTTCCTTTGTGCGGGATCAGTGATCGGGAGATTTTTGGGCATAATCGGTTGAGATCCTAATGTTTGCAAGTCCAACCGGTTACATGTTGACATCCTTTGGGTTTCCTTTATTAAATTGGGGTATATTCTATAAATTCCTCTAAAATGATCGGTAGTTTTCCTGCAGTCTCCAACTTCAACCGGTTATTTCTCAAACTCAACCGGTTCATCTGTAACTAACTGCCGGTTCTCCCCGATCATAGTGCGGGATGAAGTCCACACGCCTCCCTAGGATGTATGTAGATTTACGTAGCCATTCCGTGTAGACCGCCGTATTAAGGCATTGTATGTGGCACCATCCGGCTTGGCAGTCGTCCTCTTGGTTGGAGTTGTATCCAAAGGTGATTTCGGTGATGTTTTCCTCTCTGAACAACCGTTTGAGGGCTTTGGTGATGGTTGATTGGGGTTCCTGTTGAGGTAGGTTGTTGGCGACGAGGGTGGTACTAATTCTTAGCTCCGATATGTTGCCCGTATCCTTGTCCTTAGTGATGCTCACTTTAAGGCGTTCGGAGTGGTAGGTAAGGCCGTTACTAAGAATGTCGTCCCTCGATTCTTCGGTGGTGAGGGTGATGAATGCAAAATCCTTCTCCACGTCCGATTTGGTGAGTGAAAGAATTTCTACCTCTCGCCCGTCGTAGTAAGATTCGTGCATAAGAGTTCGAAGGATGTCTATGGATGTGTTGTTGTGGAGGGTTTCGTCTTTGAGGTGTAGTCACATGTTTTTGGCTTTCGTGATGAGCTCGAAACCCTTCTCCACCTTGCCAATGACTCTTTCTCCGTCGCCCATGGTCATGACAAAAGCGCGTTCTCCTCGGAGGAGGGCCAATCCATCTTGTTTCGGATGTTGGAGATGGATTTTGATGAATCCGGCCCAATTTCTTGTGACCGTGTTGATGCCTATATCTATTGGGTTGGAATATGTGGAGCCTAGGGGTATGTGCATGAGTCGTAGCCTCTCCATGCATGCGGCTTTGACCTCCCTCCGGTTGAGCTTTTTGTACTCACCATCGAACCGGATGGTGACGTGGAATCCTTCGGTGAGGCCCATGTCTTGGGAGATTTTCTCGTACATGGGGATTTGTGTGAAGTGCAAGTGTTGGCCGGGTACCGCGTCCGGTCGTTCGGAGGGGTAGAGAGTTTGTTTGGTTCTTGGGAAGGCGCGTCGGAGCGAGCGGAATTCTTGGATTTCGGTGGAGGGTGTTCCGATGGCGGCGAATTCTTCATCCGTACGTTTCTCCATCAATTCCTTCTTGCCGCGTTGTGTAGAGAGTGCCTCGTGCATTTGAAATCCTAGCCACATTTGGCCAAGCATGTCGATGCTTAGAGTGGCTCTTCTTTTTGGTCTTGCGTCCGGTGGTGAAGGTATGGTCTTGCTTGGGAGTGTGGGTGTAGATGTTGCGGTGTAGTCGTCCGCTTTTCTCCTCTTGGTGGTTTGGCTTTCTGAGGCATCAAACATTCGTGGGTTGCGGTATTGTAGCGTTGGTGGTGTGATCTCGGCAATGCGTACGGATGTGTGTGGTGTTTCTTGTGCGGCTTGAATAGAGTGTCTTTCCAAGGACACTTGTAAGGAGCTCCCTCCTCACTCCGGTGACACATTTTCGAGCTGGGCGTTCATGTCCAAATCCTCGTCCGCATCAAGTTCATGCGAACTGATGGGAAGGCTGTGGGTTGTATGGGTTTGGCGGCTGGGCCTGTACCTGTTGTTGGAATTCCAGGTATTGGTCGTTGAGCATGGTTGGCGACTGATGGTTGCTCTGGGTCATGATGCCTGGGGGGCGAGTTTGATCAGCTGCCGTGGGAATAAGTTGCCGTTGGAGGTTGGCGGGCTGCGACCTGGTTGGTTCTCTGGTGTGGTATCGTTGGGGCTGGTTGGCGATGGTTTGGCTCGTTGCGTATTTCGGTTGCCTTGCTGTGTGTTCGAGGGGTAGTCCTTTGGTGTTGTCGTGGATGTGTCGTCGGGTGGACATTGTATGACTTGGGTTTTGTCTGGAGGCTTGTTGCGAGTCGACTTCTTCTTTGCGGTTTCGGCAGTCGGGGTCGTGTGGCTGCACGTCTTGGTGATTGTCGTTGGTTCTTGTTTGTGAACTTGCTTTGTTGTGATATTCGCTAACTGTGGTGTTGTTTGTCTTCTGTGGCGAGCAGGTGGCTACGCACTGTATGCGTCCGGAGTCGAGGTTTTCGGTGTGGAAGAAGAGTAGTGGGGTGTTGTCCGGCGTTGTAATTTCAGGTTGTTCTTCTCTCCTGTGGGTGCTGCATGTGCCAGGCCGTTGGGTGAGTGCGTTGTTAGCTAGACTATGAGTGGGTTGGTGATGGGTGGGTGTGGTGCTTACCTTTCTTTCGTGGAGTGGTTGGTTGTTTGTGCCGAGGACGATCCTTGTTCTTGGGTAGTTGACTTGGGTTGTGGTATGTGCAGGTGTTGCGTGTTGTTGGGGTGTGGCTGGTCTGTGTGTGCGAGTTCGGTCGGCCCCTGGTGGAGTAGGCTTCTCCTGGGTGCTGTTTGGCAGCGTTCTGGATGTTGCCTTGTTTCGGTTGTCTTTGTCGCCGTTCCAGAGGTTGTCGTGTACCGTCTCCGGTACTTCTTCCTTGGTTGAGTATGTTGTGGATTGTTGCGTGCTTGAGGAGGCGGTTGGTGTTGCTGTCTTCGCGGCTGGTGTGCCGTCTTCGTTTTTTCGACTGCCTTGCGTTTTGGTGGCGGTCCCGGCGTCTTGATTGTCTATTGTTGTGTCTTGTGTTGTCTCCCCGTTGTTGTGTGTGGGTCTCCTGTGGTGCCCAGGTGGTGGTGTGGATTGTTGTTCGCCGCCGCTCGGGTGACCTACGCGTATGGTTGCCTCGGGTTGTGTTGGAGTAGGGAATGTGCAAGACCTGTGAAGTGGGTGAGAGAGGGATGCTGGGGATGGGGGGGTGTGAGTGTGAGAGTGTTGTGTGGAGAATTGAGTGTGAGAGATGTGGAGTGAGAGCTGTGTGGAGGATTGCGAGATGAGAGGTGAGTGTTCTTAGGCTTGTTGGTAGGTGCTTTATGTAGGAGTGTGCACCTTCTAATGTGGGTGTCTGTGTGAGGGTGCCTTTCGGCGGTATTTGTTGTGGTAGCTGTCTGATGGCGGCCCATGGATGGTGCTGACATGTGGTTTGTGTGGGCTATGTGTGTGCCGTTGGTGGAGTGTAATTTTTGGAGCGGCGGTGTTGCAAGGTGACGCGTTTGGAGATTGTTTCGGCTGTGTGGTAGCATCCGTGTGTTCGGGAGTACTGGAGGTGGGGTCTTGGAGCAATTTGCAGGCGTATCACATCGGCCAGGTGGTGTCGTATGTGTGTAGAGGGTTGCTGGGGGATGTGGAGCTAGTGTTGAGTTCGGCGGTGGTTTTCTTTGTTTTTGGGATTGTATGCAGTTAGCTGGGAGTGTGTCTGGTGTGAGGTTTAGTGATTTTGTGGGTTTGTGGGTGTGGGTGTGTTTTGGTTGGTTGATTTTGTGTGTTTGGGTTGTCGCATTGTCTCTGGGGCTTGGTTGAGTGGGCTGATGTATGAAGCTTGAGGCGGCATTGAGGGAGTCGATCGCCGTACGTGTCTGGTGGTGGTAGGTGCCCGATGGATGGTGGCGGTTGGTAAGCGTAACTCTCTGTTTTTTGCTCATTGTGGTGTCTTTGTTTGGTGGGACTTTGTGTGGTAGTCTTTGTGTGTGATGCTATGTGGTATCGTTTTGTATGGGTGTGAGGCCTTGAGGATTTGTGTGTGGTGAACCGAAATGTGAGACCAGGAGTTAGGGTTTGGTAGTACCTTTGTGTGCTTGGAGCAGCTCCTAACGCCGGTTTGTTGTTGGTGATGTGGGTGGATCTGGTGCGCGTGGTGTTGGCGTGGCGTGCATGTGAGGGTTGTTGTGTGCTGAGGAAGTTTCTTCGGCGATTGTGCTTGCTCCATACCTGTGCTCTATCTCTAGGCGGCCGTGGTGGAGGGTTCGTGGGGTGTTCAGTTAGATCTAGGAGACACGGAGGGACAGTGGGTGTAGTGTGGTTAGGGTTATGCCTGAGGGACGTTGCTGCTTGGGGGGATAAAGTAGTGTACATAACACTAACACTAATAAAGTTATAAGGTGGCATTTTCGAGATTTTCTCCCTGGTTGTCTTCTGGGTGTTGTGTTGGATGCGTTCCGCCTTGCTTCTGGGTGTGAGCATTCCTTCTGTGCGCTCGTTTCTGTGACCGTTGCCGTTGTGTACGTTGTGTTCCTGGACCTGTTGAGTGCGGTAGCCGTTGTGCCTGGGTGTCTGTGCTTGGGGTCCGTGGATCGCGTGTAGCTCTTGATGGGGGCGGTGTGTGAGGGAGCAGAGATGGCGGTCGCTTCTTTCAGCAACACCGCATCGTTCCTCAACCTCACAGATGGAGTCGGAAGACTTGTGCTCTTCAATCTTGCTTGTTTTCTTCGTCCGTTGTGTGTCGTCGAAATCGGTGTCTTTGGTCGAGCCTCCATCGATCCCTTTGCCTGTCTCCTATACAATTTCCCCTCCGGAATGGGAGCCCCAAGGGTTGGACTCGTCCAACACTTAGAGGTTCTTCAAACTTGAGAAAGAGGTTTCAATCAAGAGTTTGACAATGTTTTGAGATCATCGAAATTACTTCTGAGCCAGCTATCCCAACCCGCCTAACCCCACAACACATTCAAATGATGCTCAACGACAGATCAGCTGCTGAATCACACAAAAGCATTCGTGATGGATCTAACCAGGTCCGAACTGTGCCTACATACAGCTCAAACAATGGAGGCTGCCACACCTAATGCCAACCTCCGCAACTGCTACCAACTCATGAAGGAGGATCACCTCGTGTCCCGATCAAGACACAGGTTACCTTTTTCTCATTGTGATGGTGGCCCAAGAGCCTACCCACGAGCTAAGCTTTGCTGAGCTACTCGTGATGTGCTCTGGCCGTAAGTTATAACCTACCTGACATATGAAATGGGAGAGTGGTGGTTGTTGTTGTTGTGAAGAAGACCGGTAAGGGCCACTTCACACATGAGCCAAGAGCTGTGACCTTGTAATGGTGAGGACCCTTGACTCTCATCCAAAGGCCATCTCATACCCCCATGATGTATCCACCTTCTATGGACTCCTCTGTTGAAAGTCTTTCAAAAGCACAAGAACTCATGTATGCAAGTGATTCTCTCACCTTGAGATACCCAACAAGTATCAACATTTGACTATTGTTACAAATTTGACACCTACTAAGATCCTTTGATATCATTATTGATATTTATTATAGATACCATGCAATCATTTATATATCAGTCCAACATTGATGGAAACCCACCCTTACCTAGACTCAGTGAAAGGTTTCGAAAGAATTGTTTTATCCACATGCTAACATACCTACGGTGGCAGGAGTAGGTCAAACCCTAAGGTATGTGGGTGTTAATTTGGTTTGTTTTTCATGTTCTCCAACTTCTACCGATTAGGTTTACACAACAAAATTCGTGTTGCATTAGCAAATCTGTGATGAAACATCTGCAAAAACCGGATTGAAAATTGGACCTTCTTTAGTTATGGTTATCGGAAGCCCATGGTTGTTGATTTCTTAACTGCATACATAGGTCCTCCCAACCGTGTTCACTACTGAGTGTAGAGTATTCATTAATATTTGCAGGCGTAGTCTAGTCTCTTTTAAACATGTGTCTTTTATGATGTTTACTCTTTGATCCTCATCTAACCACATACCAATCAAATATAGGGTTCCGATCAAGAAAATGAGCAACTTGAGACCCATCTATCTTATTGAACCTTTTGGCTTCCCGGACTTTAAAAACAAATTCCATTTCATTTCATTCACTGAAATGCCACGTCATACTGCATAAGGAATACTGAACTTGGAAAGGCAGTGGGAAAAGGGACATTTTGGGAGTCGTCTCTCTCGTGTGGAGCGAGAAGACAAGCAAGACTGCTGGGTGAGACTGGTGACGAAGCTGTGGCAGCTATGGCGGGCCTCCTTATCCTCGCCAACAATTGCGCCACTCCCTCGCCCTTCCTCACCCTTCGCTACGAAAAAACTCACCTTGCACGCAGGCCGAATTCTGCTTCGCAGAAACCAAAGAGATCGAGAGGTGTGAGAGCTTCCAAACGCGACGGCGACGAAAAGAAGATTTCGTTTGGAGATAGGCTGCTGGATTACATTGAAGGTACCCTTCTTGGTGCATTTGAATTTCTTTCGTTCAAAAATTTAAATGATGATTTTTGGTTCTGGGGATATCTGGAATGGGTGTGGAATTGTTGGTGGTGGTGGCATTTTGGGAGATGGCTCGTGTCGATTTTCAGTTGTGGAATTGTTGTATTGTCTATGTAGTGGATGTGTTGGAGTGACTTGTATTGGAAAATTTTAATGTAGACGCCTTGAGTGAATTAGGTAGCAACCATCATCAGCAATCTCATCAAAATTTATGTGGTGCATTATGGGTCCGAATTCAAGTCAAATTTAGCTTGACACAAGATGAGAGAAGGGATATTATATAATTGAACAATATTATGAAGAATCTGTGCCACTCAGAAAGTTTCAGGCCGTTTACAACTTTACTCCAGGAGATGCAAATATGAATTTAGAGAGAATGTGCTCTGGAGTTGGTCACATTCCTGAGCTGTGGGTAGGATCCATTTGTATTCTATGCAATATGAATAAAATTAATTTGTTACTTTGTCATTGACATCCGTAGTTTTCAAGTTCAAATTCAAGTCAAATTCAGATTGACCACAAGGTGAGAGACGAGACATACTTTTTTTGAAAAATCTCAGACATGGAGATTTTGTGTCATTCAGAGAGTGTGAAACCACTCCAGGAAATAACTTATTAGAGAATGTGCTCTAGAGTTGGTCACATTTCCTTACTTGTTGGTAGCGTTCAAGTTTCCATGCCGTGCAAGCTGAATAATATTGCTTTCTCCCAGTGTTGGATTGGTATCGTCTTTCTTTGATACCATTTTGGGAACCTATAATGAGAATATCACATTTTTTGATGCCAGTAGGGTATGTGTATTTGATGATATTTTTGTTCTTGATACCATTCGGGTCTATATAGCATGCAAGAACCTTCATACCTAGGTAAAATCACCATAATATCAATATGATATAGAATGGTAGAATGGTGTTGACCCAAACACTAATTCGGGTATGCAAAGATTCTCTCACCTTGGCATACCCACCAAATATCAATATTTGAGTGGTATAACAATTTTGATACCCATGGGTAGGTTCTTTGATATCATTACTGATGTTGATTTTTGATACCCATGCATTCACCTATATACCAGTCCAACATACATAGTTTTCGTACATGCTTTACTTTGCCATCAAGGAGACCAAAGTAACCCACCTGGACAAACAAACACTAACCATTGATGAATTCTGACAACTCATTTGTGGCATTGGGTGAGGACAACACACTTGATGTTACATCATTTCATGGTCTGATCTTGATGAATGCTTGTGCTAATTAGGTGGTCCGAAACTGAGGAAATGGTATGGAGCAGCGGACCAACTACCCAAGGATGGTGGTGGTGACCTACGAGATGAGGATGATGAGAAAAGTGAGCCGAACATTTACTCAAATTTTACATTGTGTTACAATGAGATCAGGCTGTGCTCAAATTTTAGACACCATTGTAAATTCATAGTGAACATCACATCTGAGAGGGGATCGTTTAAAGAGAGGATTTTTACTTTGACCTCTTATAAGTTTTGCATCCCCCCCCCCAGAGGCATCTCCACTCCAATAATTATGAAACTTAAAATGACAATTTGTGGGACTCATCGCAATTGCTAACTGGATGAGACAGTACTCAAGCAAATTCAATGGTCTATATTGTCTGTGGAGTTGGAAATGTCCAAAGTTGGAAAAGGCCACATACCTTAGTGGTACCAGTGGATCTTGTTGCAGATCTGATGATGGTTTAGATTGATCTGCTCTGTGGCTGAATGACACATTTATGTGTCTAATGAGACACCCTTTAACGTAGTCCTGTTTTAATCCAACATTGCAATAATCTGGACACCTGTATTTGAGTGGTATGTGGTTAGGTGTGGATCAAAGAACTGGCACCAAAAAGACATGTGTTTAGAATAGATTGGCCTACATGCTCAAAATGTGCTAAACATTTTGAGCTCAATATTCAACTTAATGGGGGACCTATATGACCATCTAATGAGCACAAGAATCTTCACTTTGATTATTAATACGATTATTCAAATGAGTTTGGAAAATTATGAGGCAAATGGCTATGGGCACAATTCGAATTTGCTAACCATCTTGCACTAATTGAGTGTTTCATATCCTACGAGAAGTGGGTACATAGAGAAAAGTATCCAAATAACACACATTTACCTCACATAAGATTGGAGTCATCATTCCACATGTCACACCTGCCTTTTCATGTGTATGACTTTCTGGATTGCAGAAATTGAGGAAGAAGAAATCGAGGAAGAAGGCCCTCGGGATGCTGTGCTCGTCACAGATGCAGACAGTGAAACTGGCCAGGTGTGATGGTTTTAAGGATGGAACACTAAAAATCTGATTAGTGTGACACTGAAATTGATGGGCCCAGTGGTCTTCACGACTTGTCATGTAGCACCAACTGTCATGAAATCCTCTCTAGGTGCAAGCACATTAATGTGGGTCAATGATGAATAATAATGTGGGCCACCAATCAGAGGTTTAGTGTAGCATGAATATTTTGAGTTTACGTAATAAGGGGCCTTGTGATATATGTCCCTGGTTCTCATGGAATTGTTGGTTGAAACAGCTCCTAGTGCTTGCCCTCATATTGAAAAGAACGCGTGTGCGAGCTCTGGTGCGAGATGCTAAAGCTGCAACAGCTGCATTTGGTCCTTACGTTGAGGTAAGGATTTACCAGACGTCCACTTCTTGTACAAAAGGCATTAAATATGACCTAATCAAATTTGGATTTGTACCTATCGCCACAGTTCTCTTGGATGCAGACCCAAACATCAGTGCACTGTTGGTAGATTGTGACTAAGTTAGCTTAATTGCTCTTGTACCAAGCAAAACTTCAGCCAAGTACAGCCTTAGGTTTCCGATATTGATGCCAGAGGTTTATTTTCTGAGTCACTTAATAAGGCATGCGGCCCTATTGTGGGCACTTCCAAATCCACAGATAATTTTGACAGTTGGATCGGCTTGAGAATTGTCTCAGCCGGTTAGTGATTGCGAATCATGTAGACTGTCATTTCAAGTTTCAGAATGGGAGTGGAGATGCAAAAGTTTTAAGAGGTCCCATACTGAAAACTCTCTTTCTTGTTGAACGATCCCACAGAACTTCTCAATTGTGTTCCTTATTAACCTAGAATGGTGTTTAAATTTTGCCCACATAGTTTAAGGTCATCATAACACATATATTTTTGGTGTCCGTTCTTAACTACAAGCCTTACCATATACCACTCAAATATTGGCGGTCAACTAAAGAAGTGTGACCACATAAGGCCCACATAACCTTAATACATCAAATAGGGAGTTCATTGCTTATGTTGAAATTGAAATTGAGACCGGTGTTTCCATGGTCAATAGCCTGTTGTTGGAGATGTGAGCGATGCGACAAGTTTGAAGACAGCATTGCGTGGAGCCCGAGCTGTGATTTGCCCAACAAAGGTACCCACTTCCAGATCAGTGTTTGCAAGCCTTTGGTTGATGATATCACCAACCAGAAGAATAGTAAGGCGGCATAAGTGCTGATAAATTTATCAGGTTTTTCTTGTTGTGTGGTCATGGTGATCATTTTAGGTGTGCAACTGTGAAATATGATTTTGGTAAAAGTGGGTTATCATCACTGTTCACATTAGAAGACCTACCTCTAGCGCTCTTGTGAGTGTGCCTGTAAATATTGAGTCATTCTCTTCAGAAGGCTTTGAATTGATGTCCGACCTACTGGAGTTTCCATTAATTGTAGCATGTGTTTCTCGTTCTGTTCTTCTCTTTACCGATCTGAACTCATCATATCAAATTGTCAGGTTGGTGCGCTAGCAGATAAGGCGATGACCAAGGGCTTGAAACACATCGTGTTCATGTCAGAGGTATCTCTCTCGAGGAAACCTGCGAAGTAAAACTAAATATATATATCACTTCTATTTTAGTGAAGCTGAAAACTTTTATTGCGAACTTCAAACTTTTACTTCATACAGATTGATCATGAATGTATTTGAAGATGGGATGGTGGGTTGGTCTTAAATCTAGATTACAGTGCTTTAGTTTCTCAATGTGGATGGATAGTATAGAAATAGTTTTAAGTTGCTGGGAGTTTTCGTCGGGAGTTAGTCCCATACAAAATCAATGATTTCTTTTCCCTTGTGGTGCTGCTTGAAATTG
The DNA here is from genome assembly GCA_964035585.1 of Polytrichum formosum. Taxonomy (NCBI): domain Eukaryota; kingdom Viridiplantae; phylum Streptophyta; class Polytrichopsida; order Polytrichales; family Polytrichaceae; genus Polytrichum; species Polytrichum formosum. Next base: position 43,711,344 of record OZ037938.1, on the reverse strand, counting down.
AAGAGCAACCTATTTCGGTTTGTTGATGGCCAAACTCATTTTAGGACGTCTCGGTATAACAAAATGAGCTTGACCCTCAATTAACTGATGTAGATTGTTCTTTGTTCATACCTTCACTGCCTCCAAGCATGCACCAAAACTTACCAAACATGGAGAATGTTGTATGCAAAACAACCAACTCCTGATCAAAAGTCTTATTTAAGTTAGAGGATAATTCTAGTGTTTGATGTATTGGTAGAAGGATTTTGTGCAGACACACAATGGAGTGACTGAATTTGTGCAGTTGGCTGTGCACAGGAATAATGTTGGCTTAGGAGCACTATTTAAAGGAAATGGTCGACAGCAGGCAGAACAAGACGAGGCATCAATAGCTAGCACTGGAGTCCCATACACAATCGTGCGCCCTGCCGCCCTTCGTGATGAACCTGGTGGTCAACTCGGCTTCGAATTTGTGCAGGTTAGCAGGGTGCCAATTTTTTTTGTAAAATGTTCTTTTAGATGCTTGTAAACACAGCCTTCTTATCTAGTGGAGCGGATTGTTATTATACTTGGTGCAATGAAAGGCATTGCAAAGGAAAGGTGTCACCTCAAAGAATCACACTGTCTCCATAAAAACACTTCTATGAATTATCTCGTGGTTACTAAGACAACCATGAATGACAACCATGTTAGATTTATTATCATCACTTAAAATACAAATAAGCATGCAGAACCCCAGCTCACACTTTCTTCAGGGGGAGGGGTTCTTTTAATATAAGAATGTAATGTGTGACATGATGTTGTCAACTTTTGTGCTCTGACACATTTTCATCCCTATTCATTTGAAAATGTTTTAACCGAAAGTGGGGTATGTGCAGAATGGAAACATCACCGGAAGCATCAGCCGAGAAGATGTGGCCAAATTATGCGTGCGGGCACTAAATAGACCACCTCAACAGGCTCTCATATTTGAAGTATGCCAAACTCTAACCAAGGTTTCATTGATAGAATCTGGTTTTTGGTAAGTTGTTTCCACAAAATTAAATTCACATCTGAACAAAATATGGTTTGTTTTTGAAGTATCTTATGCAGAACTGTGAGAAATTGCGTGCAGGTTGCAAACAAGGAGAAAGCAGGAGATTGGAAAGCTATGTTTAGTGAACTAAAAGAGACTACAGTATCCGCATCTTAGTAACTTAGGCTCTGGTGTACCAAAAATGCTTTTAGATTAGTTCCTGCAACTTAGATTGATTGATGACACTTATAATTTATGCACCACCAAATCCTGAGATGTTCAGATTCTCTGAATTTTTCTCAGCCCAATTTGTCCATATGATATCAATTGTTTGACCTTAGAACTAATTAGCATAAAGTGGATGAAAATTTTTAGTAGATCAAGTCAGGCGGATGGTATTCAAAGGATGACCCTGTTTTGATGAGGTTGCAATACAGAAGTTTTCTGTGAATCAACCACACTGCAAATGGAGAATATCCAGGTTGAGAATTTAACCATGATGCTCTATCTCATGTCAAAAATGAAACTTTTCCATCCCATGGTTCACTGCAAATAGCTTGGAGATGTGGATCATCCTAGCAAGTTTCTTTTGTGTGTCAGGTGAACACAACATTCGAAAAGAGATGTGTATGCTATGCTGAGAAATGTTATGATTTGTATTGCAATGTTTAATTACACATAGACTTTTATTTGAGCCTTGACATTAAGAATTGCATTATCATTGAATATTTCAAAAAGTGGAACATTTACTTCCCACATTTTTTCATAACACTGCTTCTTTTACTTGATATTTTTCACTTCACTATCAAGTAAAAGAATTATGGTGTGACCAAGCCCATGGACTTTGGTCACAACCATAATATGTACAAGGTAACCTACTTAAAGGTGAAGTCTCATGTACTCCAATCCATTCCATTGGAAAATGGATCAAGGTAAACGTTCACTTTATGTATAATCCCATGCCCCAAACGGGATAAAAATTGGACAGGTTGGATGGTTCCATTTAAGATACCCCAAAAATAGGGACCCAAAGAATTGGTGGACTACGATGGGTACTAACTAATCCAACAATAAGTTTACCAACTACTGTAGTTTGCATTATTCTCTTAATCGATATGTGACTTCACAACAAATCACTTTGGTGCCATATGTGTCCTCATCACCACTTATTCAAGTAAAAGCTCAAAATTAATGAGTTGGACCAGCTCCTACACATGGAGGCACATTGCTCAAGATGTCCAAACTGATAACATTACCCATTTCTAATCTGATGGGTGGACTGGTTGGATAGAATTTGACCTAAGTGCCTCCTGTTTCGTTGCACATATTATGGCTGTGAACAAGTCATTGTGGCTCACTTGTGCCATACACCTAGTTAGTAGGTTGCATAAGTAAATCAAATTCTGAATTCTGCAACATCGAATTGGAAAGCAGTTGCAATAATTTAGGTGTCATCCCAGAATTGCGGGCTTGCTCCAATCCACCTGCATCTGTTAACAAAAGAGTCAAATTGGAATAGCTTTCTGCAATCACCCCAAAAAGTGAGACTTTATCATCCTTACGCCTACCAAAAACCATTTTGATACTTAAAATAATGTCAATTTGTATGAGCCTCTAGATACTTCAAAAAATCCAGATGTTCTTCCCAGCTAGAGCTTTGCAGTTACATAGGTACTAAATATCAAAGTGATCAAATTGAGAAATAGCAAAAATGTGGTAGAAACATACAAACCTCTAAATGACTGCTGCAGCCCCTTCTCTGTATTGCTTTGCGATTCAAGATTAGGGATAATCTCATTTGATAAAGTTAAGCTGGGAGAAACATGGAAGACACTGTCTGCCAATGAAATTAACCTATAAATGTGAACCCTCTTCAATGGGGGTTCATTGGATCTGATGAAAAATAATCAGGTTCAAAACACGTAAAGTATAATATGCCTCAATGTTGTTTTAAAGATGAGTAACGTCTAAACCAATTGTAAGTAGGAAGATTGTTGGCAGGCGCTATAGATGCGATAACAAGATCCTGTAAAACAAAGACACTTATGTCAATGCCACCAAACAAAGGGTAGCTACTATGGAAGCTTTAAATAAGAGCACAATAACTTTACATGATCCAAAAGGACAGATACTAACCTTATCATGCAAGAATCGCTTGGCAACTCGCTTCACAGTAACCTCGTCAACAGCATCTACTCTTGCAAACAACTCAGCTAGTGGTAATCGCCTTCCATATGTCAAAATCTGGAACAGAAAATTTCCAATCAATACTTCATTTTTCCTCTGTAGTAGAGCTTAGTTATCTAACGACTAGAATGTGTTCGTACACACATACTGCAAATACAAAATCAACCACTAAAATCTGATCAAAGAGAGGCCACCCTGACCTACTGGGCTACAACACTTGACTTTATTCGTTGAGTTCCCACCAAGCCACAAATATTTTCAAATTAACCCTTCAGTGATCAAGGTTCATATTTTGAATGTGGTTGTGGACTTCGAAGAGTTGATGTCCAGTAATATGAATATGTAAGGAGCCTAATGATGAGATGATATGGATAATTGTAGCTTGAATAGGGTAAAAGGTAGAGAACCTGTCGTCCAATATCTTCAGCCACAGCGCTTGTCCCATCCAAACTAAGAAGAAAAAAAGATTTCAGCTGCACAACAAGGTGTAGGATGTAAGCTGGAAATTTTTTAACACATGGAGAGCTTTAGCCAGTTTGGACATCTACAAGAAATATTTTGATGCTACCATCTGCAAAGTAACCAAGCCAAATGGAAATGGAAGAAACGTAAGGGAAGAAATACTAGAAGAGCATTTAGTCCACCTGATTTCGAGCTCTGGCCACAGCATCAGGTGAGACCTTGGACACCATTTGCATCAGCTCATGCATTAGACAGGCCGACAAATCATCCAACTTGTCCGGCTGCATTTCAGAGACCCTCGTGTCAGTGAACATCTCAAAAAAGTGGGAAGGTAGAGATATAAGCATGTTACAGATACTATAGTCAACATTCTGCCCAGCCTTGAAAACCAATATAACGAGAGAATCTTTTAATGTTTATCTGAAACACCATCAAAACAGCAATTACTGCATTATTCAAGCTCAGGATTGTACCTTAGCAATTGCATATATTCCAAATAATCCAGAATCTCTGTAATTTGTATTGAAAGCCATGAAGCTCTCTGCCAAATCTTCTGTGTCTACCTTCTGAGCTAGCTCTGACCTGTGCCAATGAACAACCTCAAAAGTAAATTTCAATTCTACCAGTCCAAGAACGGCCAAGCTAATATGCTTGGAAGAAAGAGAAACCAGAGGGAAACACCTAATATCATGAGACTTGAGCTTTGTATATGGATTCTGTTTTAAGGTGAGAAACCAAAAAAACAACCAACTGAGTTAAGAATAAGCAAGCTAAGAAGGAAAAGACTGATTCCCTGTGTCCCAGGTTGACGTGCGATTTAATGTGGTCTTAATGACTCTTCAATAATCCAAGCACGACAGCAATGATAAAAGTTCTACCAAGTTCTCATATCTTCAATAAATTACACCATTGATACATATTAAAATAGGCTCCTTATACTCTTCAGACTTACCCAGTAAGGCTTCCAGCAAGATGATATTTGCTCCATGACCCTAACATCGTCTGCATGATCATCAGTGGAATGGAATCTGCATCTGTCCATGACGCACCCTCGAAAGCTAATGCCACATGGGCTAACGGATGCTCCTCACTTCGTATTCTAATCTGGAAAACAGTTACAAAAGCAGATTTGTAACAATGTTTGCATCACAATGGTATTGAGTTAAAAGCAACAATGAATCTTGTGTGGTTATATGTAGGCTAAAAAGATAGCTCTAATATTGCAATCAGTAGCCTATTCACACAACATACTCACCTCAGAACCTGTAAAACAAGCTGGCTCATCCTCTACAAGCTCGGATGCAGTGGTTGGGTCAGTTGAGAGCGACCGAAAATGTTTTTCAGCCAGTGATACTAGATCCTCGTGCCGCACCCCACCTGCGGCTGCAACTACCTGCACTCACCAATAATTCTCCAATTAAATAAGATCAGCAGCAGCTCCTCTTGGAAAGCATAGCAGGCACTCTTTTCAAGAAATTTCCAGCTTATAATGTGCCATTGTTCCTCACAAACAAGACCTCCTTCGCAGCAAGATTGAACAAACAAACAAGTCTCACTTTTTACACACCATCTAGGTAAGTGAGAATACTACAAAGGTAAAAATATGACTGCATACCATTCTAGGCCCAGTGTAATGAGTTGTAATGTAGTCCTTCAAATCGTTCCTTGTGATTGATTCAATGTTATCAGCCGGCCCCAGGATTGTGCGGCCCAGCGGACTATACTGATAAGCTGTTGCATGTAGACGGTCAAATAAGACCTCTTGCACCTGGCTCTCGACCTGCAATCCCCCAGTAACTCGTCAAATTTGGAAGCATCCTGAAATTAGGAAATGAAAACTTGTCAACCCTTGCTATCGTGGTAACAACTGAGCTAGTATGTTGATTTTGAACAACACTGACTGTGATAATGAGTGCCTCGGGAATGAATCCAGTGAGGATTGGAAAGAAGCGCAAACAATAAACCTCAGCAAAATAAATGTGGTGCAACCAACTGCGTATCTTTGATGAGTGAGTTTTTCATCCCTTTCAAAATAGTTAAAGTTTCTGAGTTTAAGAGATACAAAGTATATTATGGAAGGTAGGCTAATTATTGATTGCAATCAACTTCTCATCACAGCCAGTTTGATTGCTGTCTACATTTCTGAGAAGAGCTTAACCCATTATGCGATCAACTTTTGCACGAGATCCTGTCAGCCTCATATTCACAAAAAGGGACAGGTATTTCTGGAAACTGAAGGATTTCCTGTTTACTCAAAGCTTCATGTGAAAAATCTTCTCTCTCAAGGAATTTTCCTCCATTAAAATATTCTGAAACACTTTAAATATTAAACTCTCACAGAATTTCAATTCCAGTCTGCTCCATGGTGCCTTAAACCCTAAACCCTCCCAGGAATTTAATACCAGTCTGCTCCATGGTGCCCAGAAAAATACTTCAGTCGCCTGAAACCCTCACAGGACCGTAACGCCAGTCTGCTCCATGGCGCCAAGAAAAAACGTCCGTCATCTTGAACCCCTAACCCTCACAGAATTTTAGTTTTAGTCTGCTCCACGGTGCCAAGAATTAAACCTCTGTCACCTTATACCCTAAACCTTCACAGGATCATGATGCCAAGAAAAAACATTCGGTCACCTTAAACCCTGAACCCTCACAGGATCTAGATTCCAGTTTGCTCCATGTTGCTAAGAATTAAACCTCGGTCACCTTAAACCCTCACAGAAATTTCATTCCAGTCTGCTCCATGGTTGCCAAGAGAACAAATTCAGTAAACTAACCCCTAAACCTTCACAAGATATTATTTGCAGTCTGCTCTATGTGGCCAAGGAAAAAACGTCAATCACCTTAAACCCTCAACCCTCAAAGGCTTTTAATTCCAGTCTGCTCCATGATGCCCCAAAAAACACTTCGGTCACCTTAAACCCTCACATGATCATAATTCTCCATGGTAGTCTTAAACCATAAACCCTAAACCTTTGCAAAACAACCATCCCATGGCTTCTAGCGGCTACTCTACCAACGGTGATTGTCAAATACATGAGTTCAAACACACTCTGCGTTTGAACTCCGAAGTGCACCACCAAAGCAAACAATTAGGCTCCACATCAAATCATGGAATTGTGTACACTGTCTCATTCGGAGAACCCAGTAGAAGAGTGAACCTTTGCCCAACGATTACAGCACAGCTCACAGGATTTTAATTCCAGTCTGCTCCATGGTGCCAAGATTATAAAATATAAATAAATAATAAATTTTCGTTCGCCTTAAATCCTCAAAAGATCGGAATTTCCAGTCTGCTCCATAATACCATGAAAAATAATAAATAAATAAATAAACCCGGGTACCTTAAACCCTTGCAAAACAACAACCATCCCATGGCTTCCAGCGGAAGCCACTCTAACAACCGGTATTTTTCAATTACACGACCAATCGAAAAGCGCAATCGAAAACTACTCACCTCCTCCATTTCCCTGAGAATTGTGTACCGCTCGCGCTCAATTTTAGGCGGCTGGAAAGACGAATTCTGCAAGATGTCGGAGAGAATATCCACCGCGGCAGGGACATTTTTCTTCAACACTTTGGCGTAATAAGTTGTCTGTTCTCGGGAAGTGTAAGCGTTGAGATGCCCACCCATATTCTCGACCTCTTCCTCCAGCTGCCGCCGGGTGCGCCGCTTGGTGCCTTTGAAGATCATGTGCTCTAAGAAATGGGCGGTGCCGTTGGTGGACGCCGTCTCGAAGCGGCTGCCTGCATCGATCCATACTCCCACCGTAGCGGTTTGCGCCGAGAGGTTGGACTCGCTCGCCACCCGGAGGCCGTTGGCGAGTGTCGTAATTTTGGTCGCGGGCGCTCGGAGAACGGCGCTGTGGTCTGTGCTGGATAAACCATTGTGACGTTGAAATCCGAGCTCCTCCTGGGCGCCTGCTAACGATTGTAGAGCTCTCCTGGTGCTGCGGCGCACCGCGGCTGCCATCAATCGGCCTGCCATCGCTGGCCTTTCTTTGCAACACTCGAACACCAAGAGCCAAGAGCAAGTGAGTGTGATGGAAGGAGGAGAGGGAGGATGGATGGATGGATGAAGAGGCCATGGATGAAGTATGGGCCATAAAACTTTCTAGGCCACCTTTATGCTAAGGTAAGGTACAGTAATCTCCCGCTTAAGTACGCACCCGTTTAAGTACGCATCCCGGTTAAGTTCGCAAATTTTTTGACAAAAATTAGGGTTCATACTTTATTGTTTGAACATATCATGCATAGTCATTTGCCGCGAATGCATGAATTTTTTATGCTTGACATTAAATGTCAGTTTGTTAACATTTCTTTGAAACATCTCAAACGATCAGTGCAGTCCATCATACATTTATCCAACTTCCGTTTGAACATTGGAGCAAAGCAATTGGTCGTTGATGTCAAGGACAGTGTTGTGTAGAGCTTCAAAGCCTTTGAAGTCGGTAGCACTTTCAATTTCAACAAATGTCTTGATAGGTTGGATTTTGTTGCAATATGTTCTCCCAATTGTCCCAGACTTTCCGGATGGCATCTTCACTAACTTCGTACTCCTGCCCCAGCGCTTGCTTGCTCAGCACGTTCGGCTTGCTCAACTTTGCAATGATTTCACATCGTTGGGCTTCGGTCAAGCGGGTTGCCTCAAGTTTCATCCGTTTCCCATTGCAATGAGAGGGTCTAGAAAGCGATATAAGTAAAGTACGCACCTACCAACTAAGTGCGCACCAACGGCTCCGGTTCAAAGTGCATACTTAAGCGGGAGATTATTGTAGATGGGTCTTAGATGGTTACTTTTTCTAACTAGCCCTCTCCTCCTCGGATATGAAACACAAGATTAGCACGAGAAAATTAGCAAATCCAAATCAAGGCCGTAGCCACTTTCCTCTTAATTTTTGGAACTTGTATGTAACTTTTTCATTCTCAAACCGAATATTCTTGTGCTCATTAAATGGTCATATGGGGCTCCCCAATCATACTAAGCCTAGAATGAACCTAGTATGAACTTGTATGAGCTAGAGTGGTAGTTATATTTGGAGCACCTAGTATAATCTCCTTTAAACATGAGTCTTTTTGGTATTTGTTCTTAGAACCACACTTAACCACATACCACTCAAATATAGGTGTCCGATTAAGAGAAGGAACCAAACTAGGCATGTCTGCCTTAAAGAGTTCCAGAGCATGATCACATGTTGTACACCAAACACGAACACAAAGGGGTGTTAAATTGGGTAATGTTATTCTAGAGGGGAGTGGTCTCGTTATATGTACCAATGTGTACCTTTTGATACGTCCCAGACATTCACTTTGTATGAGCTTCATAAATCATTAGTCCCATGATCAAAATGAATATCTTACAATACACAAGGCTTTACATTGAAATACTTGAAGTTAAGATTATGTGTGGTCAAGGATTGTGAGGTATTGATAGTCGATTCCCTTATAAAGGAGTTGAAAGTTGGGCCACAATATACCCAAGCAATTATGGTTAGGGGAAGTTTTGAGGGCCAGACCAACGAATTCATCTTAGTTTAGGCCAATCGGTAAGAGTTGTTTCAGGTCCCAATTGGGGACTATTCCACTGTGGCTAGGTATATTGATGACATGTGGTCATGCTATGAGAGCTCAAAGAAAGGAACCTTCTTCACATGGAGCCTTACTAGGTTTTTGTATTTTCAAGGTCCATTATAAGTGAGATTTGCAAACTTGCTTTTTGAAGCATCCATAAAGCAAAATCATTCACATATAGTCAAAGAACACATTCATGTGATTGGACCTTTTATATAAGGCCATGAGTTTTATATAAGCATTTTTCAAAGCAAAAAGTTAAGAAAGACATCATGAAATGGAGATGGTATTAGCTTGCCTAGATAATTTGTAGATATGCTCATTTAATGAAGACACATGATGCATATTAAAAATGCATAATCAATATGATCATATGTATAGAGTGTGAGCAACATTTGTTAATAAAATTAAAAACTTGCCATTCAGTTCATCGGAAATGATATTTTTATTTAAAATTTTTGATCTTGCATACATTTAATCACCTCAGTGATACACACACCAAATTTGAAAAGAGGATGACACAACTCACATTTCTTATTTAAATATTATTTTTAAGAATTAATACGTAGAAATTTTCAAATTTTGACTATATTTTGATTTTTGCATGAATTGAGAACAAAATTCCCAACAACTCTCCTTTGGCAAAAAAAAACATCATATGAGGATTAAAAGTCAATAATTTTCATGTGTATAGTGATTATGTTGGGAAAATCATTCACCGGTTGGGAGGTTGGCTATGAGCTTAATGGTGGACCATAAATAGTATGGTAAACCCAAATCTATTTTCAAAATATAGTTATGAAGTAAACCTTGCACACTCTCCCAAAATAAAATTCTCAGCAAGGACCTCCAACTGGTGCTTGGAGGGGGGGGGGAGAGTTGGAGGAATGATATAGTGGCACCCACAACATGGTCTCTAGGGACATTAACAGTTAAGAAAAGTGTGCCTAACAGTAAGATCTCCACATAAAAAATGGCCTTTCAAATGGCTAAATGTTTAGATGATCTAAATAACAATTCACACATTCGCAACTGTGTAAAGACTCCACACACATACACACACAAAATGCATACATACATACACACATACATATGTATGTACATACATATACACTTAATATGCTAGTAACAAATCATATGCACCTTCCAAAATGCACAAAGTCGTTTCAGGCTCAACGGGAAAAAGTTGTAAAACCTAATTTGGAAAGGTGGCAAAATTTGATGATTCATTCACGTTTCTAGTCTCTACACTAGAATGTGTCGCCAAAATTTCATTTTCCCTCATATTGAGGACGCAAAGCTGAATAGTAGCATTTGTAACTAAGAAATGTCTTTGCGCACCTACTCCCCCTGTCCCAAAATCTTTTCACTTGACTGAACCCCTAACTTCCCAAGCAACCCAATTTTGTGTGTGTTGCTGGATGATTTTTTCCTTGCATTAACACCACCTAACTCATTCATATGCAATTAAAACAACTATAAACATCAACCAACATGGATATCTACCCATAGACACATGAGTCTTGCAATTTGGAGATGATTGGAATGTGTAAAAAAATGGTCAAATTGGACATTAGTCATGTTGAGCTCGTGTGAGGATATGTTGACTCCAATCAATGGTTGGCACTCCAACGCAAACTTTGCATGAACATCAATGATGTTTATTTGGCTAAAAGTGAAACATTTGTTGATGTTCATGTAGAAATGGCCTTTGCACTCACATCAACCGTTCGGTTTAATATTGAGACACTCTGTGATTTGTAGGGAATTCTTTGCATATACGTAGTTAGAAATATGGGACAGTTTACATACTCCAAATGCAACGTTGCTAGCCTATTGTGATCTGCACATTTTGGCATGAGAATTCTTGGATGTGCTCAACTATTGAGTTGTTCCTGTCTAGTGGACCACACGAGCATTCCGCTCTTCATTCAAGTAAATTTGATTGGTCAGAGGTCTTGTTTGGGGGAATAATACATGGCATTTTCTTCTGCATCCCTTCCTTCAAATCTTATAGTCTAAAAACCCAAAGGATCATTCATAGTCATCTTTTCCCTCAAAATAAATCATCTCCCACGTTTCAAGATCCTATGGATAAATCTCATTTTAATCTCAAAACTTGTTTATGAAAATTTCACAACCGAAATTGAGTGTAATGCACTCAAAACAACCCTTTCATAGGCTTGGGAGTTGAGGGTTAATACTTCCATTTAAAGCTCCATGCATATGAGGGTGTCTATAAAATGTATCATGACATCCTAGTGAGTGCAAAAAGAATGTTAGATTGGAGTTATCCGTAAAGTGCCTCAAAGAGGGACGAAACCATGGGTTTGATCCCTCTTTAATAATACTTTTTATTAAAAGCTTGTTAGCTCGTCGTGTATTGGAGCCTATGATATGAAAGTTGGGTGAAACTTTTGGGATCTCCTCTTTCCACCTTTCAAACTTTGAAATGATTTTAAAATCTAAAATAAGGTATGCGCATGGGACCTGCTATACTAAATCCCAAATTGGCCTATGCAAGTTTAGCTTGGCGGGAGCTTGGCCCACCCATCCTAGTAAGGGTTAGTTTCCACGTAGGTTGTTTGCCTGCCATGTTCTAGTGGAAATGTAGATGCCGCTAAGTGGAATGTACATTTCCACTATACTCTAGTGGGTGAGTGGCCTACATGGAAACTAACCCTAAGACAAGCTGGAAAACCGGTTTTTGATAGCCTGCCACCACTCTTTGTGTATGGTAATTTAAGCATTAAGAAAACTTGCGTGGCTTTGTGTCGATTCACATAAACTTAGGGTTTGGGACTAAACCCATGATTTCATTTGCTTTGCTTTTACAAATAAACTCTATTGACAGAGGAAAATAATCACTTGAATGATGATGTTCAGTACAAGATATCAACCAAGAATATTGGTCACATCCATGAAACGGCTCAATTTGTGCTTCACAGCCTGCTACTTGTTGATAAAAAAACACGTGTAGAATCATCACCCAAGAACTTGATTTTGAAACACCAGAACTTGTGAGTCTGAGGAAGGACTAGGGATAACTTATGTAGAATTAACAAAGGAGGCAGAACACCTTAAGTTGCATAACGGGACTCCGTGATCAACATAAGGCCAACGGGCTCACATTCATGCCAGTACCTAGGTACGGGCGTATTCTTTTCTTTTCTTTTTTCTTGTAGAATTAGCCGACCCACAAAGGGAACGAAAAGACAACTACTAAAAATTTGTGTAGAATCATGGCCCAAGAACTTGGTCATGAAATGTCAAAATTTGTGTCAAGAAAGACTAGAGATAACTTAGGTATGATCAACAGGCCCACATTAAAAGGAACAAAAGGAGCACTGCTAAATTTTACTCGTCGGTATCATATATGGTGTTTCTTCTTCCATTCGTCGAGCTTTGGGCCGAGTGCAGTATACCCAGAAACGGTTGCATAAAGATTAACAATCGCTTTCCATCCAGCTTGTGTCGGATGTATGCTGTCAAATATTACTTTCTTCGTCGGATCTGCACATACTGTCCACAAAGATGTGTTGCGGTCTCCACACTGCCCCGTGCAACACTGCTTCCATTGATCCACAAAACCTGTGCCATGATCATAGAATTTGAAAATATGACTTAGTTGTCACGTTTGAATGCCTTCAATGGTGACAATGAGGTTAAAAAGGAATCGATAAGAATAAGCTTGTGTCGAATGATAATCACAAACCTCTGAATTCATATATGCAACTCCATCAGCATTTGTAGGATGTTCTCTTATTATTCTAGCTTCAAGAATGATTCCAAGAATCAAGGTCCTTGATTACATGCATGAATGCCAAGCATTGTCAAGTGGCAAGCTCTCATTAGTTGACACCTCATTGTTTACGTATATTTAGACAAAGCTTTCTCCCATCTACCAAGATTCAACTTACAGAACCAACTTCAAATAAATATTACTCACTGAGTTATTAGAGGTTGTATAAAAATTGATAAGAATAAATTTGCATCAAATGTTAATCACAAACCTCTAAATTCATATATGCAACTCCATAGCATTTGTAGGATGTTCTCTTTCTATTCTAGCTTCAAGAAACATTCCAAGAACCAAGGTCCTTGAATACATGCATGAATGCCAAGCATTGTCAATTGACAAGCTCTCATTGGTTGGCACCTAAAATTGCTTTCGGACATAGCTTGCCCCCCTCTACCAAGATTCAACTTAAAGAACTTGTTAGAAAGAATAACACCGGGTGTATTCTTTCCAAGATGCTTATCTAGCATGAACACCTACCACACCACTTAAAATTCATTCATGATTCAATCACTTCAACCTCTGACATTTAATCAATGCGTACCAAAACATAAAAGTTGCAATTTTGAAGTATTTATTTGTTAATATTTGTTGAAGTGTGCAAGACTTAAAAGGTTGAATTATGAGCTGAATCGATATTGAATGAATCATTGCCTAAATGTTGAGTTAGCAATGGAAAGATGTCAACCTATGCAAGGTATGTAGCAACACAGACTCATCAACATTAAAATATTGATTACTTGCATTTTGAAATTATATATATATATATATATATCTGCCAATGAGGAACAACAACACATAATATATCACATTCCTTAAATAGATTATATGATGTTGAAATTTGAATGACAAACATCTAAAATCTTTGTAGAAGTGATCTCACCATATTTTTCACCATTGTGGAAGAGCTCTTGAAGCGCTTTCGTCATGTTCACGATGATAATGTTGGCTCCGTGAAGGCCTTTGTTGAGGAGATTCACGCGATCTTCAAGTAGGGCATTGTTTAATATGGTCTCACTACTTATTGTGTCATTTGTGATACATGCGTTGGAGTTGTTGACCCATACCGTGCTATAAGGCATGCAAGTCCCCGGAACTAAGCTTGCTACCATGATGTGCCGGATCCCGATCATTTGGAGTCGGAATAAGCTGAGCGCAATTCCGTCAACCACATTTGCTGCGAGCACAGAGACTGCCTGCTTCCAAGGGGAAACTGTGTGAGAAAATGAAAATTCTAAATTATTTAAAAAAAAATTCCATTGCAACTTGCCCTTGTCATACATACGATCAATGGAAGAAACGGCTCCAAAAATTTCTTGGAAGTTGATATACATGTTTGGCCCTCAGGCTGTTTTGCACAAAACGTGTGTTTGAGCTACATACTTTCATTTTTAGCTAATTGTGTCAAACGTTATTTACTTATCAGGTGCGCTCTTGAATTTGATTGAATGGAATCAAGGATTTGGGTTCAAACACATGACAAGGTGTTCTTGGATGCGAACATGATGTACTTAATATATTGATCATCACTAAAGTTATCGCTTAATTCAACCATAGGTTTGGTCAGGGAGTTGGTTGTTTTGCATGCAGTCCTTTTCATGTTCAATACGTTTTTGGTGCATGCTTGGAATCGGTGTGGAGTTTTGAACGAAGAATATATTATATTGGTTTGTTGAGGACCAAACTAATTTGGGCATGACAAGAGGTGCTAAAATGGGTTTGACCCTCAATGAACCAATTTAATAGTTTTTGGTTCCAAACCTCCACATTGACTTCAAACATGCACCAATGCCTCACCGACACATGGAAAACTATTGCATTCCAAAACAACCAACTCCCAACCAAAGCCCCAGCTAAATTAAAGAACAACTCTAATATTGATACGAATATATCTCGTTTTTCCTCTTTGACATAAGATCATGATGTGCTAAACAAAGTTCAATCTCGTATCAACAAAAAAAAATAAAAATTGAAAACTTGGTGAGGATATCCAAGGTGAACGATGTTCAACATCTAGGATTCGTGATGCGAAATAGGTTCGTTCATTCTTACCAAAGGGTCGCCGTGTCGGTTGAAAGTAGTGTAGTCGTTGATTCCGATCGACACTAAGGCGACCGACTTCCGCAAGTGTTCTTTTGTCCAATACCCTCCATCGACGAGTTCCGAGAAGGCGTCCACTTGGGCGTCGAGAGCTCGGTAGCCATAGGCATATGTCACCCCCGCACCGCCCACTCCGAAGTTGACGCCGCCGTTGTTGGTGTTATTGGCATCCAAATGCTCCCACGGAGTTGGTGATGGCACCCCAAACAACTCGGCTGCCGCCACCCCCATTCCATCAACACATCATCCAAGTTGTTTTTAGAGTTCATTCTAGCGGCTTGTATAATACTAAAAGAAGTGTCACGTTTTGTGGAAGCAGTGTCCAGGGGTGATTTGTGGGCACAATTGGTCGAGATCCGAGTGTTTCCAATGTCAACTGGTTTACATGTTCACATCTTTCGGTTTTTCTTTGTTGATTTGAGGTAGATTCTATAAATTCCTCTAAAACGATCAGTGAATTTCCTGAAGTTTTTTGAGTTTGACCGGATATTCCTCAAACTCAACTGGTTCATCTGTATCTACGCTAAATATACCAATTAGTGAGGGTGGTATGAATTCAAGTCACGCGCATAATCTAGCCAAATCACAAAGTTATTAAGGGCTGAAGTTGCTATTGAGTGATACTAAATTCATGACTTTGGTGGATTTTATGCTCATTTACCATGGATTTCAAGAAAATTTAGTGCGTGCTTGTGATTAGTGTGCGCCACATGCTTGTCAGTGAATAAAGCCAAGTGCCGATACATTTAGTGATTAGTGCCAAGTGCCAATACTTCCATCCCAAGCGCCAATACTTTAAGGGAACATGCCAAGTGCCGAGATGAACAATGCTTCCTAGTCCCAATTCTAAGATCTTTTGGTGGCACTAATTCATAGCGTAAAAGAATTTAGTATCACCTTCACGAATTTCCCACCCTCACTAATTGGTATATTTAGTGTAGTGGTCATTGAAGTCACTGGGTTAGAAGAGAAACATGTTTCAAGAAATTTCACCCATCCTTAAACTTGTGGTCCATAACTTAGTAAGAGGTTGAAACCAATGTTGAATTGGTATCATCTTCTTCGGATACCATTCATGTGCTTGTAATGAGGATTTCACATTTCTTGATGCCATTAGGGTATGGATATTGAATGGTACTTCTATATTTAATACCATTTGGGACTACATACCATGCAAGAACTTTCATACCTAGGTAGTATCACTATGGTTTAGAAAGATACTGACCCAAATAAAAACTCGGGTATATTAAGGTTCTCTCATCTTGAGATATCCGCCAAATATCAATATTTGACTGGTATCACAATTTTGATACCCAGGGGCGGATTCTTGAAATCCATTATTGATGTTGATTATTGATATCCGTGCATTCATCTATATACTTTGTCGAATAATTCTCGCCAATGTATGGAGTGATGGATCACATTGGTCAGAGATCAAATACCAAATTTCAAAGTCTGACAAGCCAGCAATGAGGCTGAGTCGGGCCTGGAGATGATGAAGGTCAGTCGCAGACATTTAATGTTTTAACAGGTTCCAGAGCCAGAGACGCTAAGCTATTAACTGAGCACTCACAGAAGGCGATGCAGTGACAGAATAGACCAGTTTGCTCATCAATTAATCTTATGCTCGAGTCCCATGTCAACTGAGGGCCACTGTAACTTACACACGGACCAAGAGCATGTCCATGGAAATCGAAGGGCCCTCGAAAACCATCCAAAGGCCGTACTTTTGCAATCGATGCACCCTCACGCCTAGCGTAAAGTGAAAGTGGACCATTTTGACGGACTGTAACATATTTTATGGACAATCCAAAGATCATGATCGCGCAGATGTTCTACAATCAAACACTCTAGTCCCAGCTCCACGACCAGAATTCTTCTTCTTATGGACAATCCAATTAGCAGGTAGTTCGGAACCCCACGACGACAAAATATCATTTGTAAAAGCCAACGACAATTTAGTTAACTGCCACAACCCTTGATTTTGTGTTAGACCCCTCCTCTTTTCGATGGACCTAACACAATATCTAGTAGACCACGAAAAATCATCCACTTGGTGCCATGTAGGACGCCGTGTAGAACCTTCATCCATTTGAACTTCTGTGGTACCTCAGGCCCTCAGGCTCTAGTGTGAAGTGAGCTTGAAATGTCTCCAGCCTCTCTACCAATCACAGAATTTGTAGATCTTGGGTCAAGGGCCCTCAGGCTCTAGTGTAAAGTGGGCCTCGGAGGGCGTTCATTGATTAGAGTCTGCAGAAATTTTAATAAATAACAAGCATTTATCAAGGCAAGGACACATACCGAAGTAGTCGACTTCATTGCGGCCATCACAGGATCGGTTGCCTCCCTGGCCTGGAATACCAGGCCATGTCATCCCGTACGGTGGGTTCACATTTTCCCCAGTGTCGGTGTATGAGTCTCCAAACACAAACAGTCCGGTGGCCCCCGCAACGCCACCTGGAGCACACGTGGCGACTCCGTTTTAGATCAGTTATTTCTACATCACTGCCACTAATTATAATGCTTCTTCTAATGGACTGATGATTAGTTACACCATCATAAAGAGTCAAAGCAACAGCAAGAGAGATTGAGAGTTATCGCATATGAGAGTGCCTCTCGTCCATTCGACATAAGAGCATGACCTATACGCTTGTGGCTGATTCGTTTCAAATGCCTTGGACTAGACTAGTTCGGGGTTATTAAGTGTCAAAGTAACTTAAAACAATAATCTCTTGACTACACTAAATATTGATATTTAGTGTCATTTACTATTTGAAATTATGCAACGCTATAGTTGTTTACTGTACATCTCATTTGTTACCAACAAAGGTCAAATTGGTTGTTTAGACATTATAGAGCATCAACATCTTTGCTTGGTAAAAATTTACATTAATAGTAAGAAGATATAGGAATGTGTAACTATGGAATAGTAAGTGACACACTAAGTATCATATTTAGTGTGCTTCAAGGCTTTTATGTTGGATGAACGAGAACTACTCTCTCTCTCTCTCTCATACCTGCAAAGAGCATAACATTACTCAACACTTAATGTTCGTTTAGTGGACCTCGGATTACAATAATCGGATGCTCAAAAAGTTGTGCAGGGAGACTAAGATTTTAACTGAGCTCCCAACACCCGACTGTTATATTCTGACGGCCCACATCACTAACTAATGTTATAAAAGAGGGCATTCACCTGTTATGTCCTAGGTTAGAAAATGTTTACACTTTCTTTTATCATTCTTCGAACTGCTTAAGAGCAAATTTACTAACCATGTGGACACCCTAAGTATTTACTTCTCACTTCTAAGAAGAGTTAGAAAATTTCTCAGAAATTCACAATGGATCTGCTTGATAAGCATGTTGATATGCATGAAGTGACTTGGGCCTGGGCCATGTCAAAGTCAAGTCACGGTGTGTCATGAGAGTGCATATAAAACCCGTGAGCTGCCAGAAAAGCCTTCATAAATTCACGGGTATCATATCTCGCATAATACAGTCTTGCAATCAATTGTCAGGACTCAGAAAAGAAAAGAAAGTGTTCTGCAAACATCCTGTGTGTGTGATATGATAGAACTTCTGATCTCAAGTTCATGTAAGTTAGTTGAATTATTATCCTTCTGTCGACGTACTTTATAGTTTCTGGTAACTCCTGTGGACTGGGTCCATTCAGGAGTGTGAAGTCAAGCTGTTGGCAAATGCCACAGAATGGTATCCCTCACGTACATACGTAAGGTCGGCTACCTTCACTTAAGGTATGTGGGTGTTATTCAGTTCGCCTCTCATGTTCTCCAACTTCTACCGATTAGATTTACACAACAAAACTCGTGTTGCGTCAGCAAATCTACGATGAAACATCTGTAAGAATCGGACCTCCCTTGATTTAGTTATGGTTATTGGAAAGTGTATGTTGGTTGATTCCTCAATTGAATACATAGGTCCTCCCAATTGTGTTCACTATTGAGTGTAGAGCAATAAATCCTATTTGAAGACGTAGTCCAGTCTCTTTTGAACATGTGTCTTTATGATGTTTGCTCTTTGATCCTCATCAAATATAGGGGTCCGATTAAGAGTATTAACCAACTAACACCCACATGCCTTAGGGTTTAAATTTCAAGGGAAAGAATTGGGGGAGAAAAGAGAAATATTAACCCTTTTAGTGCCATTTTGTGGAGGTGTAAGTTAGTCCTCCCATTGTGCTCTTCCAACTATTAGAGTTGATGAAACTAAGGGAGATGTGCTTAAAGCCAATATAGCAATCATTTCATACACCTAAATTTGGGTGGTATGTGGTTAGGTGTGGATCTAGAAATGGACACCGCATATACATGTGTTCAAAATATGTTAATCATTCTAACTCAAAAGTCAATATCATCTTGGAGGGGGGAGGGGGGGTTGTATGACCACTTGATGAGCACAAGAATCTTCACTTTGATAATGAACAAAATATTCAAATGAGCTCCAAAAATTACTATGCAAAAGGCTATGGGCATGATTTGGATTTGCTAATTCTTTCATACTATTTGTGTGTTCCATATCCTATGAGAAGTAGGTGCAGAGAGAAAAGTATCCAATTAACACACGTCTACCTTAACGAGCAAACGCTTGCTCTACGATTCTTAAAGAGTCGTTCCCAATATGTAAGTGAATCATATTGATTTGCCCATCAGCTTTCAATTCAAGAGGGTGAAGAGAGGATTATAAGTCAAGTAAAATAGCCAGACCTGTTTTGCTGACCAATATGTGAAGCACCGAAAAAAGTGCGACAGCCGCAAATGTTGGCAACCCTAGGTTCACGCCCATCCTTCCAACAAAGAATGTCATAGCCGCCACAAAACTCCAACTTCAAACAGCCCTGCACATGGGTTTTTGATTTTCAAATAATTAAGACTGTGCACTTGAGATTCATCACAATAATTAGGTAAGTACACGCTAATCAACCAGCCCTTGAACCAATTATGTTCAAAGCAGTGATCATGGCGCGTTGATTAGTAACCAGAGGCGGCATTCGTCATTCTCCAAGCTTCGAATCATCACTCTAGCATGTCTTCCTCTTTTGGTTCCCTAAGTTCTATACTTCGCAATCTCACGTCAACGTAATCCCACACACACTCCGAATCTAGGTTGCTTGTAATGTATAGTGCTTCGATCTAGAATAATCCTAAAAATATCACAGATTCATACCTAGTGGGCTAGCTACAAAATGGTACAATTTAGCAATACATGACTTCATGATGCCTCTAAAAGAGAAGAAACATATACTTCTCCTGTTATCTGACACACAAATCACATGATGCATTTCATCAGAAGTTGTTCCAGCTCTAACTTGTACTTGAAGCTTAAAAGCGCAAATTTTGGCTGCCAATCACTAAAAGTATAAGTGGCATTCAAGAATTTCAGAAACAGTTGATAAAGAGGGCTTTTGTCTTGCCTATTCCTGCAGTACTCTTGTACATGTTTCCGTCATGGATTTGGAGTCCATGCTTTTGGAAAAATTCTGGGTTGTGTACCCTAACAGACCTTGCCATTAGACACTACTTGTGGTTATAGACTACAGAAAATTCAAGCCACAGAGATTTGAAAAATCTCTCTCTCTCTCTCTCTCCATGAACTGGAGAAAACTAGTGTACAAGGAATAACAGAAGGAAAACATGATGAAGGTTTCTGGAATCATATATAGATGTAAATCTGGTGCTATGATTCCTACAATTCCTTCCACTCTCACTACCTAGATATTTGCGGCTCTCGCATTTCATTCAGACCAATATCGTCCTCTCTTTGCTAGATAAGAAACTCCATCGCTTGATGTCCGTGTGAAAGATCAAAACACGGCTTCCGTATTCCGTACTGGCCAACCAATGATGATTTCCAGCAACCTCATGGACACAAGGCCAATTGACCAGATATAAAAGGAATAGAATATAAATAAATAAAAAACATTGAGTTTGCAATGAACAACATCAAGTTGTTGGTGACCTCACAGGAGAATCCCACGCTGTACACAAGTAAACCCAAAAACAAAACCAAAAACAGCACCCCTTCTCACCCAATGAGCACACATATGTACATATTGCAATGACAATTGCGATACGATTTACAAACATGTTCATGTGACGGAACTAATTCATGCAACATAACACTGCAAGCAATATACTTTCACATACCTGTCGACTTTTTAATTTTTCTTTAACAAGATATCGGAATTGTCTGCGTCTCCAAGTGATGATCTTGTAAGTACCTATCTAGCCTCTTGTTGACCAACCCACGTTGTTTCGAAGCACAACAGCAGCCAACTAACCAATTGCAACCCGCCTCGTTGATCGAGTCCTAACTTAATATGTGAGTTTTGTTGTGGAGCTCCACTCGATCACGATCACGAGCGGGTGGGTGGGTACAAGCGATGCGAAGAACTAGAGAAGAGGAAGGCAATCAATGCGTCAAAGTGAGTAGATAAATAGAGGCACAATGTGACAGTTTTTGACAGTGTGGATTGAAGGCGAGACTTGAAGGACGCAGAGTGAGTAATATACACCTATATAGCAGCTGTATATATTGACGAGACTGAGAAATGAAAGTACTGGTTTTTGTTTACTTCACTTCACTATGACTGGCCTGCTGGAACGGACACGAGCAGGAGTGTTTCGGTTCCCAAACATTGACGTTGAAGGTTTAATTGACTTGCAAGCAAGCGGCTTCTTGATCGGGGCGGCCGATTGAAGAAGATAACTTCTCTGTCTATGGCCTCTGGGATTTGTCTGGGCATGGTGATACCCGTCACCCTCACAATAAAGGCACCCACCTTAATGTCACAGAATTTATGCCCAGTGAGACATGCGCAATCAATGCTAAGTTTAATGATGCGGACTCAGCAAGCGGAATCGATGTGTAACTACTCCATAAATGGTGTGAGCATGGATAGGTAATCATCATGTGGTGGTCTTTTGAGATACTTATTTAGGTTATTTGAGGATTTTAAGTAAAGGTATGGATGCCCACTTGATCGATTAGGGAGGATGTGTTTATGCTAGGATCCGGGTTCAAGAAACTTGGGCTCCATAAATACCTTGTCACCTCACTTTTGTACTCGAGATCAATGGACCCCAGTTGGACCCAAACCTAAATGTTGGGTTCTCAAATTGGGAGGGGTACTTTTTACAAGTTGGGACTAACGAGATTTGGCAGGGAAGTGGTGCCACGTAAGCATCACTTCATGTTTCATGCTTTGGATATCACGGGAATTGCGGTTCTTTACCACTTGATAATTCCATTTATCGGTTTTATGATAACTATAATAGAAAATTTCCACTTCATATTCACAGATTGCAAATCCGTCTAATGGAAGAGAACCAATGGCGAGGAACCACGATTTCTATAGTAGGAGTTGAACCCTACTTGTAACTCCATGGATCCATAATTTTGCTCTTGGTCACTTGATTTTGGAGTTTCTTTGGTCTTGGGCCCTTGTGTTAAAGCCCGTCCTTAGAGTTCAAAGCAAGTGATCCTGCAAGTTTCCATTTAAGTTATGACGCACCGCCCATCATTGCAAAATCTTCCCATCTGTTGAAGCCTGTTAAAAAATCTTGCGACCTTCTGCGTCATTTTGTTGTCTGTTTCAAGAGACAAAGTCGTGCAAAGGTTTCCAACTTCCTCCGCAGATTGCCATCAAAGCAAAGAAAAGGCTTGTTTTCGCTGAAGTACTTTCCAAGGTCATCTTCCGAAGGCGGTGCATGAGACAGTTTTCTATAGAAAGTCACCGAGTACTATCACGCATGCCATGTGAAGGTGGCGTCTCACATCGGGGCCACGTGGGCTATGCATTTCCCAAAAGTAACCAAGTTTATCCAAGCCCATAACATTATTCAACGTTGTGCATTTGTTTTGTGGGCCCTGGGAATATGACCTTCGGATGTGAAACTCTGCCATGGAAACTCAGATTCAAACTAAGCATCCCATGGTTATATTCCCATGTCCCATGGCGTTGAGTAATGTGATGCCTCAATTGTAAGGATATCGTGGGGCCATGTGGGCTATGCATTTCCCAAAAGTAACAAAGTTTTATCCGCGCCCATAACATTACTCAATGTTGTTCGTTTGTTTTGTGGACCCTAGGAATATAACCTTGGGATGTGAATATCTAGCATGGAAATTCAAATTCAAACTAAGCATCCCATGGTTATATTCCCATGGCCCATAGCGTTGAGTATGTGATGCTTCAACTATAAGGATTTTTCACCTGGAATAAAGTATGCAAGTTTTTAAATGTACGATTTTGCTTTTACATCCACTTCTTATAGGATACGAAACGTACAATGAATGTGAGATGATTAGCAAATCCAAATCGTGCCCGTAGCCACTTTCATCATAATTTTTGTATGCATATAGAGCTCGTATAAATGGGGTATGAATATCCTATTCATTCTCAAAGTGAAGATTCGCCAAGTTATTCAATGATCATGTAGGTGCCCCCCCCCACCAATTATGTTGACTATGGCGTCTAGAATGGTTAATAAATTTTAAACATGTAGTCCAATCTCTTTCAACACCTATCTTTTTGGTGTTTGTCCTTAGATCCACACCCAACCATTTACCACTTACAAATAGGTGCTCATTTAAGATGCGGTACCAAATTAGCCTCACATCTACCTTAAATGATTTTTCAAAGTCAAAAGTCCCGAAGCCATAAAATGACCATTTACACTCCCCTGGGCCCCAAGTATGTTCACTATTGAACCTAGAACGGTTAACACATTTTCAAGAGTGGTCCAATCTCTTTTAAATACTCATGTTTTTGATATATAGTTTTAGATTCACAACTAACCACTCACCATTAAAATATAGGTGATTGCTTAAGATAAATGATTGAATTAGGCACATATACATTAAGGATTTGGTCCTAGTGCGGGCACTTCCAACTCCACAAGAATTTGACCATTGGATTGTATCGTGGAGAGTCTCATCCATAACATTCTTCAGTTGGAGTAGGGTGTCCAATGGACCTTAAAGCATCCCATACAATTATTCTCAAATCTCATACCTCTCAGTCGGAGGACGTTAAGTACCCCCCCCCCCCACGAACTTATAGGGGGCACCTGCAGAAAAAGTGCAGGCTGCCCGTCGACGGGGCAACCGGTCGTGCCGGTCAAACACAGATGACAGCGTATCCAAGACAGCAGTCGACGGGATAACGTATACATGGTAGCGTATACAGGACAACGCATACATGATACCGTATACATGACACCGTATACATGACAATGTGTACAAGGCATCATGTACAGGACATCATATACATGACACACGGAATTGAACTTGTATTAGCAGAACATAGACACATGCATGTGTGCAGAACAGGGACACATTTCTTAGTGGAACATGGGCACAATTATTAGCAGAACATAGACACCTGCATGTGTGCAGAACCGGGACACATTTATTAGTGGAACATGGACACAATTATTAGCAAAACATTCACACATGCATGTGTGCAGAACAGGGACAACATTTATTAGTGGAACATGGGCACAATTATTAGCAGAACATTCACACATGCATGTGTGCAGAACATGGACAACATTTATTAGTGGAACATGGGGACAATTATTAGCAGAACATTAACACATGCATGTGTGCAGAACAAGGACAACATTTATTAGTGGAACATAGGCACAATTATTAGCACAACATGGACACATGCATGTATGCAGAACATGGTCAACATTTATTAGTGGAACATGGACACAATTATTAACAGAACATTAACAATATGTGTAGCAGAACATGAACACCTTCTTCACGTAGGACATAAATACAATTTCTACGTAGATCATGGACACTTTTGCAATTTTTTGAACGTGGAACATGGACACTTTTGTAACGTATATCATGGATACACTTTAACATAGAACATGGTCACTTTTTGTGAACACTAACATTCACTACTTGGAACGTGAAACATGAACTCGTTCACTATCGTAGAACATGGATATTTTTTAACAAAGAACATGGAGATTTTGTTCAAAATAGAACATGCACTTATTTTCACGTGGAACATGGTCACTTTTTTATATCGTAGAACACGGTCAATTTGTTATCGTGGAACATGAACACCTTCATCACGTAGGACATGGACACATTTCTAAGTGTAGAACATGTTTTTTTTTCCAATTGGAACATGGTCACTTTTTTGAGTGTAGAACATGACATTTTTTGGACTTGGAACGTGGACACCTTCTTAATGTAGAACATAGTCAATTTGTTATCGTGGAACACGGACACCTTCATCGCGTAGGACATGGACACATTTCTAAGTGTAGAACATGTATTCTTTTCCAATTGGAACATGGTCACTTTTTTGAGTGTAGAACATGACATTTTTTGGACTTGGAACGTGGACACCTTCTTAATGTAGAACATGGCCAATTTGTTATCGTGGAACACGGACACCTTCATCGCGTAGGACATGAACACATTTCTAAGTTTAGAACATGCATTTTTTTCCAATTGGAACATGGTCACTTTTTTAAGTGTAGAACATGACATTTTTGGACTTGGAACATGGACACCTTCTTAATGTAGAACATGGTATTTTAACGTAGGGCATGGTTATTTCTTTTAACGTAGGACATGGATATTTCAAAGAACGTAGGACATGGACACATTTCTAAGTGCACAACATGGTTACCTTTTAACTGTCATGCGCAATTGGTGTCCTACGCATCGCAGTTCTACGCCACTGCTGTTCTGTGCAGAGCATTTCGACGCGACTGTTGTCCTGTGCAGAGCAGTACCACGCGACTCTTGTCCTGCTCACACCCTGTTCTACGCACATGCGCCTTCATGATAGCTGCAGCAATCATGACGACGTGATTTGATTGAAAGTGATTGTTGTGGCTTTTAGGATTCATGGGCACGTTAGTGGGTTTTCCTCAGCATGTTGAATCGTTTCCATTACAGCTTACTGTATGCATTCGAAGGGCTGTGAAGGTTTAATTCGAAAAGTTTTGGAGTGCGTTATCAGTAGTTGCATGCAAAATTTATGAGCGCGTGTGTATTCGAAGAGGGTCGAGTGGGTTTCGTAGAGGTGTGAGTGACAATCGAAGAGTTATTGAGTGGGAATCGAAAGGTTTTGGTGACATTCGAAGGGTTTTGAGTATATCTACATTCCGTAACTGCTCCTGGCAGTTATTAGGGCAGTTAGTGTTGCAGTTATCTCCGCGGCCGCTCAGTGATATTCTCTTCCATTTCGCAAGTTCAATTCGCACATGTACTACTGTCGTCCTAGTTGCGTTATGGTTTAGGGAGATTCTGCATAATTGTATTAGGATTTGCAGTTTAGGGTTGAATGCTGCTGTCCCTTTTCCTTTGCGTTCCTCGTCCTTTTCACACATTTACTGCACTGGATTGCATGCGGCAGTCATTCTAGGGCACATTGAGTGAAGCCTATTCGTGGCATAGGGTTTATTCATTGATTTCTTAGTTTCAAGTGTAGTACTAAGTGTTTTTTGGGTACACTTTCATCATAATACCCGATAGCATTAATGGTGACAACCAAAGGAAAAACAACATCCACAGTCACTAGGAACAAGGCCGGGGCGAAACTCCTTCCAGAGGCGCTTGCTGTGAATTTGCACGTCCTCGAAGACAAAGACATGATAAGGTCGTTGGGGAGGGACAAGTTCGTGCAATTGAGCGTACATGGTTCGCAAGGTTGGCAACAAGGGGTAAGCACGCCTTCACATAACTTGTTCTGTTGTTTTTTGGTAGCATGTTTATGTTTTGTTGGTTACACATTTGCATACACACCAATTCCCCCTGTTTAGGGTATTCCTGGTTCAACACAACCAACAATCTTTTGCTTCGTACGAGATTTTTCACCTTGTGCCATGCAACGCCGTCTATTGTGCATACTTACGTTGGCAGACTACTTCGTATGTGTGCAGTTCATATGACTTTCTTCCCTCGTTTGTGTTCTGCCGTATTCAGTGCCTGCTTATAATTGCGTATTTTTTTCTCATCAAACATACTGTATGGCCACTTTATGTTCTGCAATATTCATACCCATTGTCTTTTGTTCTACATATTAAACAGGTCTTGTTTTGCAGGTGTTCGCTGGTGATGATGGAAGATCCAGGATTTTCCATTGTACCATGAAACAAAATAAGAAGAACTGTGCAGCTATCTACTGCGAGGAAGAGTATGAAGATCTTGTGTTAGAGGCGTATTGGAAGGCGAGGGACAAGAATAAAATGGCAAACAACAGGTACAGATTTAGTTATATTTATTGCAAGGAGTCACAGAAGGATAAGAACACTGTCTTTTACCATAGGATGTTTAACCTATGTAAGAGCTACACGGGAGAAAAGCCCCTCAAGATGTATCCCACCCGGGAGCCAAGCAATCATGGAGAGAAGCAGAGGATTGCAAACAAATACGGGAAGGTTTCGTCGCCGCATGGTTCACACTCCCACTCCCCATCCAAATTTCCTCCGCCTCTGGAATTAGAGTCCAATCCAGTGTGTAGTACATCATTGGCCACTGCCAATGCAGAACATGGTGTTCCATCCAGAAAACACAAGCTACCAACGAGGACGTCTGTTCCTATCATTGGCGGTGGAACTCGCAGCATTGGTGTGGATATTCCTCCATCATCACCACCCCGCAAGGCGCAAAACCTTGCAGTGAAGGGGCCGCCCAGAGTGCCGAAGTCTCCATCGTCCAGTAAGCGACCACCGAAGAACAAGATGCCGTCTCGTAGGATCGTAATGTCCTCCAGCGAAGAGGAACTGAATTTGGCCACATCGCCTAGCGAGTCCGACTCAACATCAAAGGATGCGACTCCAAATTCGTAGAACAGTGGTCAGAACAACGGTCATGGGAAATTCCGTGTTGTGAAGCACGAGCATGGACATCGTGCGCAGCTTTCGCCCTTGCGCGAGGAACATATTCAACCACAGCAACAGCAGAACGATATTATTCGAGCTGCGAATGCGCACGAAGGTATGCTTCTAAGTCATGTCTTCGACACTGTTCCGCAATTAATATTTGTGCATGAAATTGTTCTGCAACCTCAGCCTCCGCAGGAAGATGTTCCTCGTGTTTTGGTTGCCCAGCCATCGACTGAACCTGTCCAACCTAGCCCCATGTCGCGCGAGGAGTGCAAACAACATGCGTACGAGGAGGCAACAATTCTCTTCCATGCGCGTAATGCGACTGCACGGCCTCCAAAACCAGTGCCAGTCGATGGTCTATATGTGCTTATCACAGAGACTGAAGAGCAATGGGTGCCAAAAAGTCTCTTAGATGACCCGGATGGCTGCATGCAATACCTCCACAAACAATTGGAAGATGGCACCATTGGCCAACATATTGGAAGCGCATTCGGGCAATGGTACCTGTATGGCAATACGCAGGTATTGTGTTTCAATGTCATGTTATTCAGTTCTGCATGTGCATAATCATCTCATGTTCTACCAGTGGAGATTGGTTGTACATTACTATGTTCTTATATTGAGTCATATTTTTGTGTTCTGCCGTTGAATACATTGCAGAACTCGAAATGACTTGAAGAACATAGCGAATTTTTGGATAAAATCAAGGCGCAAGTCAAGGTTTTGAAGTCCAATTCCGATGTGAACGTGTATGAAGAGCTCAGAAACCTCAAAGACTACCTTCATTATCGCATCGAACAAAGGGAGTACGAGGACAAGGTTGCTGCCGCCAAGGTCAACTTTGAGGATTTCCGAAGAAATCACGTTGAAGACGCGGTGCGAAAATTTGACCGCGCCGTGAAAAAGAAAGAGGAGTCCAAGTGGAAATGGTCACCGTTGTACCAGCTATTCAGAAAGTGGCCTCTAAAAAATTTCAGGGCTGGCCCTTGGGACCACACAGAACAGGAGTGGTTGGAGATGTCAGCTGTTCTGTTGGAGAACACGAAGACCGAGCCTCTATCACTTGAGCGTGAGTGCCCTCATATTGTGAGGGCATTTTTGTACTTGGTCAGGACTCTGGAGGGCTTCAGTCGTCCACTTTCCCACCCAACTAGAGGTCTACACGGGGGATACATATTGGAGCTTGCTCGAGACACACTACAGTCTTCAGCCTTGACGAGAATTGCGCAGAACATCACTATAACAAGTTGGAGTACTTTCCTCGGCATCCACAGTGCCGTAGAACACATTGATGTCCTACCCACAGACGTTGCAGCTCTGCTTGGACACGAACCATTAGGGCAAATGGCTGTGGTAGAGAAAATGGAGTCCTTCATTGGTAGGATCACGTAGAGAGCCATCGCAGACATGGTCAGGGATGTGCAAATGGACGTGACGTGGCCTTTTTGCGTCACGTCGCGTCACGTCGGGGCGTGACGCGCACTGATGTGGTAAAAAAAGTTACTGTACCAATTTTTTGTAACTTTTTTGGACGACTGCTCTAGTCGACTGCTATGAGTAGTCGACTTCAGAAAACAAAAATTAAAAAAAATCTATTAAAAAATCTGAACCGTTAGATCTTCTTGGATTGAAGATCTAATGGTCCATGATTTTTTTTAGAATTTTTTGATTTTTTTTTAGGTTTTCCTTGAAGTCGACTGCTTTTAGCAGTCGACCAGCTAGCCGACTGCTAATTACAGTCGACTGGTCTTGGTCGACTGCAAAAGTAATTTTTTGCAGTCAACTGCTATTAGCAGTCGACTTAGCAATCGACTGCAAAAAAAAATTAAAAAATTCCAGAAAAAATTCTGGACCGTCAGATCTTCTTGGCAAGAAGATCTGACGGTCCAGAATTTTTTTAATTTTTTTAATTTTTTTAATTTTTTTGCAGTCGACTGCAAATAGCAGTCGAATTAGCAATCGACTGCCAAAAAAAATTAAAAAATTCCAAAAAAAATTTGGACCGTCAGATCTTCTTGCCAAGAAGATCTGACGGTCCAAAAAAATTTTGGATTTTTTTTTTTTTTTTTTTTTTTGCAGTCGTTTGCTAAGTCGACTTAGCAGTCGACCAGGGGGTTGACCGCGTCAGTTTACCCTTGGGGTAACTACCGGATTTACCCCCCTCCGACGTGACGTTTTTGGGTCAGCCGTCACGTCGCTGTCACAAAATGTGACGTGACGTGACGTGCAATCCCTTGACATGGTCCGCATGCACCGTGAAAGTGAGCTTGCCGACATGTGGTTTAGTGTCGACATCGGAGAGCAACGTCAAGCGAAGTGTGACGAGGTATGTCCTGACACCTGTTCAGTGGACATTCATCATCTGTTTTTGCGTGTTCTTCACTATTACTCTTTGCAGTTATGTGGAACATGATATGTATAACAAGACATGCTGAATATTAAATGTAAATCACTATAGGAATATATTGTAGCACACAGTACGTACAACATATTCAGAACAGTACTGGCAGAACAAACTGCGTAGACCATTACATGTAGAACAACATAGGTTGGCCAAAGTAAATGAACGTTATGTGACGCAGGTTCTGTGTTCATCAATGGTCTTCCGCGAGGACGTTGACATAGGAACATTGACGTTGGGTGACCTGCACAAGAAGAGCCCCTGCGTGCACATGCGGGTGGAGGAGTTAGTACAGAGCTTGCAACATGTAAGGTCCGCACAATTGCGGTTGTTCAATTGTGGACTAGGAGTGGAGGAAGCAACATATGACATTGTCCCTGACCTACATTGCACGAGGGCGTTGCTCGGAGAAGAGGTGATGATGCCGAAGGAGAAATCATCTCGAATAACACTGGGGTTCGTGGGTGAAGTACATGAGGCTATGAGTTTGGAGAGTTTGGACTCATTACCCATGCACGTGGATTTCGATGGTGTCGACCGCATCAGCACGCAGGACCTCTCCCTAACACAGCTTAGTTCTGAGTTGCAGAACACGCCATTAAGGTTCGTGTCTCGTCCCACACCCTTCTCAGCATATGAATTCTTAAGCACCTTCCACGTATGCCTGTTGCTAAATGGTCAACACAAGGACCGTGGTTTTACAGGACTCCGTCTCACACGCTTGCAATAGGGCCTCCGGGTGGCAGGACAATGGTTTCTCCAGCACGGAGGTTGAACCTCGACGACAGTACCCCTCCTGGTTGCACCCACAACCAACCACATGACTCATCCGGGCGCTCGCAGAGCACTGCTGCTGCAGCGGACGAATTAGGCGCACTTTTCAATGACGCCTACACAGCGGTGAAGAACATAGGTGAAAGATCGACGGCGACAAAGTATGGCTCCCCTTCAACTCCCATTGCGTGCCCAGTAGTATCAGAGGTGGAGGAACATGTTGAGCCAGCGAAGGTCAGCTCCCCTCCACCCGAACCTGCGGAGGACAGAACTTTGGACGACACCCTGGGCAGTACCACACAAAAATCGGATGGAAGGTAACTTTAATTTAGTGTTCAGGATGCAGAACATAATATTATTACTGTCCTTTGATGTTGATGGCCACGACTCTAATACAATAAGTTGTGTTCTGCAGACTTGAGGCGCTTGTGGACACCATCATTGCTGAAGCAGGTGGGAAGAAAGTTGCAAGTTTTGAGTATATGTATCGTGGTGAGCATTTGAGTCTACAGTGGAAAGGGGATATGAAGCCTTTGGTTCAAAATCATGGGGAGTTGAATAACTACATGATGAAATGGATTAGGGCGTGGCTGAATCCCCAACTTGAGCATGTAAAGTGTCATGTTTGCAGTCCTTATCTTGGTAACCTGCTCCTAGCGCATGTTGAGGAGCAACGAATAGACGCCTTAGAGGAATATGTAGCCTTCATACATGACAAGTATGGAGCCCTTCCACCGCAGGACATAAAAACTCTAATAGTTCTTTATACTTGCGGAAAATATTGGACGGTTTACATAGTAGGGGAACATGGGTTCTTCCATCTCGATTCCTTAGTAGTGTCGCGTCTCCATTCCGACATCGGTATTCAAAAGAGACTCGCAAAGTTGTGGGCTGCGTGGAGTGGCCATGATACCGATGTTGATATGTGGATTGATGTTAGCTCGTCCCCTGAGTGGATACAAGCGATTGTACCACAACAAAATTCAGGGTGGGCTTGCGGGTTCTACATGTTGAAGAACATTATGGAGTACACAAAGACAGTGAAAGATAGACCTCACACCTTGTGTGAGGTAAATGAGTCTTAGACCTCCTGGAACACCAAAATATACATAGGAAATATGCATATTAGTACAAGAGCATGAAAAGTTGAAGTATAATAGCTCCACACTGAATGTCATGATGTTCTTCAACACATGTTCTGAGGTTGTTTGTGTTGTTGCAGGGGTTTAGGTTGAACTATAGTAGGACCGATGCATTGCGCACAAGGAAGGTCGTAAGGAATGCCTTGATCGATGTGATCAAGAATGGACAAAAGCATCCCACGGAATGGAATGTCAACATTGTAAGGCAGACAACACAACGACGAAGACCTCCGGCGAAACGACATCGCAGAGTAAGGGTCAAGGTCGGACCTCGGAAAGTAGTCGACATCAGTTAGGCTGTATTTGTAACATGTGTACCATGTCGTAAAATGGAGTTACAGTTTCCATTACATTGTACAACATCAAATAGCGTGTAGTCATGTAGAACAGGATACACAGAACATGATACACAGAACATGATAAACAGAACAAAAAAACACAAAACAGGACACAGAACATGATACAAATAATAGGATACAAAGAACGCTCGAAGGTCAAAGACCATTTGTACTGCTTTCAATAGCAACCATTTTGATATAAAGCAATGTCATTCCACACGACTATATGTGATTTGGGATGGTGGGGGTGGTTAGATGGGATCACCTCGTTATGGTTGCAGCAGTCATGATGAAAACGCATGATGCGTTGTCGGGTAGAGAAGTCTTTGCTTTGGAAAAATACTGGATTTCTGGCTGCAATTAGTTTTGGCATAAGACATGAGAGACTAAGGTAATGTAAGAAGTATTCATTTTTGAATACATCATATATACAAACCCATATAAGTTTTACACATATCTTCAAAATCTCGGATCTCTCTCTAAAATTGTAGCCAAACTTTGAAGAACCACCAAAATAACATAAATACTCCAAATCAAGAGTGCTTTAGCATTTTGGAAAGCTATCAAAGTGCTTAACAAAATAAAATAGATATTAAAGGTTAGTAAAATACTGTCCAAGTTTCATAGATTGTCAAAGGTCATACTCCTAAATTCATTGTTAGCTGCACCTCCCTTCACTTCATAGGACGTTCTGGTTTCATATAAGCTTTGCTAATGCCAAGTGATAGCTTTCTGGAAAGCTAACAACATCACACATGTTCTCTTCAAATTTCATTTTCAGAATCCTTACCAAATGTTTTTTATATTCTGTTGAAGTTGGTACACACTTTCATTGTTGAATCAAGTTGGCAGCTTAACACCCTCTTGCCTTAAAAGCCATAACTCTCTCTTCAGAACTCTAAATAAAGAATTTTAAAGCTCCATAAAGAGCTGATACAATAACACATCACTCGCTCAAATTTCATAAACAAAAACACTATACATAAATTTCTACAAGCTTTTGAAGTCATGGTCTTCTAAATTTCTTTACAACAAACATAGTTTCACTCTAACACTCATAGAATCACATACAAAGTCCGAATGAAGCGTGCTATAGCATTTCGGAACCACACCGACAAGATGTACCAACTCTCAAATTTTCATAGAAAAATTCTAAGTACACACTGAGATCTCTCTCTCCACACATACACACACCCAAAAACTAAACTCCACACCTCCTTGAGGAGAGAGTGACCGACCCCTTAGCCTCCTCATCAAAGTCAACACTAGCCCAAACCTATATCACATGGGCTCCAACTAGTCATTGGCTAACCCCTATAGGCTTACTTCATCCTTATCTATCCCTTAATCTTTATCTATTTTTTAATCCTTGTCATTCCCTTATCTTAGCCATAAGGCATCAAAAGTCAACCTAAATGGTAAACTATGTCTACATTTTATTTACCAAACTTCAAACACACAAGATGAAGTTTGAAAACATTAAAACTAAACTCATAACATCAAAAAAATGTCTAAAAAGAGGTTGAAAATAATTCCAAAATGAATTCTACTCCAACTGTAAGAACTTGAGAATGCGTCGAAAAATAACTGCAATGTAGTCCGCACGATCAGCCTTAGACAACGAATTAACTGGACCTTCAAGCCAACGTTGATGGCCTCGACTTCCTTTGATAGGCCTAAGACAGCAAGAGTATTGATCATTATTTAAGCCTTCAAAAATTCTTCCAAACGTCACATCTCGAGTGTCAGGTTCAACACATCCAACCTGCAAAAAAATCACCAATGCACGAGCATCTTGTTGAAGGTTTACGTGCCACCGCTGCTCCACACGAGGTTGCTTTAACGGCCGAGAAGGCCCAGCTTCTTCTTGTAGACGCTCGTGCAATGGTGCAATACTAGGTGGCCAAAAAGTACGAATCGGCAGTTGAGAAAGAGAAAAATCCAGCTCAAACTCTGGATGAAGTTCTTCATCTTGACTCTCGGAAAGAACTCTCCAATTCGACATGTTCAAATAAAATCAAAATAACTACATAAAATAGGTGAAGCTCTGAAATAGTCATTTCTCTAATAACATAAATATTTTCTAGCAAGAAAGCGTCATCTTGAAGCTTCCCCAAAAGTGTGATTGTTTCGTCCAATCAAAATCCACTCAAACAAAATTAAAAAAACAATGTATAAACAATGGATGGGATATAAATCCCTTCAGCATGCTCTAATAAACGCCAAGCCGCGGAAGCCCAACTGGTAAAGTGCTTCAAGCGCCATAGCACTGGTCCGAGTTCGAAACCCTTTGAACTCGTATGAGCGGGCGAATGGCCACGTGGCTTGGTACTGCTGGTGAAAATTAGGCAGGTAACTACCAGTTGGCGCCACCTACCCCCTGAGTATGTGAGAAGACGCAGAGACTCCAAGTTACGTGGTTATAACCACGGATCTTTCTCTTCCCCCTTCATTCCTCTGATCTCCCCCTCCTCTTTTATCTATACTCTTATTATTATTATTATTTTGTTTTATTTTTGTTTTTTTTAAACCCTACTCTCAAACCATTCTACACTATATTTACATATTAAACCATTTCTCGCACAACAGCGTAAAAATAGACAATGTGCAGGACAACAAGCAAAGAACAGGCGATGTGCAGGATAAATGACACATGAAACATGCGTTGTGCTCAGCACATGGTGAAGAACAGGACACCAGGAACAAGACATGCGAGGTGCACTACAACAAGCAAAATAAGCTGAGGTATGTCCTGACCAGAACATGAATCACACATACTAAACCCATATATGCTACTTAGGAAGAATTTTTTTATTGTTATTGAAACATGCTCTGAGGTACACCGTGACGGCTGTGCACGCAGAACTAAAAACTATTACAAGTAAGACCTAATCTAGGCGGAAAGCATGCGTGTAGAAATTAATAGAGAACCCCGCCTACCATGCATAACTACACCCCACATAAATTATAACATAGTTGCTGGTAACGCAGAACATACGTTCGTGTATTGCATTACAAATATTCAGATAATGTAGAACACTGTCCATGGAAAACCCTATCATTTGGAGCTGGAAAGCTTTCTTCTCGACAACGGGAACTCCAGAAAACTCCTCCGGCGTTTTAAAGAATTGTCGCCTGTCCTCTTTGGGAACGAGGATGTCGTAGGGGTCAATGGCATCTGTGTAACACCTTGTGCTATAAGCTGGTTTTGCTTGCCCCGAATGTGCCTAAGGCCAGCAATCAAGTGATTTTGCAGAACATGATGTTGCTCAGCCTTCAGTGCAAGGGTGGCGTATATGTCATGCGCGGTTGCGGCCATAGGTGCTTGTGAAGAACTCTCCTGGGAAAGGGGTATTGAATTGAAGGAGTCCATCTGGGTAAACTGAGAAGAGAATTGCGAGGGGTTCTCTGAGTCCACAGACACAGGATCCACATGAGTTACAGTGGTGGCTTCTTCATCAACATCAATTTGCAGAACATTGTCCTGCACCACAGGTTCAACTTCGAATGGAGTGCCGACGTCGTCCGGAACATGGATTTCAGTGCTTTGTTGTGACAGCCGTGCGGAGCAACGCGCAATTGGAATGTCGCGCTGAGTTCCATGTCGTGTACCAGCTTCACGAACTATGGCACCATCTTCAAATCCAGGGTGGAGCATCTTGAACACTTTAATGGTGTGCTTGCAAATCATGCCCTCCTTGGCGACGGGGCAGTCGCATTGCGCCCATTCAGAGTCTGGACATTTGATGGTCCACACCTTCGGGCGGTTGTTTACAGACCCTACATATGCAACATCTTCGTCCATACAAATGAGGACGTTACGGGCAGGTATGTCGTTGGCTCCCATAATTGCCGATGCAACAATACCCTCTTGTTTCTTGTTGCGTATAAATCCGTATGCTTTGCATTGGACATTGTACTAGTAATGAGTCAAAACGTCACCCGTTAGATGATAAATAAGCCAATCCATGCGCCTACCCACAAATCTCTCTTTGGCAGAGTTCAGAACACTCTTCAAATTGCAGTGGTAGGATTCAATAGCAGCGTTAGTGTTCTGTCCTGCATGTGGTATGCATTGGGCTCCAACGCACCACATTGGTGTCTTGGCTCGCCAAAAATCGTTCATGTATGTCATGAACGCACTCGCCAATGGACGAGTATTTGATATATTGTCAAGTTGGTGAAGGGCCCAGTCGACAGGATCATCGTCAACATTGCAACCTTTTCCGTACATTATGTCTCCGAGCATTTGAAGAACAGTGTTGCGTTTTGCAGCGCTGGAAATTTTCTTGACGGCATTCTCTGCCCATGACTTCCTGACATGCCACAAGCACATGAAAATTTTGGCTTCCGGCCACACCATGCTGCGCATGAGCCAAAACAGTACATTATGAGCCGAGATGAAGAACATTGAAGAAACCACATGTAACAGTGGGAAATCGATCCTTCACACCAATACAGGTTGTATGACACTGTGCCATAAAGAATGAGGTGAGCCTACAAAGTAAAAGGTGCAGAACATACAAAAAAATGCTCACCCAAGCGTGTTAATTTCAGCCTGAGCATTGTCAACGATAATAGAGGATGGATTCCAATCATGTTTGATTACTTGAACCCTGTCATGCAGCGCTTGAAGAACTGGGCGGAGATCTTGCTCACGTGTCCGTGAAATGACAAAGAAAACCACAGGTATGCCATTTCTCCAATCATCGAACACCATAACAGTGTATAGTGGGTACTGTAGAAAAAAATTAACATCGTTGTTAGAATAGGGTCGAAACATGGTTGAAACAAATAGAGGGCCAAGATGACACAATCATTGAAGAACACGACGACGAGGTTGAAGGACATGGACATTATCTTACCCTGGTCTGGCTAGTGCCAAATGTAGCGTCAATGGAAAGAGCGTTGTTGTGACCGAAGTTTGCCATCATTTCAAGTTGCCATTCAGTTTGTATGCCTATGGTGAAAGGTGAGTCGTCTTGTGTTTGAGAATTAAGGTCCATTAGCGAGTGCTCTTGGCAGTAGAACACACTGTCTGGATTCTCTGCTGCCCACATACGGACGCTAATCGGGTCGGACGGATGTTTCTCCCACAGGTCTTCCGCCCTCTTTCGACATATGTTTCTGACGTCGGACGGCAACAAGAACGTGTCACGCGTCACCAGTCCATTGGACACGGCCAGATCACGAACTTCTTTGGTGTGTTGTTGCATGATTTGGGCAGGGGATAACCCATAGGCATGCATTTGAGCAATTTTTTGTTTCATTTCATCTGAAAGACCACCACCAAGCGCATATCTAAATCCACCGACCATGGTGCCATGGCAGTGTAAACCAGCGGCATTCAAGTGTTATGCATTTTCATAAATGAGCAAACACAACGAGTGGTCCAGATAGGGCTTCTTCGCAAGAAAACAACGTTGGCACCCTCGCTTCACTGAGTTGCCCGCTAATGTCTTGCCAATGCGCGCAGCCTTTGGACGGGTTGATTTGGTGACTGCGAAAGCCTTGTATTCCGGTACTACCTTCTTACCTCGTTTTTTCTTTTGCAACATCTTCTGCTTCTTTTTTTGCATGGATTTCAGTAGAGCTTGCATATCATGTGCCGCAATATCACTCCTATCTTCAGGGCCAAAATTGCACTTGTATCTGCAATGGCAATGGAAGAACACATGTATTGAATATGTATCATTTCATGAGTACATAAATGAAGAACATGGAATCCATACACCCTCATGATCCGTAAGTACAATGTACTGCCAATTCTGGATTGTAGAATGAAATGCATATTTTTGGTTTTGGCTGCTCTGCACATTATGATAAGCAGAACACGAAGAACAGTGTTTCAAATTCCAATTTCATAGTAGGCAGTAGGTCAAACCTTAGTACGATTGCCGGACTATGTGCTCGAGGTGTTCGCAAGGAGTGTGGCAAGTTAACACGTACGATTTCCTTGGTGAAATTGCAGGAAAATTGAGGATGTTGTTGCTCGCCTTTAATGAAATCCTCAAGTCTATCCCACAATATGACAGCTAGCTTAGAGGTTTTGTGTCTCCCTTGGCCTTGAGAAACGTGGTCGGTCCACACTAAGTCGTCCATAGCAAATGCACCTGGAGGAGGATTCTGAACTTTCTCTCTCAGCAAAATTATAAGATCAGCCTGCATTGCACGAAATGTTGCAGGAGCAAATTGTGGGAGGTCATCATCGCCCTCTACAGTGGATTGAAGATTAGACAACTTGCGGGGGAGATGGGTGGTCGCCATCTGTTGCACATAATTTGTGGAGGCCATTTCCATGGATACGAATGTGATGAAGGAGGGAGGGGAACGAGGAGTCATGTGTCCTTGCAAT
Organism: Polytrichum formosum; assembly: GCA_964035585.1. Classification (NCBI taxonomy): domain Eukaryota; kingdom Viridiplantae; phylum Streptophyta; class Polytrichopsida; order Polytrichales; family Polytrichaceae; genus Polytrichum; species Polytrichum formosum. The sequence continues at coordinate 43,672,337 of OZ037938.1, read as the reverse complement.
GAAGGTGAAGGCGATCGTGAAGAATTGATATTCTATATTTGAGTACCTAACACAACAATAGAGGGCACCATGAAAACAAATCCAATTTAAAAAACACTTTGCTACTACTTTTAGGCATTTGACCAAAAAAAATATGGTTTAGTACACTGGAGCATTTTTTCCGTATACTTGACCGTGCTTGCTCCCCGATTAGATATGAGTTGCCACACCTAATTTGGCGCTAATATATCATGATCGGATCGAAAGTCACCCAAGCTTGATAAAAAAAAGAAATGTGCTATACATGGAACATTCTTAGACTTAGACTGAGAGGGGAGGATGTTAAATACCCCCCCACGAACTTATAGGGATTCTCTCTGACAGCGACAGGGCTGCCCGCGAAGTGACGTCAACAACGAAAACCTGTTCATCCACCCCACGTTATCGTCCAATGTCGTCCGCGATGAAGGCGTCTTCCAGACCCACAAATCTAGATCTTCGTACACGAGATTGACATATAATAATATACGTATATCTTTATACATACACTGTTATATACACGTTGTTATAAGTATGGGGTTCTGTATATCCAGTTCTGCATGTTGTGTTCTGTATATCCAATTCTGCATGTTGTGTTCTGTAAACCCAGATCTGCATACCCATACCCAGTTCGGCATACCCAGTTCTGCATATCTACCTATACAGAACATGCTCTGCACAATAAGTTTTGCATATCTACCTATACAGAACATGCTCTGCATAATAAGTTTTGCATATCTACCTATACAGAACATGCTCTACACAATAAGTTATGCATATCTTCCTACACAAAACATGCTCTGCAGATTTGCTTATGTATATCTTCCTACACAAAACATGCTCTGCAGATCTGCGAATGGAGTGATTTATGGATCTAGGGTTTAAGGGTCTTGGATCGCAGAGCACACATTTCTTTGCATAGTGTGTGCTGGTTTAGGGTTTTGTCATTTGTGCTTTGGGTTTAGGGTTTTGGGTTCTTTGCTCTCCGTTTCCAGTTCTTTGGTTCGATTTTTGAGGAATGTGAAGCTCTAGTTTTCGAAGTAGTTGGGTGCTGCTGGCTAATTTTGGTTTTGGGCGTAGATTTCATGACCTTAAATATTTTGAAGTTGGAATTTTTTTTCATATTCCTTGAATTCGTTATAAACTTGATGTGCACCATTACAAAACATTTGAGAAAAACATCAATTTAATGTAATTTTATCATGTTTTAAACAAATTATAGACAATTACGTGATCAATATATCTACTTGCACACTACTTGCACCGTCTTCTAAAATATGTAGACTTTTCTTGAAAAGAAAAATGGCAACAAAAATTGCTTGGCTTTGTAGATCAATGTGTTTTTCAAATGTTTATGATGTTTTCCTCACAAAATTCAAAGTTATTATATAGTTTTGAATCACTTTCACTTGAACCTATGTAGGGTAATGGAGTTGTGTACTTGACCATGCTTGTGCCCGTCGGGGTTAGAGCATGACTACATGTCATCAATATACATTGCCACAATGGAAGAGTCTTGGATTGGGATCATAAACAACTTCCAATAGTTGGCGTGAATCATGACAATTCCGTTGGCCAGGTCTGAAAAGCCCTCTGCAGCCAGAATAGCTTGGGATTATTGTAGCCCAACTTTCAACTCATCTATAAGGGAATTAACTACCAATACCTCATAATTTCTTAGCACATAAAATCTTAGCTTAATTATTCCTATGTCGACCCTTGTGTATTGTAACATATTAGTTTTGATCATGGGACCCACAATTTTTGAAGCTTGTATGGAGTGAGTGTGTGGGATATGTAACGAGACTACTCCCCTCTAAAATAATGCTACATGATTTAGCACCCCTTTGTGTTAGCGTTTGGTGCACAATGCGTGGTCGTTCTCTTAGATAGGTGGAGCGAACATCATCTAAAGTCCATGATTCTTGTTTCTTTATTTTAAAATAATAGTATTCCATGTCTACATTTTCTATGTCAAGTTAGCAATTGCAAGTCATGGAAATTATTCTTCCAAGTTTCAAAATTGTAGTTGAGATGCAAAAGCTATAGGAAAACAAAGTCAAGATTTTCTTTCTCTTTGAGCGATCACAAATAGACACTTTAAAAATACACTAAATTACAAAGCCAAGCAACTTATGATGACAAAACTATTTTCAAGAAAAGTCTACATATTTTAGAAGTCGGTACAAGTGGTGTGCAATTAGGTGATACTGAACAAGTGACTATCTAAAATATGTTTAAAGTACGGTAAAATTACATTAAATTGATGGTTTTCCACAAAGTTTTGTGATGATGCCCTCAAGTAGATAATGAATTCAAGGAATATGAAAGAAAATTCCACCTTCAAAATAGTTAAGGTCATGAAATCTATGTCCAAAACCAGACTCAACCATTTGCTTTTGAGCATCACTTTTAATGATAAGTATTGAAGATCTCAACTTGATTCTCTACATTTCAGTATTCAACACAACAACAAAGGTCATCATGAAAACAAATCCAATTTAAACAACGCTTTGCTACTACTTTTAGGCCTTTGACCAAAAAAATTATGGTTTTAGTATACTGGAGCATTTTTTTGGTCCACTTTACCATGCTTGCACCCTAATCGTAGTTGAAATGTAAAAAAGTTCATAGATTAAAGTGAAGATTCTCATTTTCTTTCTGCAATCACATAGCCCATATGCCCAAGTCCCAATTAAGTTTACAATTGAATTTATAATGGTTGATACATCTTGAACATGTATTCAAATCTCATCGTAACACATGCCTTTTTGTTGTCCATTCTTAATTACAAATCTTGTCATACACCATTCAAATATATAGATGTTTGGTTAGCAGGAGTCACGACCACATAAGGCTCTCATACTTACTTACCTCTTGGGAGGGAGGTTCCGAAAGTTCAAAGGCAACCGGTGAGGTGTAACTAACTCAAGTTTTCCTCCAAGCTAAACTCATATTACTCTGACATGGAGGCTAACCCATCATTTCATATCACATGGTAATCCACCACCACTACAAGCATATGAGTCCTCTACAATCGACCTACGTCACTGAAAATTTGTCCTACGTCAATGCGAAATCTGCAAATCCATCACAATGATAGATTTGCATATTTCTTCAAGTGACACAAGACGATTACCAAGAACTTATATGCTCATAGTGCACTAAGTGTGAAAGCTACATAAGTTATAAGTTACGTTGGATCCAAAATTTGCAGTTGCGGTGAGCTTTGGAGGTAACTTCAATTTTTTCCTTCTATCTTGGTCAGGACCTGCTTTTGGGGATTTCCCTTCCAAGTCCCACACGTTTGAGCAGATGGTGATTCGAGCAGATGGTGACTTTGACAGAAACCAGTTGCTTCTTCCGTAGACGGCACTCCATTTTGACCCATAAAAAAAAATCCCCTCAAAATTTGCCACGTGTCAACGCTACCTTGGTTGAAACCCTCTTGAATCCTACATGGAAACGACATTCCGGCACTATTAAAGATGAAGTAGAGCGTCCGCTATGGTATTCTTGGCGACACACTAGGTAAACATCTTATTGAGGGCCACTTTAACACTTATTGAGGACCAATAGCCATGACCATGAAAATCTAAGGGCCTTGAAAATCATCCAAACTTGACCTTACTATGGGAAATAGAAATCCAATGTTGCTATTAATGGGCCCTCAAAGCTTAGTGTAGAGTGGAAATGGACCATGTCGAGGGGCCACAAGATATGTTCGTATTTGGGTCTCCAGCATGGTAATATAATATTCTAAGAATCAATGGCAATTCAATTGATTGCCATGACTCCTAGTTTTGTGTTGGATCAACCTCTTTTTAATGGGCTTAATGCAATATCCAATAGACCATGAACATTATCCATTTTTTGTCATGTAAGGTAAGTGCGCCAATGACCGAACGAAGCCCACGGACCGCACAGCAACCGCACAAATTTTGTTCATGAGAACTCCTGAGGGAACACAACAACACAACAGAGTATTCTGGTGACTATCACACTGTTATTGCCTCCAAAGCATAGAGTTGCAGGATGAGCAATTTACCTACGAAGTTTGTATCATTTTTCTCTATCCATGGCTACGTTTGAGCAAGCAAGGCCCCCGGAGCTTGGTACACTCCCATCAAGAATGATGCGGCCAAAGTGCGGCCAAGGTGCGGCCTGGGTGCTGCGGACAATAACCGACCTTGGAGCGAAATGAAAACCCTAAAGCCCCTGACCCTCTGAGGAGAAGACCTAACCTAACAGGCACATCCCCTTTCATAATGAAATTCATCCAAATCTTCGATGGACAACAAAAACGGGAACGTTCAGGGAACTCGGAGAGAACGTGAATGTACAGGTACCGCACAGTGTGCGGTGAAGGGCTCACTCAGCTTTTGAGATCCACTTGTATATGTTTGGATTCAATTTGTGATAGCTTTCACAAATCATAATATCTTTTATTTTTATTTTTTGTAGGAGTATCTCCACTTCACAATTAACAATCCTTCAAAATTTGAAACGATTTAAGCTTGTAAATTATTATTTACAAGGATTTGAAGATTGACCGTGCGGTCATTGGCACACTTACCTGGCCGGGGCGAACCAAGTACAACACTCGTACCCCGGTTGATGAACATCTCATGGATGAGTGTCAAACTATCATCCTACATCATGTGCAAGGAGGCTCCTCAAATAAACCACGAGTAGGTATAGGAGGAAAAAAGGGCCCACATGAGTTGGCATCACAATGACTTTAGTATTATGTGCATTGAATGCATGAATCTATAACTAATGGTATCCTCCTCAATTTAGATAAAGACGGAGCATGTGTAAAAGAACTTACTCCAATTAAAGAACAATTGTAGAACATAAAACATTTGGTAGGTATGCATTTTAGCAAAAGCAAGGTGTAATCCGGACGTATTTAGCGTGCATCTCTTCAAATCCAACGGCCATGAATCATGACACAAATGTACACTATCTATACATCGCTCTCAATTAGGGTTTGAGAGTTAGGGTGGCAAACATATATAAGAGCTAAGCATTCATTCTTATGTTTGTCAAGGTCGACTTCCACACGAGGTATGAGTTCAACATTTTCCTTATGCTATCTATTATTTTGTCTTCATTTAGGGTAAGCAATCATATAATATTATTTTCTAAAATCATTGACATTAATATTATCCCAACATTTACGTGTTTTGCCATATTTATAAAATATTTTATCATGTATATTGTATAGACTTTGAGAGTTCAAATGTAAACTGTCAATTTAGGGCTCCATTTTGTCAGGTATAGCATCTAAAATCAGAATAGCACATGAATTTGTAATAGGGTTCATTAGAGACTTTTGCATTTGAGACAATACATATGTATTCTTTTCTTGTGGATATTAATGTTTCTTATTGGATTTGTAATTAGGTTTCCTAAATTCTAAATATGGGGAGGAAACAAACGAAGTTGAATGTCCAAATTCCAACATCAACCCCTATAAAATTTGAAGATATGCAGTGGACCACAAAAACAAGGCAAGGATTCGCCTATTCGTGTTCCATGGTCTTTGCATATATTTTGTGGGAACGTGTTTCAGATTTTATAGATGGTCAACGTTTAGGAGATAATGAAATAGTGCAATGGAATATTGAGAGGACAATTGTGGGGGAGACAAACCTTAAACGTCCCCAAATCGATTCTTTCATTACACATACGTATTATGAGTGTGCGTATGCGTCGGAAGATCATAGAAATAATCCTACACACAAACGATCTACGAAAAGAGAATGCAAGATTTTCCAAAACGATAAGTGACGTCCCAAATAAAAATACATGTACATAAATATATGGAGTGTATCTTCATTATCAATAGTTTGAGAGTTGCAATGTAATATGCATCATTATATTATATGCCTTCTGATTTATACAAACTCATATACAAAAAATCAAAAAATATTGGTTCTCCTACAAATGTTCTATTCAATTGTCTTCATTATCTGTGTAAATCTCCTCCATTATATCCTTATGTCGTGCCGCATAGCTAGCACACGCATCCGCTATACGACGCGAGCGTTGCGGCGCCATTGCTTCATACCGGGTGCGGTTCGCATCAATTATGGTCTTCACGTACTCCTCTCGTCCTACTTCCAACCTAACAAACAAATACATATATCATAAGTAATAGATATAATACATATTAAATAAATATAGAATAATAATAAAATATAAATGACCAATACTTACAATCTTGTATGTTCGATTTTCTTGTTCCATCGAAGAACCTTCATAACAAAATCCTCGCGGGAAGATTCACGATCATTCTATGATGATTTTGCCCAAGTATACTTCAAAGTAGAAACTCCGGGAATACCTTTAGTTGACCTCAAGTAATTTCCAAAATCGGTGTCCGTGATGAGTTTGTTAAATATGAAAGGGAAAATGTGATCACCCCACCTTTCAATGCCCAAAAATTTGTGAAAAACATTATCTAAAAGAGTAGCCAACAAAGGCTTCTCTTTATTATTGTGAGGAACACCCATAGAAGACAAATTCTCCCAAGCTTTGTTAGCCTCTCTCAACTATTTTTTCTCTTGTTGTTTGAGTTCTTTTAGTTTTTTTGCCATCTCATCGTTCAAAACGAGTGCATTATACTTGCGTTAATTTTGAACCCGGGGTTTAGAAATCTCTCCTTTAGGACGTTCCGGTGTGTCCCCAGGAACATGGAGATCATGCAAGAGCATGTGCTTGCGAAAATGGTTCTTCGCGGCATATCCTTTAGACTTGCAATCCTCAACCAAACATTTGAATTTGTCTTCATTTTTTGACCACGTCCAATGTTTATTCTTCACTGCAAATGGAAGATTAGTACTATTTTCCACAAGGTTGGCTGGGGTTGTTGGAGCCATCTACAAACGGGCAAAAAACAACATCACATTTTGATTGCTAGAGTTTTTAAATTATGAACGCAATACATGAACAATATTTGAAATCAATTGATTATACAACCGAATGACAAAAAAAAATACAACTCTTCAATAACATGCTATAGAAGACCCTAAAGGCTTCAAATTGAGTGCCCCTAAACACCACATGTGAACCCCAAGAAATCTGATTTGAGGCGCTATACCTAACGACAACGGCCCTAAATCGACACAACTAGAAAAAGCTTGTGAACCCAATGTTATCAACTCAATTTCGGTACCTAAGGAATCTGATTTGAGGCGCTATACCTGACGACAACGGCCCTAAATCGACACAACTAGAAAAAGCTTGTGAACCCAATTTCGGTACCTTTGCAGGAATTTATGAAAGAGCGAGTGCAGGAGCTTTAGGGTTGCTACAAAACAAAGAATGATGTCCTAAACCTGCCGCCAACCTTACATGGAGCATCGCCATCTCCAATCGGAGATTTTGAGGGAGCCACAGCAAAAGGAAGGAGCAGGAATTTGGCGTTGGCTGGTTTGGCCTTCTATCTCAAAAAAAGGAAGGATCAGGAGCTTACCAGCAACGGGAAGCGGGAGCAGCGCAGCAGGAGGAGCATCGCAGCAGCACAACAGGAGCAGCGCGGCAGGAGCGGGAGCGGGAGCAACGCGGCAGGAGCGGGAGTAACGCGGCAGGAGCGGGAAGCTACTTTGCGGCTCAAGCCCCGCTGCATGAGGAGCCGGGAATGGCCATGCTAGGTGGCGGGACCCAGTCTTCCTCCGAGGGATGAAGACTGCGCCGTTCATTCGGCCAGGGTACGAGTGTTGTAGCTCGTTCACCCTGGCCCACTTACCTTGGGTGTCGTTTAGGATTTTCATTCATTCATATTTCTTTGGGCCCTCATGCCTTCAAGGTCCAGTGCAAAGGAACTTGGACCATCTTTGACTTCTCGACCGATCGATTCATTTGTATATCACGGGCCCTTAAGTCTAGTGTAAAGCGGCTCTTAGTGGGTCCCACATTGTTCATAATCAACCCACATTAATTGCCTTGCGATTGTTGGGTGGCAACCATAGAAGGTGTTGAACACTTGGTGGCACATGACAAATTATGAAGACTAGCCTTATTAGGTAAATTGGCACACCAATTTTAATGTGATACTAGATCGTATAGTTAGTGTACTAACTACAATTTGAAAGTGACATTGCACACTAGCCTAGTAACTTGGTGATACATGACCAATCCATGAACAATTTGGATTATTTTTAAAAGTGAATTGCACATTACAATATTTCAAATCTAAAGCAACATGTTTCAATTGGAATCCCTATGTGTTGGAGATACCCAATATGGGCCTAGACATGCACAACATACATACTATTACTAAATGATTCTATTCTACACAATTCATGTCAAAGAGAACATGTTTAAAATCAAAGCATATATCACAAGTGGGTACTTTTAATCAATTGATTGCCTACATGCAATTTAAGATTTGGGTTTAAAGACATGATTCAAGTGTCCTTGGATCATCACTATCACATGTGATTATAATTTTAGTTAATAACCTTCATATAAGATGTTATGTTGAGCAAAGTTTCAAACCCATATAGATAGATATATAGATAGATACATTGATTGATTGATCGGTTCACTAAGGAACGAGCATGAAGGAGGAGCCCCTTCGCTCCCAAGCAAATCAAATCAAAAGTGATTGGGTAACATGAGAAATGATGGGTGGTGGGGTTGTATATTAAAGGTGGGAGGTGAGGTCTAAGTTAAGTACCTTTGAGATGTGAAGGCTACATTGATTATCCCAATTAGTGTGTGTTTCTAAGCAAAGTTACGCAATGCTATAACTATTTAATGAGAATGTTATCAAGCAAACTCATGTATGTTTTTATAATGTCTAATAACTTATTAAACTTTCACTAGGAAAAATTGAACTCATGAGTAAGATGTTATTTTACTGTGTGAGTCCAAATAGTAACACGCACTAATTGGGATAATCAATGTAATGAACAAAGGAAAGGGCTCATCCCTACCATGCATGAGACTAATGATGTCAAACCCAACAATAGGGTTATTCTTTAATTTGATTAATGATTTGGTCGGGAGTTGGTTGTTCTGCATACAAAATTTTCTAAGTTTGATGAGTTTTCAATGCATACTTAGAGTCAATGTGGAGGTCGAAACAAAGAACTTCTTTGTTGGTTCATTGAGGGCCAAACTCATTTTGACATGCCAAGAGGTGTTAAAAGACTTGGTCAGTCTCACAAAAACCATGAATATAGATCATAAATTGAGCCCCTTTAGACCTTTAAGGATTAAACATAAAGGCAATTTCTAAGAGAAGTTTTTAAATTAATATATGTCATCGTGTTTTTTCTACTACATTGACCTACTATCACTAGGGAGAAGGCTAAATCCCCTGTAGTAATGCACAGTTGGCTCGCGCAGCGGTGCCTGGCCCATTTTACCCCCCCCTCAAGGTAACAAATACGTCGTGACTCGCTGATGCCTGGGACATTGCGTAGTGTCCCGAACCCGAGTCGCCGGAACACTAATGTGTGTGGGCATGGCTGGGCATGGCCGCTTGACTACAAATCCCATATTGAATGCACCTCACGTTCAAGGTCTAAAATCTAATATATATGTGCGCTTCCAATTAGTAAATAATCAATTGATTGGGATTTCATTCCGGAAGCGAAACCATCAATGAAGCACGTAATTAACTTGGAGGTCAAAAACATTACAAAATCCTCATTAACATTGAGGTTATATTTTTGTGACTTACCATTTGAAATTGTCTTTGTCAATCCAAAATGACACTTAAATTAGTGTGTTGATTTAGTATGTAAATTTTATGATATTCTAGGTAATGTCGTCTACTTTCACAAGTATTCATAGTACACAATAAATCAACACACTAAATCAACACACTAATTTAAGTGTCATTTTGGATTCACAAAGACATTTTCAAATGGTAAGTCACAAAAATTATAACCTCGATGTTAGTGAGGATTTTGTAATGTTTTTGACCTCCAAGTTAATTTCGTGCTTCATTGATGGTTTCACTTCCGGAATGAAATCCCAATCAATTGCTTATTTACTAATTGGAGGCGCACATATATATTGGATTTTAGACCTTGAACGTGAGGTGCATTCAATATGGGATTTGTAGTCAAGCGGCCATGCCCAGCCATGCCCACACACATTAGTGTTCTGGCGACTCGGGTTCGGGACACTACGCAATGTCCCGGGCATCAGCAAGTTACGACCGTATTTGTTACCTCGGGGGGGGGGGGTAAAATGGGCCAGGCACCGCCGCGGGGCCCACATGCCGCGGTGGCCACGCACAAGCCAGTTGTGTGTTATTACAGGGGATTTAGCCTTCTCCCTATCACTAGTAGAAAACTATGCCGAAAAGAACCGCAGTCGAAATCGGCTACAATTCTTTTAACCATCCTGATCTACAATCACTAAATGACTACAAGGTGCCAATTAGAAGGGAGCATGCTATGCATCTCACTCTCAGATTTTGATGAGAGTTGGGGTTGCATGGATGTTGATTGTGTAGGGTTGGCGACATTACAAATTCATTGAGTCCCACCAAGTGGCTGCCATTTGCACACAACGGGCTAAGTGTGTGTTCATGATGCGACATGCAAATCAATATTTGCCTAAATGTAGTGGATAGTATATGCTCCAAAATCAAGATTTGCCGCCATGAGAATGTTGAAAGACACTCAATGCTACATTCATTGAAATGTATAATCCCGATACTTGCAAGAGGATGGGGCAAATTATTGCCATCCCCGACATGCAAACGTTTGATCTAATGTTATGTGAAAAGGTTGATGATGAAACTATAAATGACAAAACTCAAACCTTGGTATTAACCATTGTGAGCAACAAGGATAATGAGAAGTGTGGCTCATTGTTTTGTATAAAAAGCCATTCAAACTAGAATAAATTAAGTCATATATTGATTCTTGAGATTTCTTGGATATCAATATATAGACATTGTGATATGATTTTTCTTGAGAATCTAAACAAACCCCACCATGATTTAATGTACATTAGGGAATTTGCCTTAATAGTATACCATACAATCCAATATCTAGATACTCCAAACTTCTCCTTCTCCTATGCTTCTCTTTCTTCTATACTTCTCTTAAATTCTAGATGTTGAGGGATGTTTTAGTTTTGGACTAGGCTACCATGTTGGACTTCAAATTGTAGGATTTGATGTCTTCAACCCTTGGCTCTTGCCGTTGTTAGGTAACATTTGTAAATGAAGATACTTTAGCTACGGAGATTGGACAAATATCAATTCTAATGTGAGAGCAAGCTTTCACAAGATATCCCTTAGTGCTTCAACTACGCCGTGTGTCTCCAACTGCTACATCATATGCTCAAGATCACTTTCTAGAATTCAAGATGCTAACTTTGTGTTGAGCAACAATATGAACAAGGAAGTAGGTCCCCCACACTTGGAGAATGACCAACAAGCTTCAAAATTGTGTGCCCATGAGCAAACCGAGCAACGCTTCACCTTCTGCAACATATAGAGACATAACTCAATTTGGTGTTGTTGTGTGTTATGTCCAAATTTAGCCCATGAGCTTGTAGGAGTTGGCCAAGAAAAATGATCAAACTACCAAAGTTATGTGTTCATTCCTCAAATTATTGGAGGTTGGCATCCCATCATCATGCATGGTTTCTTTTACAACGCACGAGCACGGTACATTGAGGGTGTCCATATTATGTTTCATGGAAGAGGTCCACATTCTTATGTAGATCATGAGCTTATCCTTGACCTCATGCTAACCATGTACGTTTTTCACAATGTCTTTGCCACCTTGTGTTGACAAAGGAATCTAAACAAACACTCTTTGTTGATGTCATCACGTGTCTATACAATGTGATTGCATTATTTTTCATGCATTTGGTAGAAAGGCACCAATTTTCTAATGCATTGGACATGTAGGCTGAATGTTGGTGGCTTTTGTCTTAAACCATCAAAAAAGAAATCCATGACTCCATATGCTAATGGTTCCTCTAAAACACATAGTTTTATAATGGATCAAATTTAGCCAAGGTGGTGCCAAGGATAATGGGGGATCAACTTCTAGGTTCCTAAAGCTTTGTCCTCCATGTGATTAGTGTGCTCTTGGTATAACAAGGTTGGCAATCTTGGTGTTACTTCATTGAGAATAACAACCAATATAATTTTCTATTGCTTGCGAATGTCAAACAAATGCCTATGATAGACACAAGGGTGGCATTTGAAGAGTGTTCACAACCAAAAGAAAATCCTCAAATATTGTCCTAGAGGTATCTTGTCATACCTAGTAGCCAACCATTTTTCTCTAGCTACTAGTACCCATTTTGCTATGGTGAAATGCATTGATATATATACACACATGCTAAAGAAAAAAGATTTTTGCCATGTAAGGTGCCACCTCCACTTTTGTGGGTAAGAGCAGGTGCCAACTAGCTTTACATGTGGTAATTAATGGTGCCTCCTTGTTATATGTAGTGGGTGATTAGTGGCACCTCCTTGTGATTTTAGTGGAATTATGTGTTTTGGGTACAATGCTTGAAGTTTGGGGGTGGATTATGAAGGACACTGGAGGTTGAGGCTTGTTCATGTTGCGCCAAGGCCTCATGCACGGTTGAGGTAAGCTCGATGCATCTTCTTAAGCTTGGATTTGAGTTTTCTTTCATCAAGGTTTTTGCGTTTCATTGCCCTTGGCTGGTTAGTGTGTAATCTAGAGGTTGTGTGGAGTTGTGTAAGAGGCATTATGCTTAGAGAGATTGTTGGAAGGTGTGCTTGATTCATCTTGTTTGGATCCAAAATTGGTTTTGGAGCGCATTGCTAGCCTTTAGGTGTTTTTATGGTCTTTGCATCAACATTTTGGGATCCAAAGTCCACAAACTCTTGTGTTCATTGGCCTTTGTTCATCCTAGAAACTACATTTTCTCGTCTTCATCATGTTATTGTGCTCCTATTGACATTGTCTTTGACTTCCTAAGTTTGTCTTAATCGCAAAGTCGTTGGTCACCACGATCGCCGTGACAAGATCGCCATGTGGTCTGGATGTTGCCTTTGTCTTTATTGTTTTGTGTCTTCACAACCATGCCATATCTTGATGTTTCCGCGATTTCTTTGTCTTGATTGCCATATGATAGTTGTCTTTGCCATGATCTCCTCATCTTCAATGTCATTTGTTGGACATCTTCATTGTGATCACTTCATTTTCAAGACCAATTTTTGGCCATCTTTGCCATGAGTAAATATGTCTTAATTGCCATTTGTCGGTTGTGCAAGTAGGTGGGTAGGGCAACAAGGGTAAGGACAAAGTGAAAACAATATTTATATATTAATGTAATTTGTAAGGTGAAGAGAGATGCCCAAGCCTCGAGAGCTCCATCAAGAGCTTCTTGCATGCTTTGCTTGGGAAAGTACTTCGGGTCAAGTAGGAATGCTTTGCAAGGGGCCCAACCCTTAAACTTTGTGTGCAATACTATATTGCCTACTTCAATTGCCACAACATCCACAGAGGAAGGAGATACCTAGGTTGTAGCCCCATCAGTGCTAAGCCCATCAACATAATCAAACGCTCTGCACGCCAAAAGGAGTCCTCCATCCATTGGAATTGCACCACCCGATTCAACAACCAAACCTATCTAGTTTCATTCGATTTGTTAAGTGCACACTTAGTCATGCTAACGGATACATTTTCTGAGAGTGTTGCATTGGATGTTGCATCTAATGATGGAAATAGATCTCATAATACATATGGGTTTGTAGCCACATTTGACTCAGTATGATTTGGCTACACAACAAGGCCTCTTCAAGCTTTGCATGAAATTGATTTCTCATGCAGCTATGGCTCCACCATTATTTGTGAATCCTTTGACCCGTCTTGGAAGATAGTCACAAACAATCAACTACTTTGTTGTTCTTTCCTTGAATTTGTGAAGTGAGCCGAAATTGCAATGGTACATGGGTGGACAATGTGGAAGATGAGCGATGGTTTTCCTCTTTGAGTTTTTTGAAGTCAAAATTGAAGATTGCATTAGATTCTCATTTGGGGTTTGTAGAGGGAATTCTTTCACGAAGGTAATTCAACCCTGCCGATTTCCCTCATGATGACGTTTTAAAATTCATGGATAGGAAGAATGTAGTTTTGATAGTATGGACTTGGAAATTATGTTTGAATAGTAGGAGATTACAAATACATACTAGTAACATCAAATTGTGTAACCACAATTGGACCTTTTGATGCAATTTGTTAATGCAAACGGTCAACATTGCTTTATATTTATTTATACTTATAAGTGTAATTGTATGTGTGGTTTTTTTATGGTAAGCGATGCATTTATTCATTTGGGTGCATTTTGTTGCTTAAGTGGGTTGGTCCAATCCCTTTGGGTGAAGAAATTCATTAGTATGAGACTTCGATGTTGATCCTCTTGTATGTGTGCATACTAGTTCAATTTGGATGCATATTAATGAATTAAAGGGCTAGTGCAACACTTATTGGCCTAGGGTGTTGGTAAGTACTTGAAATGTATGATATGTGCGTGTGATCCTCTTACACATTTGCAAACCAGTTGAACTTGAAAGCCTCTAGAGGTATTAAGGGTTGATGTGGGTTTTTTTTAGCATAGCCAATTTCAATGGGCTTGTTCAATTTCAATGCGTAGTTGACACCCCCCTTAGTTTTAGGTCCATGTGGCCACATGAAAACTACATATATAATACGGGGTCACTTCTTCACTTATTATTTTGTATGTGGGACCATTAGTCACCTTGTCAAAGCATACATGTACAATTAGAGGTCACCACCCAAATTGACAAATAGCATTATGTGCATTTGCCACATATTGCCTTCAATTCATCTAAATGTAGCCACTACAAACTCCACGAAATCTCAAGCTTGCCACCTTGGTTGCATCTCAACTTAGCATTGTAGCCAAACCTACTAGTTTTAAAAAGAACAAATAATAAGGGCTACTAATAACCCTAGAAGGTTCTTCACCCTATCAAATATTAACGTTCAGTACATAATAATTCCAATGCCCTCAAGTTCAAATGTTTTAGGTTTGATAGTTCTCTATTGTAACCTAAAATACGTATGGATTGGATAGTTCTATGACCGTCAAAATCTAGTAGTTACAATAGTCTTATGGGCTTCAATGTCATCTCAAATATATATTCAATGGCCTAATTTTCATGGTTGCACATTTTAGGGTTTAGGGTTGCTGGTCAGATACGGTGGCGAGCGCTTGTGTTCTGAAAGTACCGTGGAGAGATCATCTGGGATCGGGCTCTCATCGTCGGTTGTTCATTGAATCGGGTCGTGGAGGAGAATGGATGACGCTGTGAGAAATTTGGAAGAGCAGATACGAGACGTGGAAGGGGAGATACGAGACGTGGGACAGAAGATACGAGGCGTGGAACAGCAGATTGAAAGAGTGCAAGAGCAGATCGAAACGTGCTCTAACCTTCAAGAGAGAGCGCGACTTGATGACGAGAAAGCGCGACTTCGGGCCAAGGAAGAGCGACTTCGGGCCAAGGAAGAGCGACTTCGGGCCAAGGAAGAGCGACTTCGGGCCAAGGAAGAGCGACTTCGGGACGAGAAAGCGCAACTTCGGGCCAAGGAAGCGCAACTCCGGGAGCAAATCCAGCACGGACGAGGTGACTCCTGTTACTCATCATCTTTGGCTTTCAATGTTCCCGGGGGCTGCTGGATGCATGGGCGCGTATTAATGTCATGATCATGGAATTAGGATTGGCATAGGATTGTGATACTTGCTTCAAGAAGGAGGGTATCATAGGGTTTTATGCAGTGCAGCCACCTTCGTTGCGGAAGACACCTGCACTCTTTGGGGTTTCGTCAGTTCTGTTTTGTGAGCGTTGCGTTTAGGGTTTATCTTCTTAGCCTAAACGCGCAATCCACCCATGCATCATGTCTTATCTGCTGTTTGAGAAATGCATTGCCACGGCCCACCAGGTCCACCAGGTTTGTTTCCCTTTGAGCTGTGTACTTAAACCTTGAGGGGATTTGCTCCCTTTTGGGGTTTTATTGGGCAAGAAATAGGGCATCATGGACAATAGCTGTTACTGGTGTCCTGTGTAATTGTGTCTTGGGTTGAAGGGTTTACTGTGTCGACACTCCTGCTGTGGCTGCATTTGTAGGGGGATGATCGTTAGCATGGATCGTTGTACTTCGGTTTTTGAAGTTTGGGTTTCTTGCCTTCGTAGATAGAATAAGCAGGTCTTGTGCCTGATGCTATGATTTGCCCCAGAACTGCATTCCCACCAGGTTCAGCAGCTCCACCAGGCGATGTTTTTTTTATCATATTTTAGTTGCTGTTTGTTTGATTCTTGCGACTTTCATGTATGATCCCCATCAGTTGCATTCTCCTATTTTATTTGGGCTCATTGCTCACTTGACATGGATGGTGCGTGATTTGTTGTCTTGAAAAAGTTTCGCATCTTCTTTTAGCAGTGAATTCTTTCTGTTTCCTTCGCTCTTTGATTGAATTTTGTGACCGTTTTTGCTGTTTGTATGAAGCCAACGTTTTCTGTTTCTTGCTTCTTGCTTCTTGGTTGAACGGTGTCTTGTCTTGTCGGCGTCTTGTCTTGAACGGTGTCTTTCCAGTTAGAAGTTCGGTTGTCAGTAGGATCGTTCCGAGTGATTCCTATCCTTGCATCCTCTTCTAGTTTAGTCACCTTGCATTCTGACAGAATCCACCCGTGTAGGGTTCTGTTTAGTCTGTCTTTGGTAGCTGAGTTTTCTGATCCTTCAGATTAATGAGGACATTTAGGGTTGGACGGCTTTGGTGGCTAATCTTGATGGATTTTGATGTGCTTCATATCTGGTTATGGGTTTGGTGAGTCGTCAGGATGTAAGGTTAGCAAGGTTGTAAGGTGTTGTCGTGCATCATCTGTGTGCCTGTCAGTAATCTTGTTCGTGGCTGTGCTTAGCCTGCTTTCTGCTCTGGTCTTGGCTCTGCTCTCTGACGAGATCAAATTGCAGATACCAAGTGATAGTGATATAGTGATACTGAGGGTTTTACTTAAATCGTAAAAGGCCGGAAACAGCTCGAAAGGCGATCCAGCTGTTTTTGCAATCGGAGGTTCTCTCCTATCATGCTCTGCGGTGGTGATTGATTGTCCACGTATCGCTGAACATTGAGAGTGACCGTTGTGTATGCAGAGGGGGGGGCCAAGTTCAAAGAAACAAAAGACCCTGGATCCCGAGACTGAAATTGCTGAACAAAGCAGGTATATCAAGGACCTGTTGGTGCCCCCTGATAAGCTCCCCATTGAAGTCGCAGACCTCCATAAATTTTTATCCGAGACATTAAGACCGCTTCCAGTCTCGTTGCAATTGCTTTTCTATGTGAGTGACCCTATGCTGGTCAAATTATCTTCCCCAGCGGAGCAATATGTGGCAGGATGTGTCGACAGGGCATGCAATGCATTCCGGGAGCCTGCAAACAATGAGGCAGATAGCTCGCATAAGTTGCGGTCTGTCACTGGAGATTTTCTGCTGGAGTTAAACTTTCTTGCCTCATCTAAACAGCAATTGCTATCCTTAAGGACGACAATGGATTCAAACACAAATCCCGGTACTGTATCTACCGCAACGGCACTGGTTCGCCTGAAGAGACCAGATTTTGCGCTGTATATCCGTAGCGCACTCATTCTCAGGTGGGAGAATAAGTTCGACCCCGCAGGTTTTGGAACAGCCTTGGAAGAAAACATCGAAAAATTAAAAGTATGGAGCTATCTTTACTACGGTACTCTGCCTTACGTGATTGGAGGTCGCTGCGGTGGGACTATATTTCAGTGGCTAAGGCTCTCTAAGAAGGGTACGTGTATTGTTGCAGAGCCTATCTCACAAGTGTATGATTTAGCGACAGTGAAAGGTGTAGTAGAGGTGCTACATAGCGTTGTGCAGATGCACCGTCTCTTACAGAAACTGCAGGAACTATTACCTGAGGGCGTCCCTATTAAACTGTACGAGGAGATCCAGCGTACGAACGGATCAGTTTTTGTAGGTCCAGAGTTTGTAGTGAAGACTTTAAAGGGATTGGAACAGCAGAGGGTAGGTTTTCTTCAGTCCCTGTATAAATCAATCACTGGTTCCGTATACCTCATCCAGCTCAAAGGTGGGATTATTCACACGAGGTATTCTACAAGGCTTGCGCTACACCCTGTTGGTCACCCAAGTGCAAAGCCTCAGGATTTGAAGCAACTGCTAAATGCCACGCACGACATGTTACATGGGCTCGTGGACTTGCACAAAGCCGGCTTCACCCACAGGGATTTACGATGGGAAAACTGTATCCGAGATTTTGTTCAGGGTGAAGCTAAATGGATTCTTATAGATTTGGAGTGCGCAGGACGAGATGGAGATACATGGGAAGGGGAGAGACTGGTGAGTTGGGATGATTCAACTTTGACCCGCCAAGGACGGTGCACCACAAGATCGGACATGTATCAGCTCGGAAAGCTGATAGTGGATTGGCTGAACGAGTCAGGTGAGGACTCTGACAAAGCAAAAAACATTAGGGGGTGGGGAGAAAAGATGAAAAAGCGTGGTGAAGCAGCGAAGATGCTTCAGGGTTTTTGCAAGGATCCCTGTGCACGTTGTAAATTGTTTACTGCTTAACTAAGACTACATTTTTTTGGTTTTGAGAGACAAAGTCAGATAGATTACTTAGAATATGGATTAGGAATCATAGGTGTTGCACAAATGACGCCGCAGTTTGCACAGGATAAGTAGGTGAATCACGAAACAACGTCAAGCGGATAGAGTGAGGTCAGCACTAAAAGAGGGTGTGGAGCAAATGGAAAATTAGCCCCGAATTTGCTCATGCTGGAGATTACAATGAGATGTGCTTTCAAGTGTTACGATAAGAACAAGTTCAAAAAAATAGCATGTTTACAATCTCAAAAAACTTTGAAACCCTAACCCAATTGTACACAAAGGGCTTTGACCACAAATGCATGAGGTTTTATTCATGTTTGTAGACTCTTCCCTTTGCCATAAACCTCCGTGATGTTGCACCATGATGCATTTCCTTGCTTTCCTTATACCTTCCTTCCTTTGCCACCATACACCTCAGTATATGCATACTAGTGGTTGGGTGAAAGCTTTCGTAAAATCCCCAACCCCCATCCATGTACCAAGGTAGATAGTAAACCCAAGCAGCAGCCCATGTAGCATTTATCCTAGGTTGGGGCAATCAAAAGAGAAAAAGAATACTCTAAATGGTAATCAAATTAAACACCACAAATTCAAATATTTAACAACAACAACCGTGATATCATCATATTAATGTTAGTTAAGATGTTTCTATATAACAACATTGATAAACAATGTTGATGTATGGATAATGTTTTTTCTTTTTCTTTTTTCTTTTTTTCTTTATAACAACATTCTCATCTTAGTCATGTGCCTTTAACACATCCAATTCCAAGGCATCAACCTATGTTAGCCATAACACCCCTTCAATTTTATTGTGAAAGTGGCTATGAATGAATTCGTTGGGATTTAGTCTCGAAATCCAGTCCATAGAAAATGTTATCATTTTAACTTAGTGAATATGATGCCTTTGTCACAACAACCATTACCAAAGCGGTTACACCAAGTTTTTTTTTTTTTTTTTTTTTAAATTTATTGAGACAGAAGGCCGACAGGCCAGCGCCAAAGCACAGGAGGCAGTTGACCACCTGGCAAGTTTTCCGTCAGGTAGAGAGGAGATTTCACAGCCGGGATTCGAACCGCCAACCTCTTCCTTGAGATTTGGGTATCCCTCCACCATCATCCAGTAGTTTAGGGTCGTCTCGGACCGGGTTACACCAAGTTATTGTTTTGCCACTTTCAACCCAACACCAACTGTAGTAGGTTCAAAAGGTCTTTAAATAGAAAGGGAATGCTATCTTTCTAAGTTTTTCTTTTGCAAATCAACATGTACTATGATATTAAGGCTACATGTGAGTTTCCTATAATGTGAGTCTCCTTTTACCTTCTTTTTTATTGAATTGGATATTTTAATAATCTTCACAAATCATGCGTATCAAGTAATTTGTCCTACACATATGATATTTTTTAGGTTTTCATGTTTGGAAAATCTTGTTCACTTCCTAATTTTGAATGCAGATAATAAATTGTTGGAATTGGTGTGGAGTGATTACAATGTCTGATAGAATGGTGGAAATTTGCAATGCGGAATCGTGTAGTATCCAATCATGTCTAGCAAAATCCAATCTCCAAATGGAGAAGTAAGGAATCAAAATCTTCAACAATTGATGCATATGTAGAATACCTTGAGCTTCATATGTGTAATCAATGGTTGTGAGCTGTGCTCACATAAAATCTCATTGCATGTGCTTATTATTTGGTGTATTGAAATGATCAATAATGCTCAATCCTTGCATAATTCTAGATAATGTGATAATTAAATTTTTTATTTGTTTATCTATCACAACATGAATCGTATATCTTTTGCAATTGAATGGATAAAATTCACATGACAACTATTTGGCAGATGTCGAAATGCCATTTTACAATTACAAGAGTGTTGCAAAAATGTGGGATACAAGTCCAAACATTGTGCATCTGTCGCTGGCATTCTTGACATGACAAAGACAAAACCAATAAAGCAACAACAACAACAACAACAACAACAACAACAACAAATTGTATTGTGACATGCACCTTACATCCGCAACATGTGTTTACCATTCAAAACTTGACATGAGTTATGATGAATCAAGTTTGACATATGGTTGAGTCAAGTTTGCTATGACATAACAATATGTAAATAACATATGTCCACCGTATCTTCAAATGCATGCATAATATAAGAATTGTGTGATTGTATTTGGAAGTCATATGGAGGTTGTTAATCCATTGTGATTATAACTGCTCAACATTGTTTTCATTGTCTAAGGTCCATAGGAGAGCATCCAATGTCGAGGATTTATTGTGCTACTTCCTCTTCTTTCCTTCTTGTTCATCACAAAATTGACTCGAAACAACTCACAGAATCATTGGAGATGGTGAGGGCGGTGGTAGGCGATGAGGTGCAAGCGGAAGCACAAGCAGATTCGATTTTTGCTTCTCGCAAGCCAGTGCAGGTGCAATTGCTTGTTGTGGTCATAGCAATGATTTTCTTGCACTTTGATTCTTTTGAGATTTCCCAGCTCTGTCTGAGAGCAGAGCAGCATTGGTGATGAATTGCTTCTATGATCTTCATATTGAGATTTCTTGTATGTTGATGGCATTGAATCTCGGAAACGAAACTTAACCTTATGTGGGTTATGTTGTTTTGGCAATCGCATAGCTCGGCCTATCGATGCATTTAAGGGTTTGGCTATTGCTGGTGGCTTTGACCATAATGTTTTCTGTGCACTTTGTTAGTGTTCTTGTTTCTTTAAAATTTTGGATCTTGAATTCAGCTCAATCCGAGAGAAGAGCAGCATTAGTGATGAAGTGCTATCATATTCTTCACATTGAGCTTTCTTGAATGTTGATTTCATTGAATCTCTGAAGTGCAACATAACCTTATGTGGGTTGTGTTGTTTTGGCAATCGCATGGCTCGGCCGATCGTGCTACTTAAGGGTTTGGCATTTTATATCGTAGAAGGTTTTTTTGACGTTGTCTTCAGGTCGGCCTTCTGATTGGGAAGCTCAGTGTTGCAAATTCTCATGATTTAGTGTTTTCTCTGATCCCAACACCAGCTAAAGATGGGGAGGAAGCTGCAAAGACCACAGGGGCACCTATCATTATCTATCGGTTGTTTTACATACAAAAGCCATAATTTCTTTCCACTTGTGGTGCATGCTTGGAGGGTTGTGTTTCACTTTGAATGAAGAGCAACCTATTTTGGTTCATTGAGGGCCAAATATATTTTAGCACCTCTTGGCATGCCAAAATAAGTTTGACCTTCAATGAACTGATATAGAATGTCATTCGTTCAAGCCTCCACACTACTCCCAACCGTGCACCAAAAATTTACAGAACATGGAAGGTGTTGTATGCAAAGCAAAGAACTCCTGACCAAAAATCCCTTTGAATTGAACGATAAATCTCTATTGGCTCTGGAATTTGAGCTGATTTTAGTATTGATGTTGTCTCCCATCAGTGAATTTGTGGGTGTGTAGTAGACGTTTGTTTACCCTGTCTCTTCCATGGTGTGATGGCAATTGACAGATATCAAGGATGTTGGTAGGAGGGATGGATGTCGTGGGCATATTTGTCTTTGCTTCGGAGACTGCCTTTAAGAACTTTCCAGCCATACTGTGGCAGGTGAGTGCTATGATGAGTTTTTAGACTGATGTCTCTAAGATCACTTTGCTCAGTTTTTTTGTTTGTTTGTTTAGTTTTTGAATGTTTTCAGATCATAGGTGTCCAGTTACAGAGTCTTACTTTGAAGGGTGTCTTGGCGATGGCGATGGCGGTTCTCCTTCCACTCATGACCTTCAACCACGTATTCGTCATGGTCACGAATTTCTCAACTTCTCAATGACCTCCAAGCTTTCGGATACTGCTGCCACTTCTCCAACTTGCACAATCTGACAGTCTGCCAATGCCAGATGTAAATGAGCCATTATGGTCAGTTTGAGACTTTGTTGAGCAGTTTGGAAGCTAAGTTTATGATTTAAACAAAGCTTTTGTGTTAGAATATAGAATAGTTAACCTTTAAGAGTCACACCTCATTGTGATGGTTGGTCGCACTTATCTGCTCCTGTAGCCACAGATATGTGCTTAATTCTCGATGCTTGTAATCTTGCAACAAAATCTCCACAGGTTTGCCAGGTTTGTTGTTCTGAACTTTTTTTTTGTTTTATGAAAATTATTTAGGCTTGAAGAGTCGAACCTTTTAGGCATGGCTCATCACGCCTACCTGCTCCTGTAGCCACAGAAATATGCATAAAATCTTGTTGCTTGTAATGTCCAAACAAAATTTTCACAGGTTTGTAATGTTCTTTTGTTTTGAAGTTTGTTTGTGTTAGAAATAATTTAGGCTCAAAAAATTAAACCTCATAAGCATGGTTGGTCACACCTACCTTCTCCTGCAGCCACAAAGAATGTGCATAATTTTGATGCTTGTAATGTTGTAAATTGACACTTTTCACAGGTTTATGAAGATCTTATTGGAGACAATTGAGACACTATGGCAGACAATGGAATGGATCACCAAAAGCTCGCCTACTTCCAAGAAGTCACGGGCGTGTAAGACTCATCCCTTGCACACCAAATTTTGGATGCGTATGGTTGGGATTTAGATGCAGCTGTACAAGCTATGGTGGAGAAGGATACAAATGAGATTCCTGAGTACCAAGAAAGTATGCAGGTGGCCACAGGGGGCAGCAACTCAGAGACGATTTTGACCAGTTCGTCAACTTTACTTGGAAATGCTATAATTGAGAGAACAACAACACCTATCAATGACCATGGCCACACGGATGAGCGGAGTATTTTTGAACGAATCGGAGATGGGGGTAATTTGTATGGACCTATGGGAGGGATGGAAGAAAACCCAAATGCTGCAAATGTTGTTTGGAGGGTTGTAACATTACCTTTCAGTCTTCTGCGAGGAAGCTGTAAGCTCATATTTGGTGCAGTTGGCCTTGGGTGGAAGTCAGATGTTGGTATTGTAAATTGTATGCACATAATTTGCAACTGCCGAAAATGGAGGTCAAAGGGCAATGCAGCCCAGATTGCTTATGATTCGACCTGTCATGGAGGAACAAAAACAAGAAAAGGATAGCTAAATCTCTAGACATGGAAGATTCATGTGCATTAGTCGAGTTTACCTGCACTACAGGTTTTGAAAGCAGCTGCAGGATGATGATTGGGGTATTGAGTCTTATTACTCGTTATCAGTACTTCCCTGTGAAGTTGTGATTGCTGTTAGGTAGGTTGCATGTATAATTTTTTGTTGTTGTGTACTTTAGCCAAAATGAAGGATTTCGACAAAGATCCCTTCTTCCTTTGGACACACGAGTGAAAAACAGTGTCAGAGTGTGGTAATTGATTAAGCAAGTGAATGCAAAAGCACTCTTTCCATGTCTGCAAAAGATGAAAATGGCAAATTTTCTTCCCTTCACTTAATGTCACTTCAAGCTAGATATGATACTATCTTTTAAAAGGCACTGGTACATTGCTCTTGCAACAGTGAGTCCGGGACTAAGTATTTTTGAGACTTTTCTATTACAAAAATGCTCACACTCTGATTCTTGTCGTTTGTACACCACATAAAAGGTTTCACCTCACAAGCAGCATCGTTTGCAAGGTCATCAAAATTATTTACCGAATACTATTTTGTGATCAAAGCAAGATGATTCCAGATGACTTTGTAATTAGTGTAACTATTCAGATTTACACAATGCTATATCTCAGGAGTTATATATTCAGGTTTTTTCATTTAGTGAAGATGAGAGTGTTCACTAATGTCCAAACAACCAATTTGACCTTTGTTAAATTGACCACATAAGCATTCTTAAATGTGTTCATTAAATCTATATTGAACATATACTCATCATGCTTGGATGCTTTCTGTTGAGTGCAGATGTTGTACTTTCATTTAATAATAATGTTGACCATCACCATGCACGGAACTTAATAATAATGTTGCATAGGGGTTTAATTGAAGAATGTCTGTGAATGCTTAGCTTGGTTAAGCTCAACCTGAATCCATTGAATCGCATTGGCCTTAATCAATACTTTCCTGTGATGTTCAAACAATGGAAATATAGATTGCATACACATTATTTGATTGTGTGTGATTGATAAATTCAGTGCACAGTGAATGATTTCAAGATTTTCCTTCATGTGGACATAAAAGAAAATCACATATTCAGAAGTCCGAAGTCCAAGTATTTGCAGGGTAATTTATTGATTATGGTTATGAATCTCATTACTCCTTATCATTATGGGTCATGTCCACTCAAAAGTTCCACCCTAAGAGTCGCCAGGTTAATGGTGCATTGTTTGTAACACTGTCATTCACTAGAAAGAGGAGACCTTTGCGACTTGGCTCCCAAGAAATCTAGCCCTGGGTTTGTATTGGATCACATAGTCACAAAGAAGGACTATCTCAACACTAAGGAGTTCATTGATGCAGTTGTTGAAGAACTAAAATCAAAGTTGTAATTAACATAACTCATAATTTTAAGCACTGTCCCCAACCATTGTAGCACCGCCTCTCCTACAAGGGCCTCCTCCTCCCACCAACGGTGGGGCCTCGGCCCCGAGTGGCTCGTTGCTCGTATCCTTCTTAAACCCATCTTTCATTTCATTGTAGGTAAGATTACAAGAAAAAAATATTGGTTAATGACACGATAACATTAATGTAATACTCTAAATGTTATATTGAACTAACCCACAATAATAGTATTTCATATTTAGAAATAGTGTGGCCCACTTCACATTATTGATCACACAATTCATCCACTTGTGTGAAGAATCATGTTTCATATGCACCTTTTAGTGAAATCAAGATGGGCCACACTAATGTTATTCCTTTAGCTATATGATCTAAGTTGAATTTCAAAGTGTGAGAGAATCTAGAAGATTATAAATACAATTTTTGGACATCCTCCAACACCTCTTTAAAGCATATGGACATGACCCAATAGCCCCTACCCTAGCCCCTTACCCCTCCTTGTCCATTCCTAATTGATTCTTAGACATTTATGAACTTGCCCCGACTAATATGATCTGGAAATCACACAAGATGACATATTTGATGAAAAAGGTTGGATTATAATCTACTTGATTATAGTATTTAGTCCTATAAATGTTATCATGAAGTTCTAAACATCTGCGAACTTGCCTTGTATGATATTAACTTGAAAATTATGCAAAACGACATATTGATAAAACTGTTGGATTACAACCTATCTTTCTATAGTGTTGGATCCTATAAATAGTTTTCTTAAAACGAGGCATACATCAAATGTTGTTGGTAGACATATCTAGCCCGAAAAACAGCTCAGATCAAATACAAACTATGTCTTACAAATGTGCACCAAAGTTTTTTTTGGGGTTAGCATTTTATTCATTTTAGAGAGATGTTGTTTAGGGAGAGCCTTTGGACATAATTTATTTGAACAATACCTTGCTAAGGAATCATGTGCAAAAAATTTAGACATGTCAAAAACTAAAATTTAGCTTCCAACCATGTGGATGTGATCTTTTAATGATTCATAACAACTCTTCTCTCTCATGTAACGAAGATATAAATCACATTGAAAGTCTGTCATAGCATTATTCATTTGAGTCTGTATGTTGGAATAATCCAAATTCTATTTGAAATTATACTTTGTTTATTCTCACAACAAAGCATTGCACTGACATATGAAAGCTGAAAAACTTGGATGAAGTGGTGTACTGATATTATTAGAATGGAACGGCTGATAGCAGCTCAATAATGTTATGTTCATCTGCAGTCACCTCTGTTTTAAAAAACACTCTTTGACCTTCAAGGGATCAAAACAAGGTTATGAATTTGCCAAATTTGTACATAGGAGATTGTAAGACTGGTTGAAGGGGAGAAAGCATCGCAGACTTCCATCCATCATCATTCACTCCGGACACCATCTTCCTCTTCTCATCACGAATCTCACTCGAAACCCGCCGTGCTTGCCATGACTTAACTTAACTTATTTCAACTTAGCTGCAGATGTACCAGCAGTTTTGCACTTGAAAATTTGGTGGAATCTGCTTGCAATCAATTCATTGTGCGGTCTCTCATTTCAAAGTTGTGTGGAGGTCTCTCTAACTTAGTTGAATCCAATCCCTAAGTTCTGTTGTCTTGCATTACATAACCTCTTTTCCATTCTTTTCGAGGTTGTTCCTAGGTCTTGGGTTAGGCTGAATCCTCTTGCAGTCAATCATTGCTTCTGCTCTCTTACATTTAAAAATAAATGAAAATAAAATCTTTCAAGATTTTTCTTTTGCCGAATGTCGGGGTTAACTTAGCTTTTATGTGTGTCGTAAGTTAGGTCTTTCCACTGACTCCGAAGCTCTCAAGTTTCCATTCCACCATTTGTTCACTCCTGTTCTTTGGTTGCGTCTGTGGCTCTTGTAGTTGTTGTGGTGTCAGGTTTGGGTTGAGTTAGGGTTGACCGGTGGAACCTAAATTTGCAGTTTGGTATCTCGGTGGAAACCGTCGCTCAGATCTGTTTTGGCAATATTATTGGTTCGATCATCGGGATGATGAAAGCCACCATGATAAAAAAAAACCCCTACAAGGATGTTGCATGACATGGAGTTTTTGAGTTTGCTGTGAAGGAGCTTTGAGTTGGGTTGCAAGGGGTTATAAGGGCAGAGAGAGAGAGAGAGAGAGAGAGAGAGAGAGAGAGAGAGAGCTTTCAAAGATGGAGTTTATCACAGTGGATGCCAACGACGTGTCTCTGTCTGTGAGAGTATTCAAGCCAGACGCTCAAAACCCTGTGGCAAGGAAAGATTTGACTCTGGTGTTGGTTCATCAGTACTCTGTGCTAGGAGGATGTCAGGGTTTGCTTAAAGGAATGGCTGCTCAGCTCGCAGGCAGAGGGTTTACTGTGGTCACTTTTGACATGCGAGGTGCGGGGAGGTCTACTGGGAGGCCATCGTTGACAGGGTTTGCTGAGGTGCAAGATGTGATTGCTGTTTGCAAGTGGGCTACGGAGCATATCAATGCTCATTCCATCCTCCTGGTTGGCAATTCTGCAGGTCAGTCAGGGACTATTTTTCAATTTAATTTTCTGTTTGGTCACCCTTTTCCTTTCTCCTGGATGTATGTGCATCAGACAATTTCTTTGCAACCAGCAGTACCTTTTTTCTATTTTATTTGCATTGCAATGCGGTTCTGTGAGAGATTGATAGATAGGTAGAGATTTTAGTCCTGGTTGGCAATTCTGCAGGTGAGGGGAAATTTCCATCACTTCCCCCTGTATGTGCATCTGCTGATTTGCTTGCAACAGTAGTACCTTTTTTTCTGTCTTTTTTGCGTTGCAATGCGATGTGAAGGCCGACTGTCAATTTGATGTAAAGGGTTGTGGTTCTGTGAGAGATTGATTGACAGATAGATAGAGATTTCAATCCATCCTCCTCGTTGCAATTCTGCAGGTGAAGGGAAATTACCTCCCTTCCCCCTGTTTGTATGTGCATCTAATGATTCGCTTGCAACAGTGCCTTTTTTTCTTCAGTCTTTTTGCGTCGCAATGTAAAAGGCTGAGTTTAGAGTTTAGGTGAAGGGTTCACGGTTGTGTGAGAGACTGATTAACAAACACAGATTTCAATCCATCGTTCTCGTTGGAAATTCTGCAGGTGAAGGGAACTTGTTTATTCCTTCCCTCTCATTCCCTTCCTTTCCCTTCCTCCTGTAAGTGCATCTGATGATTTGCTTGCAACAGAACCTTTTTCTACTTTTTGCGGTATGTTGCAACGCTGAGTTCAATTATATGCAGCCTTTGCGGTTCTTTGAGATTGATAGACAGGTAGAGATCTTAGTCCATCCTCCTCATCATTGGCAATTCTGCAGCTGAAGGGACACTTCAAATCTATTTCTCCCTCCTTTCCCTTCCCTTCCTTCCCCCTGTATGTGCATCTGATGATTTGCTTGCAACAGAACCTTTTCCAAGCTTTCGAAGTTTCTTTTTCTTTTTCGCTTTGGATTGCAGTGCGAAGGCTGAGTTCAATTTCGTGCAGCCTTTGTGGTTCTGTGAGAGATTGATTGACATATAAAGATCTCAATCCATCCTCCTGGTCTGAAACTTTGCAGGTGAAGGGATAATTTCTAGTCCTTCCTTCCTTCCCTCCCTCCCATTCCCTTCCCTTCCTTTCCTCCTGTACGTGCATCTAGCTTTGGCAGTTTATTCTCTGAATACTTATTTGCATCACAATGCAAAGGTTGAGCTAATTTCATGCCGCTGCTCTGGCTGGCCCCTGCCAGCCAAAATATACGTGCTTGATGTGATTCTGCAAACAAAATCCTGGGTTTTTCTTTGTAATTTGCTCTGCAATACATGTGTACTTGGCCTGTGTTGATCATCCTTCAGAGGGACTTCAGTAAATACTATTTTCGCATCACTATGTGATGAAGCCTGAGTTCAAATTTCATGGAGCCTTTGTTTGGGAGATTGACAGACACAGATCTCAGCTTGTAGGCTGTAGATGCATTTATTTGTTCCAATTAAGGTGTCCTCCTCAAGTATGGATCGTCTAGTTTCAATGGATTTCCATTGTAATATTGAAAGAACTGTACCTGTAGAGAAATTCTGTTGGTATTTCTATTTCTGCACTGAAACTGAACTGAATTATTGTTACAAGCATGAAAGGTCTGGAGTACATTTTGACATGTAAGAAGAAGCCTATTACAAGTTCAGGATTTCAGGTTTCAACCAGTGTTGATCTGGTATTGTCGATTTTTTCAGTACTGTTTGGGTATATTTATTGAGATTTCACATTTTTTAATACCGGTTGGGTACAAGTATTGGATGGTATTTTTGTTTTTGATACCATTCAGGTCTATGTACCATACATGAACCTTCATACGTAGGCAAAATCACCATAGTATCAAATTGGTTGAGAATGGTACTGACCCAAATAATAACTCAGGTATGCAAAGGTTCTCACCTTGATATACCCACCAAATATCAATATTTGAGTGGTATTACAATTTTGATACCCATGGGTAGGTGCTTTGATACCATTATTGATTCTGATTATCAATACCCATGCATTCCCCTACACGCCAGACCAACACTGGTTTTGATGAATCATTTACTGTCATTTGGATTCCACACATTGAAAGCACAGCTTGCTGGTGGCAGTTTGTCATAAGGTAGATGGGTCTTAAATGATTACTTTCTCCAACTAGCCCACTTCTACTAGGATATGAAACATGTGATTAGTACAAGATGGTTAGCAAATCCAAATCAAGGCCGTCGCGGCTGTCCTCATAATTTTCGGAGCTCATATGAATAGCTTATTCATTATCAAAGGTCATATGGACTGGCCCCCCCCAAACCCCCCACATTATGTTCACTATTGAGTGTCGAATGGTTATCATATTTTAAGCATGCAGTTCAATCTTTTAAACACGTCTTTTTGGCATCCACTCTTGGAGCCACACCAAATCACATACCACTCAAATGGAGGTGTCTGATTTAAGATTAGTAACTAACTTAAGCATGTCTACCTTATTTCTGATGCCATATGTTTGGTGGCTTTGATTTGATTTGATTTACAGGAGCACCAATTGCTGGCTCGGCAATTGATGAAGTGAAGGAGGTCGTAGGCTACATAGCCCTTGGCTACCCGTTTGGAATGCTCGCGTCCATACTGTTTGGCAGGCACAACAAGCCGTGTTTGACATCTGAAAAACCTCGGCTATTTGTGATGGGAACAACTGATGGGTTTACATCTGTGAAGCAGTTGGAGAGCAAGCTGAAAACAGCAACGGGCCGGGTTGAAACAAAATTGGTCCCGGGAGTTGGCCATTTCGAGCTAGAAGGCCCGTCCTATGACCGGCAAATGGTGGATTATATCGTTGAATTTGCAGATAGTTTGCAGCCAAGCTCGTCAAGTTCTGGTTTACCGTTGATGGTGGACGAACTCAACAAATTCAGGTAGTGTAGGGAAAGCCCATTTTGTAAGAAGCAGAAGCTATAGATAGGTATTGGGTATTATTCATGTAGTAGAGAGAATGTTTGACATTTCACCATGTCTTGATGATTCTTGATGTCTTCATTTTTTGCATTCTTAATTAGAGCTACTATGATGAAAGAGCTCCACCTTAAGCGCTCTATTTTATAGGAACCTCCCTCTGCGATTGGCTATGGTAAATTGCATCACATTTAGGACCTCCAAATTTTTTGAACTGTTGCAGGTAAGGATTGTGAACAAAAAATACCGGAAGTTATGCAACTCCTGTGTCAATTATTTGACCCTTGTGGAAATGACCTGTTCAACAGTGATCCTGGCATTACTTTAGTGAGTCTTAAATGATTACTTTTTAAAACTAGCCCACTTCTCCTAGGATATGAAACATGAATAGTACAAGATGGTTAGCAAAGGCCTTATCCGCTTTTCTCACCATTTTTGGAGCTTGTATGAATATTTCATTCATTATCAAAGTGAAGAATCTTGTGCTCACTCAATGGTCATATAAGTCCCCCTAATTATGTTGACTACTGAGTCTAGAATGATTATCATACTATGAGCACATAGTCCTATCTTTTTTAAATGCATATTTTCAGTACATGTTCTTGGAGCCACTCCTAAGCACATACCACTCAAATATAGCTGTGATATATAAGTCACCGTAAGTAGCATTGGGATGTATGTTGCGATTTCTCGACTCTTGTACAAGTTTTACTTATTCTACACAACTATGATTTAAACAACTTACCAACAAGGGAAAATAAAAATATGGTCATGTTTGACATATGTGATACTAAAGGTAAGCGGGAAATGACCTGTTCAACATGCTCAGCAATCAACATATTTTGGGGAACTTCCTTCTTACGACTGACTGTGAGTGGAGTTTGATAGTTCATAATTCCAGATTCACTCCAAAATTTTCTGGGACTGATCCTGGCTTCTACAGATACATTAGTGGACGCACTGTAATTTCAACCTTGCAAATCCTGTCAGTGTAAGGCGGCAAATAACGAGATATAACCAAATAAGGGCCATCTTGGTTCCTTGCATGCGTTGATCCGATTGGAGAGATGTGTTCATTTAGTGTGCTGATTTTTAAACAGTCACTTTTCACACAATTAGCTAAAAAGTAACATCTCTGTACGTCGCCTCGAGGCCCAAAATGGGACTCTGGGACCTTTAAAGGGTCTTAAGTATCATCATCATCACCGCAGGTTCTCTCTAGTAGTAGAACCAATCAGGCACATAATCTCTTGCTACTAATTCTAATTCTTTTGGTTGCTTGGAACCAGACTAATTGAATATGTTGCAGCATCATATGTGCATGATCCTAAAACTCTTCCATAGTTTCATCTCCTCAAGATTTTTACAGATACAAGTCAATATCCTACAACTCTAATTAGTGCTCATAGGTAGAATATGTAGTCCTGGTATACACACGAAATAATTCATTTTAAGGAACTAAGCAACGAATTAATGACATGTATGAGAAGCCGCAAGTCTGCCTGCTCCGCCTGAATCTCAGGAACTCCCATTAACGCGTGGCAGTTTTTATAAACCTGTTCCAAGTATGGACGCATGTGTGGCCCGCATTGAGGGTCATTTGGATTTAATGCCAATGACGCTTCTTTCATCCATTGAAGTTTATTTGCTGTGTCCTTCAATAAATTGTGTGAGAGTTTGTGGATGAGCACTAGAAGCACTCCTTGGCTTAGAGGAACGGGCACTGCTGAAAGAATACTTGGGTTGACCTGGCCACAAACGAGGAGGATGATGATTAGGTGCAAAAGGGAGGAAGGTATGTGGGTGGTATTTGGTTTGTTTTTCACGTTCTCCAACTTCTACTGATTAGATTTACACAACGAAATTTGTGTTGCACTATCAAATTCACGATGCAGCATAGGTAAAAAGGTCCTCCCAATTGTGCTCACTATTGAATGTGCAGTAGTTAACTTGAAGACATAGTCCAATCTCTATTACACATGTGTCTTTATAGTGTTTATCCTTTGATCCTCACTGAATCATAAACCAATCAATGTAACCGAATACCATTGCATACTGTAAGGCAGAAATATAACTAACTTCAAATTATAACAATAGAGTTATCCTTTAACTCAACGAGAACTTTTTTGGGGAGTTGGTCCCCTATGATTATCCCTTTGGTTGTTTTGCATATATAACCAATCATTTCTTTCCACTTGTGATGCATCCTTGAAGGTAGTGTTTGAGATTGAATGAAGAGCAACCTATTTCAGTTCATTGAGGGCTAAACTCAATGTAGCACCTCTTGGAATGCCAAAATGAGTTTGACCCTCAACATAGAACGTTCTTTGTCCCAAACCTCCACACTTACTGCCTCCATCCAAAACTTACCAAACATGGAAGGTGTGGATGCAAATTTCAAAACAATCAACTCCCGACCAAAAGTCATGTTGAGTTAGAGAACCACTCTAATGCAGCTCAAAATTGCCTTCTCTTGAGAAGCCAATTTTCCAGAAAATCCTTGCAAGAAAAGGCATGTGTCTTCTTTGGGTCATTCATTCAATCAATCAATGTAGGAGCTGGAGGTGGCAGAACTTACCTGATTACATAACCAAGATACAATTTGCAAGTCAGTACTCTGTAAGGCCTTGGTGAAGGCTTCCTCCATCTTTGATTCCTGAAGTAGTCTGTTCAGCTCGATAGTTGGGTCCAAAGATTCCTCAATATATTGCAAAGAGTGCACCTGCTTTAAAAGGTAGGTGCTCACTTAGAGACCAAAAATTGCAATATACGACCTCCATGGAAACTGCCAAGGATGTTCAATAATTAAAGCACATAGCAGTTGTCTTAAGGGTTTTGGGTCAACATGACCTTAGTTCTTGGCAATGATATATTTACTGACACGTGCTTATAAGCCCCGAATCCCTAAATCCTAAACCCTGACTGTTGAGTTTACAACTTCAAAGAGCAAGATTTATACCTGTTCAGGCATGTGTCCCTGGCTTTGATAGGCCTCTCCATAGCGTGCCTCAGCTGAATCCACAAGTTCCAGGAGTTTGGATGTGCTATTTTGAAGATCATCTTTCAGAACTCTTGCAAGGGATGAGGCTTTCTCAACTACTTGCTGTGGAGATGAACATGACATCAACAAAGTAAATAAGCAACCTTCAATTGTCAATGTCAATCACTTATCCTGTCTCGGAAACAAAACTCTTAATGGTACCCAAAAAAGGAAAGGATGTGTAGTTGAAGTGAGATGCATTTCTGTTTGCTACTTGACAATCATGGTCATTAAAAAAGTGTGCACTGCTTGAACTAACTTTGAAATTCTCAATTGACCAAGTGAGTCAATTGATTAAAAGAAGCTTCGAGACTGCAAATACGGTATGTAACAATCATTCAGCAATAAGAGCAACTGTGTAAATGAACAGGAAGGATGGTGCAAAATACCTCAAGGATGTTGGCCAGATTAGTATTCTTGGATGCAAGTTGTTGCTGAGCCTGAGTAGTATGCTCTGCCATACCCGTCTGAAAAGCATTCTCAATTTGCTCTGTCATTGCCCGGCACGAGCGTTCAAATGTAGGGTTGATCATGCTTTCAAAACCTAATCGAACCGCATCCTGGAAAACATGGCAAACATCAGAACAGAATGCTACATGCTGCGTAGAGGACAAATATTTTTTGAAAATAAGGACTAAATCCCATTCCTACCAATCTAAAAGTACAATGAGCAGGGAATTGGTTGGTTGGGTTTAAAGAGTCCTTAGTGAAGACGATCATGCAAGCTTAGGTTTATTTTTTAATGACCTTCAAAATTATAGCTGTTAGGTGTCTCTGAACATCACAAGGACCACATGGACTACAGATTGCAAGTTATATTGTGTTGTTCTGACTGTGTATTTCATTTATATCAGTCCCACGTACGATCAGCGCTTGTTTTCCAGTTGTCTGAAACTGAGTCTTGAGCTGTCTGGTTACTGTTGCCTCCAGCTTAGCAGCTGTTGATTTCTCCAACTGAGGTAGAACTTTCTCAATCACACTCTTCTGTGCGAAATCCCACCACCCACCCCATCCTTGTGTTAATGAAAATCTCCAAATTAGAGTTCTCCTTCGACTCAATGGGACTTTTTGTCGGGAGTTGGTCCTGTATGATATTCCAGTGGTTGTTTTGCATACTATATCAATAATTTCTTTCCACTTGTGCTGCATCCTTGGAGGTAGTGTTTGAATTTGAATGAAGAGCAATCTATTCCGGTTCATGGAGGATCAAACTCATCTTAGCACCTCTTGGCATGCCAAAATGGGTTTTACCCTCAATGAACTGATATAGAATATTCTTCCTAGTTCAAACCTCCACACGACCTCGAAGCATGCAACAGAAAATTACAAAACCATGGAAGGTGTTGTGTGGAAAACAACCAACCCATGACCGAAAGTCAAGTTCAGTTAGAGGATGACTCTATTATAGACTTAAGTTGATAGATATACACTAACAGAAGCTGCCATCCAGCATGTTTTGATAGAAATTTCGATGAGTGACAGGAAAATTAATCAGTAAGCTACCTGAAAGATATCAGTCACAGTTGATGACAATGCCTTTTGAAGAGGGGGTACAACACTATTAGCAAAAGTAGATCCCAAAGCAAGAAACTCCTTTTTTAGGCCACGCTCCAATGCAATTGGCACATCCTTGGTCATGAAAGTATTAAGGATATTGGTAACTTGCTGTGCCCTATCCCAGTCTTGTTTCTCGCGTTTTGCATTTTCTTCAGCAAGCCGTGCCCACACAGAATCCACATTGGCTTTCAAAACTTTCTCGATTCGCTGGGCCAAAGCACCTTGAACACATGCAACAAATGGCATCTGTTAAGACTTCAAGATTGGGAGCGTGGTGGAAATCCTGATGAGTTTGAACCTCAATGAACTGATATAGAATGTTCTTCATTCAAACATTCACACTACTACCTCCAAGCATACACCGAAAACTTAACCAACATGGAAGATGTTGTATGCAAAACAAACAAATCCCGACCAAAAATCATGTTGAGTTAGTAGATAACTCTAAAATTGGTCAGATTTCTTGGCTGCAGTTAGCTCATGAGAATCAACTAACACTTTGCTTTCCATCCTTGAAAAACACCTGAAGGCCATTGTAGCCATGACATTCCTGACATTTGCTTGACTTAAGTTATCCTCTGACTCGACATGAATTTTTGTTGGGAGTTGTTTGTTTTGCATGCAACACCTTACCATGTTTGGTAAATTTTCGGTGCATGTTTGGAGGTAGTAGTGTGGAGGTTTGAAAGAAGAACATTCTACATTGATTCATTGAGGGTTAAACTCATTTTGGCATGGCAAGAGGTGCTAAGAATGAGATTGGCCCTCAATGAATTGAAATAGATTGCTCTTCATTCAAATTCGAACACTACACGGTTTTTCTAATTAGTGTGGATTACCATTTGGAGTTACGTTTTGCTATAGGTTTTGACCGACATTATCATATTTTACCAACTAAAAAAATATCATATTCGTTGGTGTGTATACTAACTACTTATGTTATATGGGTAACAAAATGATACTCAGTAAAAAAATTATAGCAACACGTAACTCCAAATGGTAACCCACACTAATTAGACAAAACAGTGTACCTCTGAGCATGCAAACACAAGTGGAAAATAATTATTGAATTTATATGCAAAAAAATCAACAGAGGACCAACTTGTGCCAAACAAGCCCATTGAGTTAGAGAATAAATCTATTGAATCCTACTTTTAGAAGATGGGGAAGAGTTTGCTTCACCAGTAGCAAACATTGACAACTCGCCCACTTGACTTAATTTGAATACCAATTCCTAATAAAAGCTGGGGCTGATAAAAAATCAGGTGAAGTTTGATGTTGTCATACTTCATCAACTTCTTTAAGTGTTTTTGTATTGAGATAGTGTTCTCATGCAATTATTTTCAAAAGATTTAATGCGTACCTTCCATTCGTTTGCCCTCTTTTGCTACTGGAACTGATACCATCCCTCCCATTTTCTGGTACATTTGTTGTTGCAATGTGACCACCTGAAGAGACACAAAACTAAATGTCATCGCCACAGTCAAACAAAATCATTGACTGTCAGACAATTACATTGCAATAATGAGATAAGTGGCGCCATTCACTGGCTAAGCCAGCTTGCAGTAAACCAGATATGGAGACAAGCTACCATGAATTTTCTGATCAGAGATGCAAGCATGTTTGCATTCTCTCTAAGTGGTTATACTTTCAGAATCCTGATTCTATTTGAGATGGAACAAATGAGCATTCTATGGTATCCTCTACAGGTTGAATCATCATCCAAAACGTCATAAGAGACCGATTTGGTCACCAATGAATTTCATAGTGGATTTTCAATGCAAGATAGCTTAGCCATTGACCGGCTAAGCTAGCTTGCATTGAACCATGAGATATGGAGGCAAGCTACAATGAATTTCTGATTGGACATGCAAGCATGTTTGCATACTCTGAGTTTTTATACTTCCAGAATCTGCATTCTGTTTTGAGATGGAACAAACGTTGCATTCTATGGTGACATCCTCTACAGGTAGAATCCTCCTCCATCATTTAAACCTTAAATGTCAGAGAGGACCAACTTGGTCACAAATCATTCTGCAATGTGGACATTTTTCTGACCTTGTGACATTTAAGGGGAAAATGAAAGGGGAAAAAACGAAGGACAAAGGAGATGGACTAAATAAAGAGATTTCTGATCAGAGATGTAAGCAAGCATGTTTGCATATTCTCTGAGTTGTTACACTCTCAGAATCTGCATTCTATTTGAGAAGGAACAAATGTTGCAATTCTATGGTGACATCATCTACAGGTAGAATGAATCATCCTTCAGTCTCTTAACCCTTAAACGTCATAGAGGACATTGCCTTCCAATTTGGTCGCCAATGATTTTGCAGTGTGGATTTTTGCTGACCTTGTGACATTTAAGGGTTAAATGAAATGAAGGGGACAAAAAAGAAAGGACAAAGGAAAATGATGGACTCACTAAAGAGGACCTGGTTGAGAGCCTCCTGCATGGAAGTCACTTGAGCAATGAGGCCAGGATCTGAAGAAGAAGCCGGAACTGTTGGACTATCAATTGCAATTGCACCTGAAGAAGGTGTTGCCTGAAACTGCGATGACATGAAATTGCCTCCATTTTTGTTCTTGTTTCTCCTTCCTCTGGACCCTACCGAAGTTTGAGGTTGCACAGCAACAACAGGCACACTGGCTGAAGCAGCTGAAGCTGTCCCTTGTAAATTGTGTCCCAGCTCCTGTAAATCATCCATGTGTCTCTCTCTGTCCTCTAACATATTATCTCCATCTTGAGCATCATCAGTTTCACTTAACTCAGGTAACTCAATTGTCACGGAAGCATGTCTACTGTGATGAGGATTTGGATTTCCATCTTTGAATTCACCTCCTGCTTCACCTTGTCCATCGAAGAACCCTAACAAAGAGGGAATTGACGCTTCATCATCATCTTCCCTGTCTTGATAATGATGATGATGATGATGGTGATGATGTGAAGGCTCCTCTGAAACTTGATCAGTTTCATCAACCCCAGATCCTCTAAGGTTCCTTTCCCAGTCTCCAACATCAATCAGGTCATGATGCTCAGGAGCTTCATGAGTTTGGACACCTTCTTCCTCCTTTGATCCAGCTGCAAGGATCATAATGTCAGAAGGGCTTACTAAAACATGTGTTGAAGAAGTAGTTGGATTTGATGCATTCACATCCTCCTTCTCAAAACCTTCTTCCACCATGGAACTACTACTTGAAGAAGAAGAAGAGTAATTCATCGAATATCCAGGAGCTGCCATTGCTCCTTCCGGTTCCACCCAAACTTCTTTTGTCCCATCCACTTTCGGTAATACATGATGATGGTGATGGTGATGATGAGGTTGTCCCGGAACATGCCATGAGAGAGGATACACAGGGGTGAAGTGCATGTCAGACACTTTGGCAGGGCTTCTTGATCTTGATCGCCTCCTCGGAGGTGGTGTGGGCGGTTTTATCAGATTTGAAGATGATAGATAACCTTCTCTTGCAGAATCAGTACTTCTTGCATTCAATCTGTGACCAGGTTGCACTCCAGCTTTGAATGTCAGATGGCCACCTGGAATGGTTGGTTTTCCCAACCCTAATCCTTCCGTAGTGGTCAATTTGGTTGTGTCTGTTGCTTTTGATGTCTCTGTCGTCACATTCTGCCCACGGTTTCCCAAATCCATCATGCTTCCAAACGCTACTGGCATTCTTGGTGGAATCCTAGAGTTGTTGGCATTTGAGTTTGCCATGGACATTTGTGTCGATGATGATGATACCACGGCCTGTTTTGGGGTACTGGGATTGGAGCCTTCGGATTGCATGTCATCACATGGCAAGGGAAAGCATTGTGACATCTTAAGTGTATATTGTTGGATTGCTTGTGTTTGCACACAAAACACTTGAAGGCTGCTCTCGCCAGCTTGATCGATGACCACATCATCCGCAACTGTAAGACTGAGGATGGGGTATGTCACCGCGAACTCGGCCAAGTAGTCCATCCGGGGGTAAACAGAAGATGTTCCAAACTCCATGTGAACTGCATAGATGGCATTCCTCTTAGCATTTGCGACCAATATGAGTGCTGCTCGAGGAGCAACAACGACCTGATTATAAAACGTTGCCTCTGGCTTGCCATTACATTGAAACTCCAGGGTTTGGATGCACCGACAAGGTGCTTGCCCAGGTTTGGAATACAACTCATCAAATGCCCACAGTTTCAACTCCCGGTTCAAAGGACCCTGCAGAAATAAAAAAGAAGGTGTACACTATGCTCATTGAAAACACCAAACCCCAATTGTACGTCAGGAGCAAGCTTGCAAATCACACTGACACAAATCATCAAAGATTCAGATATCTTACCGCTGTAAGCAGAACATGTCGATCTGTGCTTAGTGGCATTGGCAGATAGGCCACTGTGTCCACTGAATTCCCATCGTAGGGGACAAACACAGATAAACACTGCATCTTCTCACTCCAGATTCGAACCTGCAATAATTTCAAACACATAGTTTTCATCACATTCCAACAACTTTGTGCAGACATTTTCTCACCTAGGTTGCCATAACATTCTTAAGCATGTGTAGGAAGTTCTCTTCCTATTCGAGCTTTAAGAATGAAGCCAAGGATCAAGGTCCTTGATTACATGCATGAATTCCAAGCACTGTCAAATAGGCAAGCTCTCATTTATAGTTGACATAACCTCATTGTAACCAATCTTCCTTCGGACAAAGCCTTCTTCCATCTACCAAGCATCCAACTTAAAGAACTTGCCAAGAATAATCTCACCGAGTACTGTATACTCACTCTCCAAGATGCTTATTTAGGGAGAAAACATCCACTACACCACTTAAGAATGTTATGGACTAATGTTCCCATTAACCTGTACATCGGGAAGAGGGTATGAAATGGTAATCTGTGTCTGTTGACTAAGTTCTCGAGGTTCTTAATGTGAACAAGAGCTGTAGAAATCTTTGCACGGGTGTACTAGTAGCCGCTCAGAATTAGAGCAACAAGTGCAGAGAGTAGCAAACAAAGACGAGATTCTCGATGAAAACAACCGATGCCGTATATGATATCATTGAGACCGTATACATGACATTGAGATCATCACAAGATCTTCGACTTAAGAAAGATTGAGAGATGAGACTTACTGTGCCATCCTTGGAAGCTGATGCTACACGAACAGAACCTGAAAGGGAAACAGCTAATTCTGTAACCTCCTCTTCATGCTGTCCAGCAACAAACACTCCTTGTACAGGAGCTTCCAATCGACATTCCAATGGATTGTCAGCATTGAATCCCCCTGGGGGAGCTGATTGCCCGGCGTTGTTCACATCAATGGAGATTAAATACTTCCCCACACCCACTACCAGGAAGTCCTGCAGGCACATGTCAAGGGTGATCATCCCGTCAATATTGGTCAAACTGATGGCAAGAATGTTGATGGTGGTGAGGTTGAGCATATATGATGCTTAAGCAAGGAGGAGCGAATGATTTGACATAATTTCGATTGAATACCTTATGGAAGCAAGCAGCAGGTAGTGAGATATGATCATGCAAATGTTTTTACGTTTTCTTGACGAATATTCATCAAGCCTTGCAAGGGTTGGGTTTGGTTGGGACTTGGGAAGACCTGCATTCGTGATTGCCAGCATAGGCGTGGATGGCAAGTGTCCAAGTCATCACCATTAAACTGGATCGCCAGGAGGATATGATCCGTGAGCTTTCCATGAACTCCATGGCCTTCAACGATCTTGCGTACATACACTCTTCCATCTTGGCTTGCACTGCAAACATGAGGGAGAAACGATTATCAGATGTATTTGGAGGAGTTCTTCAAAGTCATGATGATGCATACCTATATCATCCTGGGAGTGGTGGTAACGTCCTCCTACAACATCAGAGTCTTGATGTTCGTGATGAAGAAAGAAACGCATAAAACTTGGAGGTGATTCCTTCCAGCATCGTGTAACTTTATGTAACATGAAATGCCGGATTTGAAATTGTCAACAGACACAACAAACTCAGGTAATTGAGTTTGTTTCCACAATGGGAATAACAAACTCCACAATGAGTGCAAGTTTCTGACTCATTGATTCAGTTGCAGCCGAAGAGAGAGACAGAGAGACAGAGAGACAGAGATTGATGAGCATAGCATACATCCTCTCAAAAGACAGCCTAAACTGGAGGATCAGAAGAAAACACATCATCAAGACAGACACTAACAGACAGACAGACAATACCACTGGAGTTGCATAAGTGAATCTACCTTGCAAGAAGATGTGTATTCTCTGAGAGGAAAGCCATGTCAGTCACCCTCTGTCACAGATCACAAATGAAACTTTGTTTGGTTGATCTATCCTCACAGCAGATGACACAAAATTCTTCACAAAACACCACATAAAATAGGTATGATTCCCTTCCGATTCCACGAAACTCTTGTAAAAGTAAAGCAACATCTCAATTAACAGGAGCACATGACAAAACCCATCATAACACATGATAATCGAAGAGCCTGTCTGTCTGTCTGTCTGTCTGCATGTCTGACCTTTGTGTGGCCCCGAAGCAATGCTTTCTGCGCACTGTCAATGTTAAGGATCCGGATGGTGCCACCACGCAAGCCATAGCAGATAAATTTCTTGTTCACAGCGATCTGCCTGCCAAGAACGAACACCTGCTCCGAAGTGTACTTGGTGATTGGGCTAACTTCCAACTGGGGTTGGGCTTCCCCAAGCTTCCGAACATCCACATCGTACCCTATGTGATCTCCTCTTAGATGCCTCCCTCTCAATACTCTGGGCGGTGGTCTCCCCGGGGATGGTGAAGGTGTAGGTGCCAAGTTGACAGGTGGTGCACTTGGCAATGCTGGCGACATGGCTGGAGCAGGAGGGTGACCATGACCATGACCACCACCACCGGAAGAAGAATCCATTCCACCACTCATCATCCCACTACTCACCATGCCACTGCCTCCATAATGCATCGAAATTAGGGCAGCTGGAGAAATCAGCCTGCTGCGTGATCCTCCTGCTGCAAGAAGATGTGGTGCAGTGGTTGTAACTCCGAGTTGAGAACCACCTATTAAGGTTGCCTCTTCCTCTTCCTCACCACCACCACCACCGCTACCACCTAATCCTAATTCAGTTCCTCCTGCTCCAGATTGTGTTGTCAGCAGAGCCATAAGACGAGCTCCATCTAGCGGTTGGCTTCCAGGAGTGCTTGGCCGGCTGTTGATGTCTGCAACGGATCCTAATTGTGGGAAAGATAATGGGAATGAACTGGACATAGGTTGAGAAGCTGGCTTGGAATGGGATGATGACCGTGAAAACATTGGCTCGCAACCACAAGAGATGGGATTATTGAGGGATAATATTGTTGCAACAGGAGATGATGGTGGCTGGATCGAAAGGGATGAAGAAGAAGAAGAAGAAGAAGGTGGCAAGCCAAAACTACTACAACGAGAAGGACAAGAAGGAGAAGCAGATGAAGATGAATTTGCAGCAGTGGGAGAAGATCCAAGTTGCTCTTCTTCTTGGAGGTTGATGAAATGCCTGCACTGGGGCCCATGATTCACTGACTGCTGATGATGCTGAGAAGAAGGAGGAGGTGGAGGAGGAAGAGTATAAGTGTAGAGTAATTCTTCGCCCGGCCGCCTCGCAGATTTGTTGGAACAAACGTACGACGTCGTAATGCTGCTGTTGCTGCGACTGCTCCTGCTACGGGAATTCCGTAAAGTTGTTGGTGGCCGTCGTGGTACATACTACTGCTAATTCTGCCCTGCTGGCCAGGTGAAATTTCGGTCGAGCGGGGTGGATCATGGTGAATTAGTAACCGCGAATTGCCAGTCGCAGCTTGCAGACGAGGATGCCCATGATCAGCTGGTTGTTGATGATGATGTTGAGGCGGGTCATGGGGGCTGATCTCGTGTGGGCCCTTTGATGTTGTTGTGCAGTAGCACTTCATGTGATGCGGATGATGATTGCCGGCTATGAACGGGGAGAAGCGACCGCTAGTTACAGAACCAGTTTGAGTTTGAGGAATAACCGGTTGCAGTTCAAGACTTCATGAAAGTTACGGATCATGTCGAGGAATCTGCAGAATATACCTCAAATGGATAAATAAAAACCAAATGATCACAACATGTAACCTAACCGGTGGGACTTGGAAACACTAAGATCTTGACCAATTAGGCCGAAAAATCTCCCCGGACACTGATCGCCGGTTCCTTGCCCATGATCATCATCAGAGCCCCCTGGGCCGGCCCCATTTCCGACGGATGCAGTCAAACCTCCTCGATATTCTATTCCAATTTCCAACTGATGA
This sequence comes from Polytrichum formosum, assembly GCA_964035585.1. Lineage (NCBI taxonomy): Eukaryota > Viridiplantae > Streptophyta > Polytrichopsida > Polytrichales > Polytrichaceae > Polytrichum > Polytrichum formosum. Next base: position 43,628,836 of record OZ037938.1, on the reverse strand, counting down.
TGATCATGGAGTCTGTAAGTACCTATGCACATGCAGTCAGGTACGTTAACCTAACCTAACCAGAGACGCACATCAGCCTTGACAGAGTTACACACACATCGAACAAAATCACGTCTTTGTAACTATCTTCCAGTTACAGTTTTACAGTTTTATGGTCCTTCGGTGTTGCGGAAACCCAACAAAGTTACGGATATTCTATTTCAACTGCTGATGGTGGTCATGTCTGTGAGCAAGTTTCATGCAATGAGTAAATCGGAGACATGTGAAATCAGTGAAAGAGTTACCTGATACCTACACTCCCATGGATGTGCCAGTAATGAAGACCGGACTGTGGTGAACTCAGGAGAGAGAGAGAAGGAATTATTGAATATGAGCATGCCTCTCATTCATCCAACATAAAAGCCCCAAATTAGTGTGCAGCCCCATGGTGACTTTTTCTAGTTGATTTAAAGTTGATGCGTCTATAACCGATAAAATAAGAGAGTTTGCATTTGTTTAGGAGGAGTAATAGCAGTGAGTTATTCTTCTTGCAAAGAGAAACAAATTCTAAGGAGAATGCAGAAAACGTTAAAAAATTCATGAATATAAAAATTGCTACAAATTTCAAAGTGTTAAAGTTCAGGTAACACATAGTCATATCTATAGGTTAACCCATAACTACTCATCTAAATGCTAATGCTTGGTTATGACAATTGTCAAAACTCTTATGAGGGCAATCAATCACAAGCTATCATCACATAAACCTTAACTCCATTCACCTAAAAATTATAGATCTCATCCATGTCGGCATTGCATGACCTTAGTGAGCGGTTAGACGGACATGGTCGATTATGGATGTCTTGACCTAAACATCGATATATGCTTGGAAGACCCCAAATTAGTCTACTCGAGGTCATTTTAAGATGAATCAACAATATACTTATAGGGGTCCAAGTTTTTATGTTGGATGGATGCCATATACACTCATATACAATAATTCCCTCTCTCTTGTGACTCGTCAATATATTCCAATAGTTTTACAACACACCAACAAAGTACACTAAATGGTTTTATTAGTGTGGGTAGAAAATTAGAGTGAAAACAATTAGCATGAGCCATGCCAATTTTCTAGTCAAGGTGGGATTAATGTGGGTCCAAGACCCCATGTCTTCTCTAAGTCTTCGTGAAGATTTTTGACCAACATGTTGAATATTAGTTATGAGACAACAATAGCACAAATTCAAATAATTGTCCACATTAATTTTCACTAAAAAATTAGTGTGGGTTGAATATTAATGTGGCCCCACATTAATTCTCATTCTGAGCATTAGCGTGAGCTCTAGAAAATTATTGGGGACCACAATAATAGGACTATTTAGTGTAGTTGTAATTGTGCATATAATTTCTATTCAAAGCGATGATGATGGTGATGATGTTGTTTGTTAGTTATTGCACTGTGTAACTCCGCACAGTAGCATACACTAGTTGGGATAAACAATGTAGTTAATGAAAATTGAGGTTATCATTCACTGAATATATATCTTAATCAAACAGTCTTACATAACACTGGCAACAAAGTACAAGCTACGGATACCTATTCCATTCAAACTGATGATGATGATGTTTGAAAGTATGCACAATGCACATCGAAGAGAGGGAATTATTGTATACGAGCATACCTCTCATTCATCCAACATGAAAACTTGACCCTATAAATTTGTATCCGATTCATCTCAAATGTCTTCCAGTGGACTAATTCGGGATCTTTATAGCTAATTGTGGTGTCAAATCGACTTAAAACGGTATCCTCCAGGCTGCACACTACTTCAGGGTTTTTACGTTGGATGAACGAGAGGTAAACTCATACACGATAATTCTCTCTCTCTCACTGTGCACATCAGACTGAAGAGAGCTTGATTACACCAGTTTTATGGCACACCAACAGAGTATTGTAGTTGTGGATATTCTACTTGAACTGCTGATGACTCTGATCGTCATGTCTGTGAGTTTGAATGTGCACATGAATACTTACTTACTGGAGGCACATATCAGAACAGAATTGAGAAACTTACAATCACATGGATGACGTGGCAGTGCTGAAAAACCACTTCCAGCAGTTTTACGGTGCACTACTGTGGGTGCTTCTGGCAACTCCACAGACAGTTTTTTGCTGTTGAAATACATTGGATCGGGAATTGTCTCATCTGACTGGTTTTAGCAATAGTGAGTCGCGCAGACCGTCATGTTCAAGTTTCAGAATTGCAGTTCAGCTGCTGCAGCAAAAGTTACTACAGGAAGCCTGGAGAGTTTCCGTTCTCTTGAAATGATCACATTGAGGGCCCTACCAGTTGTGTTGGCTATTGAATCTAAAATAGTGGACCCAGGATATTTTTAGCACATTTTCGTAACACATGTTTTGTTTTGTGTTGTTCTTACTAACTGCAAAGACTGCCTTGCCATATGGGTACTACTAAAATATAGGTTGGTAAATGATTTTTTTTTAAGTGCATATAAGGCCCACATACTTAAATCCACACTTTTTGAAAGAGGTATGCATTGTCATTGCCTGCACACAATTAACTTAGGCATCTGAGGTTTTTCACGTCAGTCTTGCAAAAGCCACCACGAGGACACTGATCTCTTCACTTTAACTTAAATTTAAGTCTAAACATGTAACCAGTTGGACTTGGAAACAGTAGGATTTTGACCGATTATGATCTTTGGTGATTGAAGCTCATGCACTTTGATGCACTCTAATACGCACCATCATGTGATCAATGCCAGTTTTTCTTTACTACCTTGAAGTATATTCCATAGGTTCTTCTAAAATGACTGATACTTTTGTGGAAGTCGTGAACTATTACCAGTTCTTTCTCTAACTCAACCGGTTCATCTGTAAGTAAGCAGTCAGTTCTCCCTGTTCATCGATCAATACAAATCCAACATTAGATATAAGCAGGCCGAAGAAATACTGGGCTTTGTATGAGAACTAGGTCTTTGACCATGCTACGTAGCCTACTTAGAATTACACGAGCAGGAGGAGAAAGAGTAAGAATTAGCAGTGGAGTGAGTGCAGCATCGATGATCGCGTTCGCTCTTTATAAGCACCTTCTTAAACAAATTTCCCAATTACCAAGAGTTATCATCTTCAATTATGCCGTGGTAATCAGAACACAGTGCTCATGCTGATGATGCCAATGATTTGGTGTCATAAAAATCTAGGTTGACACACACTCCCCTGTTTTCTGTAGGGAATTCCGCCTTAGCTGTGGCCCAACGAAAAGTCTTGGATATTCTAAGATAATTCACGGTGCAGTAAGTGCGAGTAATGTTCAGCGGGCCAGCCTGAGACCTGGGGGCGGCTTATAAATTGATGCTTCGGTTACAAAATCCGCTTCCCCAAAATCATCACTGCAGGTTATGATTGAATCTATGCAGCCCTGGTTTTTTGGTGGGGGGTCAAATATCGCGTTTAAGGTAGATAGTGCTAATACTGTTGCTTAAAGCAATTACCGTAGATAATTATTCTCATGTTGCCAATAATTATTGTTAGTAATTGACAAGGATTCTAATGCACCAAAGTTTGTCTTATTTGAATTTTATACCTAGTTGGGGAAGTTATTGGTGACATTTGACTTGGTTCTTGCACAGCCCGCGGGCGAAGTGAGTCTCCATTCAGGTTGTCCTAAATTGAGGCCGGAGTTTCTGTCTACCTATCTATATTAATTCCATATACAAAAGTACATGTCCCAAAATCAACACCAGAGCTTGATATATGTTTGTGTGGTGGACATTCTCATAATCAAGATGTACTCATTGTGCAAGATTTTAGGGTGTTGGTTGTGGGCGGGTGTCGGTTTTAGCACCATCTACCTTAACAATAGGTTGTCAACCATAATCCATTGAAGAACTAGTTGATTAGTCCACACAAAGCAATAAGTTGGGTACGCACTTACTGGTATTTTACTATTAAATGGCCATGAGGCTCAAATGTACAACCAATATACACAATTTCTACAAGCCCTCAATAGGGTGTTAGCTCAAATTTATTTACGAATCTAAAAAAATGTGCAATTTATTACCTTACGTCAACGAGAAAGTTAAAATATACATGTATTTGATGTGACATTGATGATCAAAATGCTAATCGTGTATTCATAACCAAGGGCACCAACATCTTGGATTTGAACCCAGATCTCCGATAACATCAAGGTCTTCAACAAATTTGGAAAATTACACTTGAGAAATGCATTAAGTATAGATAGGATCATTTTTAATGAAGCTAATTGCATTGATTATCCCAATTAGTGTGTGTTACTATTTGGAGTTACGCAGTGCTATAACTATCTCGGGGGGGAGGGGGCACTGGTGAAAATATTAGAAACCACGTGCGATAAAATATAGGGAGCAATATATTCATTGCATGTAAAATTTGTAAATGAATTACATGTAGTATAGGGAGCTAAAAAAGTGAAAAAGGGATTATAAGTAAAATAGGGTCATGTATAATACTACAAATTTTATGACTATTACATCTAAAATAGCATATAGGAAAAAGGAGCTCAATTTTTTATTTTATAGGATACCTTATACTCCTTATAGAGGAGGGACTATTGTGAGTGGGTTTGTTTGTTGTAGAAGTAAATACTACTATCCAGAGCAACTGGTTCACAATATAGATTTGCAAAATATATACAACACATGCTATAAAGTCTTATAGCCTCCATGCAGTTATGAACTTCCTCAACAAAATGGGATATTAGGGACACGAGGAAGAAAATAGGATGTTACTTACCTCAAGAAAATATTTAGATATAAATAACTTAGGGAACCTCTAAATGCCCATCCTTGAAAATTATAAGTAACAATAGGGTGCCATAAAACACCTCCATTTACCTTTATTTCTAAAAATATCATGTTGTATAATCCATTTTACAAGGTAAATAGCCCCCCACTAAATAGGTCATTATCGCACGTGTATGCAAAAAATAAGAGGGAGTGCCCCCCCCCCCCAAGATAACTATTCAATACAAATGCAATAGTTTACCAAGCAAAGTCATCTATGTTCTATGATGTCTGCACAACCCATTGAGCTTTTGTTAGTAAACAATGAACTCTTGAGTAGGATGTTTTACACTCCGTAACTCCGAATAGTATCACGCATCAATTGGGATAACCAATGTAATAATGGAAAGTGTGTAGCTCAAATGCACAAAAGTTTTCGTGCATGGAGACCCATGTTGGGCCTTTCACACACTTGGGGGACAAGCATGTTTATTACATCTAAATTTTGAAAGGGGCAAAAACATGACACATACAATGTTGCAAATACTCATAGAGTGAGAAGTCGATATTGGAAAATAAAAAATGAAAATGAAATCATTTTGATCATGAAGTACTAAAGCTCTTGCCCACTCACTACTCCTACGCTTTTGGTTCCCGAGGTTACACGGAACTTCGGAAGACCTAATTTGCAAACCCTAATGACCCATGCCGGAGCCGGAGGGTCCTTCGACTTAGTCTTATGCACAGTCGCCCTACACATACTAGGTCCACAGGCAATCTAGGATGAAAGCAAAAAACTTCCTACTCCCAAGCTGGGATATCGAATTATAATAGGCTTGAAAAAATCGAGAAAAATATCATTAAATTGGCTTTAAGCGGTGGACTCGACCCGCCCCGACTTGCCAACTTCCTTCCGTTTTTTTGCAATTGTTTTGAAGAGAACATTGTACTAAATTGTTCAACTAGAAGCATCAAATGGTTGTTGTGCAAAACTTAGAGTTTAGGGTGGGCCACAACTAACACTTCTTTGGTGGAAAGGCAGGCTTTGGGGCGGGGATGAAGTAGGAATCTAGATCACTTGCAAACGTACATAAGATACTACGTATGTGGGGCCTTAGTATGTGCTCACTCTCCTTCTTCTTAGTTGGACACCTATATTTAAGTGGTGCCATACGGCAAGGCTTGTTAGTTCGGAATGGACACGGGAAAGACACGTGTTACGATGAGATTGGCCCGCTATGTGTTCAAAACACAAGCACCGTACCAGGTTTTACAATAAACATACGGAGTGGGAGTGACGATGTGATCGTTTAAAGAGAAAGAGAATCTTCACTCTGACCTTTCCACCAAAGAAGTGTTGTAGTCCACCAAAACTCTACTTATTCACTTCACTTTGAATCTACAGCTTGAAATGACACTCCAATGCGATCCATAATTGCTAATTGGATGAGACAATTTGATTCAACGGCCAACATCAAGTGTGGGTTCGGACCTGCTCGTAGCAGGGCGACATAAGGTACGGTGGCCTTATGTGGTGGCCGACACTTCTTAATCATACACTTTATATGTGACAATGCTTGTAGTTTAAATTGGATACCCAAAATACATGTGTTATGATCAATTGAACTTTGTTGTACAATGTATTAACCATTCTACGTTCAACTGGTAACACATTTGGGAGGGCCTATGTGGTCACTTTGAAGAGAAGGAGTATCTCCACTTTGACCTCCTATAGCTTTTTCATTTCACATCCGGTCTCCCATATGGTAACACATGTCTTTCTGTGTCCATTTATAAGCACAAGTTGTGCTATACATCACTCAAATATAGGTGTTCATTTAAGAAAAGTAGCTACTTAAGGCCCACACACCTCACCTCACCTCACCTCACCTTACCTTACCTTAGGGCCACTCTACACCAAAAATTGAGGCCCTTGACCCATGATATACAAATTATGTGATTGGCCGACAAGTCAAAGATGGTCCAAGTTCACTTTACACTCGACCTTGAAGGCACAAGGGACCAAAGAAATTCAAATGGATGAAATCATCGACATGGTGTCCTTTATGGATAAATGTTTCATGGTCTTCTAAATATTACGTTAGGCCCATAAAAAAGAAGTGCGACACTAACACAAAACTAGAGGTTGTGGCAATCAGTTGAATTGCCATAGACTCCTAGAAATATTGTATTGCCTTGGTGGGGACCCGAACCCAAACATATGTTGAGGTCCCTCAACATGGTCCATTTTCACTTTACACCGAGAATGAGGCCGCCTATCAATTACAAAACTGAATTTTTATTTCCTATGGCTTTTGGATGATTCTCAAGAACCTTTGTTCTTTAGATTTTCATGGCCACGGCTCTTGCTCTGTGTGTAAAGCGGCCCTAACGTAGTTAGAAAATTGCCATATTGACTAGGTTTCACCAAACCGGGACGGACATGTACAGGCCGTCTAAATGGCCTAAGGATAGATGGAAGCCGCTTATGGTGGGCCCTAAATGGTTCCGTCCTTCATGTTGTCCAACTAAACTCATGCTCTTTCTCTTTACGAACCAAGGTAAAATGTGAAGTCCCTATAACCGAGGTTATGTCTAGTGAACTTCTAAAATACTAAGTTTGTATAACGAAGGTACTTCCACAAAGTAATATGTCCGTATGTCAAAAATAAATAAAAGCAATAATTTTGTTTTGTCACGTGAATGATCAACATACTAACTATGTCAATGCATGGAAGGACGTTGAGTTTGTTTAGTTGGACATAAATTCTCAACCCATTTAAGAAGTGTACTTGGAAAATGAATTACTCCACATAGGATCATTTTTAGAGCAATTGGTTCAAAATGGAAGTGTGCCATGGTTCAAAATCACATATTTGTGGATAAAAAAAAGAGCATAGGTTGGGCCTCTTGGAGACACATGAGTTAGAATCATCGCCTTGTAGTAACTAAAGTTGCATTTAAAAACACTTTAATATGCAAGGTTCTCTTTTTGGGTTATATGAACCTTAGGACAGGGCACCGGTGTCTCATAATACACCGGTTAAACCCTAAAGCCTGTGTCAACGTCAAAAATGGTCAGTTGAATGTGATCAAAGCGGCGTTGAGATTATCTCGATGTCATGTACATGCTCTAATGTTCGAAGTTGGTTTTTATTCTGATCACTTACAACCACAAAACCAATCATTAAGGAGGCTCCGATTTATTTGGGACACCGATGTCCTCTCGGGGGGGGAAGGTCACTCCCTCTTGTGTTATGTAACCACGTGCATACAAAGGGTATTTTTATGGGGGCTATTTACCTCCTCATTTGGATTTTAAGGAACCCTTTAAGTAGAAAAAAAACAAACGTCACCAAATATTCAACACCCTATAGGTAATTATAACATAAAACCTAGACTATTTCAAATGATGCTAAATTACTTATAAATTTTGATTTACTCGTTCCACACGAAGGCAAACTTAAGACTCCAATATGGCATGGCGTATATCCACGTTGCTATATATTGGTGAAAGAAGAGTGTACATATCATAACGCAATCATTTAATTTTCATTCATTTTGCATGTATTATATGTGAATATCTCACCCTCCACGGAAAAACCAAACTGGTTAAAAATAGCATGCGTCCAAAAGGGCGTCAAGAATGTAGTAAAACAATAAAACTTGATTTCTAACAAAGGAAAAAGTAAACTGGCTAAACATAGCCACGCGTCCAAAAGGGCGTCAAGAATGCAACAACCAATAAAACACGATTTTTAGCAAAGTCAACCCAGCTTCTATTTTTAACCAGTTTGGTTTTTCCGTGGAGGGTGAGATATACTCATTCATTTTTAAAAAAAAACCTCTATTATTTTTGTCATATTGATTTCTTTCTACCTAAAACCTAAAGTGGGGGTTTCCCCCTTATGCTAAATTATATATAATCACATGTTTCAAAATTTAAGTAGGCTATGGTAGATCCAAAGTTTCCATAATTTTTCTTGCCAATGAATGAAAAGAACCTATACCGTAGTACCATAGCAGGTTCGTCCTAAAATAATTCTAAAAATAAAAAACGCAAAAATTAGAAAATTCTGAAGACAAAAAACGAAAATAGAATAAATTAGTTTTTGAAATATTTTGCTATTTCTAAGCTATTTAGGGTCATTTTTACTTATTTTTTGCTAAAAAACGAAAATTGAGAAAATCAGTTTTTGAGAGGCGAACCTTATTTTTCCAAAAAAATTAAATATTCGTTCGCCAGGTGGCGAACCTGCTATGGTGTTACGGTAGTTGTTCTCACGTGGTTTCTACTTTTCGGCCGGTCACCCCCCCCCCAAGGTGTCCCTCCATAAGGTTCATAGTATGAACTACTTTAAATATCCCTATTAGTATGAGGCACAATCATTCTCCATAACCCACGTTAATTCTTGCAATGAAAATCAAAGTGGGCCACATTCATAACATTATTCAGATCCATAGCAGTGTTCCGTGGGACTGACAATATTCTACGGAATATTCCACCATTCATGCTAAATGTGACGAATATTCCACATAATATTGTCAGCCCCACGGAACATTGTTATGGATTTGAATAATGTTATGTTCAGCTTGTGCCAAACCTCGGTTTTTAAATCAATGCGGGCCATGATAATTGCTTTCCTAGGAAATTGGTGTTGGTGACTATTATTTTCACATGCCACCTTTTCTTCCGGAGCTTGAACCATGTTGCCACGAAACTTTGTCCTTGTGGTCAAAGTCTCCATGAAGAGTTATGGGAAGACCGATTTCTTGGACCCCCCCCCCCTCTACCCCTTTGGACCTACATTACTTCCACCATGACTAGACAAATAGAGCAACCCACGTTTATCATTTCCACATTAATTTCAACATCCACACCAATAAGGCTATTTAGTGTAGTATGTATCAATGTCTTACTATAAGACACGTAGACAAAAGAATGAAATAGAGGATACAATTGAATATTAGTATTATAATAAAGAGGGATGCCTTTATAAGCTAGGACTTTAGGTATGCAAATATTATTCAGTTATTTCTCATAATCAAACACCTATATTTGATTAAAGTGTGGTTCATCGAGGATCAAAGAACAAACACCATCATTAAAAACACATGTGTCAGAGAGATTGGGCTATGTTTTCAAATTTTATCAACTACATCACACTCAATAGTGAACGCAATGGCGAGGAGATCTTATGTGTTCAGTTAAATAATCAACGAACATGCACTTATGGTAACCATAACTAAATCATGGGTGTTTTGGTTTTCAATCTTGTTATTGTTGATGTTTCATTGTAGATTTCCTATGCAACAATGTTGTGTAAATAGAATCAGTAAAAGTTAGAGAACATAAAACATGAACTGACCAACACTAACATATCTTAAACGACTTTTGCAAGTAGCCGAGTAAGTGTGTTGTGCTTGCCTTGATTTATCTCGTGTCGTAAAGAGAAGAGCATGAGTTAGGGAGAGAGGGAATTATTGCATATGAGCGTACCTCTCATCCATCCAACATAAAAACTTGACCCCCCTATAGGTTTGTTGCCGATTCATCTCAAATGACCTGCAACACATTAATTTGAGGTCTTAAAGTTGATTAAAAAATCAATTAAAAAACTTTACCTTCGGGATGCATACTATTCCATGGCTTTTATGTTGGATGAATGAAAGGTGCACTCGTATACGATAATTCCCTCTCTCTCCATTCTACCTTACACCAGAAGCGCACATTCATGTGAAAGTAGTGTTTGGGATTGTGAGCTAAAGACATATTCAAAATTTGGACTCCTCTCGTTGAATTTGCGAATTTCTATACAAAACACAAAGGTCATAATGGGTGGCTTCAAATTTGTGCAATATTTTTCATAGATGGAATAGAGGAAGTGATGAGGAATGCAAGTTGTTTCATAATTTTATTCTTTCGAGATAATTTGTCTAAAGAGGCAAGTAAGTCAAACCCCCTACTTGTACAATAGAGTCTCCCTCATTCGAGCACCAAAATATCATGCTATGCATACAAATGCACACCAAACGGTTAACTCAATGGCACCCAAAAGTGATCACAAGTGGTATGAAACATAACCTCTCTAGCCAATCACCGCATCTTTTTCAGGCCACCACTTTGACAATTAGCCATTTTGGGCCCACACAAGAATCATTATACTCCTAGTCTAGCACGCCACTAGTGGCCATTCACCATTTTTAGTTTTCATACCTTATACGATAATACCCTCTCCTCCATTGAAGTTGAGGCATCCATAGTCGACAAGACCATTTAAATGCTCACCAGGACCATGTAACATGAGTGAGATCTATGTTTTTTAGGCGAACAAATTGAAGGTTTATGTGGTGGCAGCTTGTGATCGATTGCCCTCATAAGGGTTTTGACAAATGTCGTAGCCAAGCATTAGCATGCAGACGAGCGGTTATGGATTAACCCCTTTAAGATGTTGGGTTCTGGAGATACGTTGTGTCGTGAGGCATATTTTTGCAATATGTGAAGTACGTATCTGATTTAGCATACGGTCTGGAGGTTGTTTCGGCGTCGGATAATTAGTGTAGATGGATACTGCAGTGCTAAAGACGATGCAGAAGTTCGGAGAGCATTGTCTGTTGTGCAAAAAAAAACCACAAATAAAAAACGGGGAGGGTGTGCGGTGGGGTGGTCCGATGTATTCAGTGCTCTATACGGGCCAAGTATATGTAGGGAATGTATCCGAGGACGACTGTACAGTCGGTGCATCACCGGGAGGTACAGGTTCACACGCCGGAAGTGTGACCGGCTATGGCTGTCCATGTTCGGGTTCACGTATCTGAACATGTACCTCGTCACCGTAGACTAGTATGGGGCCAGAATACGTAGAAACCTCACTTCGGATGAATGTGCACTCTACACCGTGGATCTTAATTTTTTTTAAATCATGATAATTCTCCCCTACCCCATGCCAACAAATTTCGCCTTTACCGTATTTGCAAAAACCATTCGATTCATACCTGAAATTGAAGAATACAGAACTTCGAGGCCATTCCTGGCCTCAACATCTTAAAGGGGTTAACCTATGGATTTGACTTTGTGTTACCCTAACTTGACCGCTTCGAAACTTGTAACAATTTCCATGTTCATTCATTATTATTTTTTGCATTCTCCTTAGAAGTTGTTTCTCTTTGCAAGATGTTGGATACAGTTGAATACCACATGTTGAATACAGGAATTCAATGTAACCAACCAGGCAAAGGCCCGGGAATAGGTTCCTCACTAGGTGTCAAATTTTTGACTCCTGGCACCTGCCACATGGCCAAGTTAAGAAAAGTATTAGCGTATGTGGCATTTTCTTATTGGCCGTGTCCAGTTGTTCACCAGACTTCAAAATCCAAGCAAAGGAACCCCATGGGCGATCAACTGATAAAGTCCAAGTAGGTCGCATCTCTCTCTCTCTCTCTCTCTCTCTCTCTCTCTCTCTCTCTCTCTCTCTCTCTCTATATATATATATATATAAGAGTCAAATAAGTCTCGAATGAAACAATGAAAATGGTGGTAATTTTGACTCGGACGGTCAATGCAATCCATGGTATATAGTTAGTGCACTAAACGTCTGAATGAGTGTGACTCACGCCTATTATCTTGTTGGTGACAACTAAAGAGGGTGTCAAATGACACTTGATGTTACATGATAAGTCATGAAGCTCATTCTAACTATCATGGCACACCAATTTTAATGTCACATTAGATGTTTTCAAATAATTTTAAACTAAATCAAATGTTTATTGTTGTTCATATGTGATTAACCAACCCAATTGTTGATAATTTAGTAAAGAGTGCATCACCATCGTTTTAGTGAAAGTCTACCTGTTCATTAGTAGACCACGAGATGGTTTATATATATATATATATATATATATAGACATCAATTGGAAGTCACTTGAATAAGTCTCATGCGAAACAATGGAAATGGTGGTAATTTAGAGGGTTGATTCCATTGTAATCAATGGAATAAATTTAGTACACTAAACATCTATTTTAGTGTGGGCCACACTACCAATTCATTGTTGGCTTACACTAAATTATCATGCAATCACTTGGTGGCAACTAGAGAGGGTGTTATACCACACTTGATGCCACATGACAAGTCATGAAGATCACTTCTAAACTAACATGGCACATCAATTTTAATGTCACATTAAATTAGATGTTTATTGTGTGTTTTAAGTGTGATAAACTAACCCAAATCATTGATAATTCAGTAAACAAATGCATCACCATTGTTTCATTGAAAGTTTACATATTCATTAGTAGACCATGAGATTGCTACTTGGCCATTGTAAGGAGAATGAGGGCCACCTCGCACATGAGCCAAGAGTCGTGACCATGAAATTGTGAGAGCCCAAAAGAAAGTGTCCAAAGGCCGTCCCAACACACCTCCACAATCATGTAGTGTGGTCACGGATCCTCAAGTGTAGTGTGAAGCCATATGTGACTGGGACCTCAACCAAATGTTATTTCAATGAATTTCTATTCATGCGGGTCCCCACAAATGATCAAATAGACTAAATCAACGGTTGTGAGTGTTCAGTTTCCCGGTTTTGTATTAGGCCTACCTCCAAGAGGTGGTTTTTGAGAATAGTCCAAGTGACCATTAGATGCCATGTAGGAATCCATGTAGACTTTACATCCATCTTGCATTCACATACTCCGTTGGTCCCTCAAGCATAGTGTGAAGCGAACTTGGACCGGCTCCGCCTTTTCCACCAATGAGAGTGCTTGAAGTGTAATGGTCACGGGCTCTCAGTCTCGTGTGTGAAGTGGCCCTGCATATACATATATACATAATTTGATACCGATTTTCATCCTATTTTGAGGTAGGGTATAGAAATTAGGATGGAAATAAACCAAGAAGTCAAAATAAAACAATTCTCAAATCTGAAATGGATATGCCATAACATTATTTAGCTCATTAGGTCCGTTTGTGGGCCTATGAATATATGCGGGATTATCAAAGGATCACGCAGAATATGTTGGGAGAACGAGTCAACGCAACGTTGAATATGTACGTTGAATGTGAGTTTCTTCACTTCACAGAATTCCCGAAAGATCTTCCTTCTAACAACAAGCCTGACCCAACTCCCCTTTTCGGAAAGAGGAGGACAAGCCCAAGAGACCGTGTAACGGTATGACCACAGCTTCCTCCAAAATAGTTGGTCTTTTCTATTATTCGTAAGGTGGAAATATGGAAAATGGTGAAAAATGAGCTGATTCGGCCACAAAGAGTGGCTTGAAATGTGTGCAGTGTTTTTTTATAGAGTTGGAATAGAGGAAACGATGAGTAATGCAAGTTGTTTTATACTTTTATTCCATGTAAATAAATAGTTATATTTTCTCAAAGAGATAAGTAAATCAAGCCACGGGCTAAATCACATTTGTGTTCGGCTGGGCCCTGCCTCTCCCACGCCTCCTTCACTGGCCCGTCTTCCTGCTCGCACCTGCATGGGAACTCTTCTCCGTTGGGAACCAATGTGACAATACCCGGTCACTTGAGCCATTAAGCTCCTTTGGCATGTGATTAATTCCATCAATTAACTTGGGAATAATGAAAGTGATGTCAACTTGAATATTTGTAATTTTGACCGGGCATTGTCACATTGGTTCCCAACGAGGAAGAGTTCCCACGCAAGTGCAAGCGGGAAGATTGGGCAGTGAAGGAGGCGTGGGAGGGGTGGGGCCCAGCCGAACACAAATGTGATTTAGCCCGGGGCGTAAATCAAACCCCTACTTGTAGAATAGAGTCTTCCTAATTTGAGCATTAAATTATTTTATTTTTCATACAAAGTACAAAAAACGATTAACCCAATGGCACCCAAAAGTGATCTCAAGTGGTGTGAACATGACATATATGGCCAATCACTGCATCCTTTTTGGGCCACCACTTTTACAATTAGCGATTGTGGGTGCACACAATAATCATTCTACTCCTAGTCTAGTGCAGTAGTAGTGGTCATTCATTGTTTTCCATTTTTCTACCTTAATACCAATTACATGATCCAATGTCCGTTGATAGTGAAGTGGAATATAGTGTAGCCCTTAACGACACTTGATTATTAATGAACAAATAATCATTACAAAGGAGGCTTGAATTATGTGTTCAAAATTTAGTTCTTAACGATGCAGGTTAATTGAATCATGAGTAAATTTTAAAGACTTGTAAGAAACAATACCAACTATACACAAGATAGAAAGTGCTATAACCAACATTTCAAATTGTTGCACAACAAGTGCATATTGATTATGAGAATGTCCACCACCTTAGCATCAAGTTTTCGTATTGGTTTTGGATTATTTATCGATAAAACGTTGAGCCTTTATAACTTTTGCATACATATTCTAAATAAGACTTATTGTGGTGCATTGGAATCCCCTATCAATTGCTAACAATACTCGACTTGAATCTTATGATATTGCATATGCATATGCTTTTCTAATGACGGTTTTAGTACCATCTACCTTACCTCATAAGCGCATATTCATGTGAAGAGCAGTGTTTGGGATTGTGAGCTAAAATTTATTCAAAACTTGAATTCATTGTTGGTCCGAGATGACCCTAAACTACCGGATGATAGTGGAAAGGTACCCAAACTGAACGGAGTGGTTGGCGGTTCGATTCTTGGATGTGAAATCGTCTCTCTACTTGACAGAAAACTAACCAAGTGGTCAAGCGCCTCCTGTGTTCAAAAAAAACTTTTAAAAAAGAACTTGAATTCATTGCATTTGAATTTGCGAATATCTATACAAAACATGAAGATATGATGTTGGTAGAAATTATGTTTCTTGGAAACTCTATGCAAGCCCAATTCCTTGTGGAAAGTGAGGTAGTAGTTGCACCCAAGTTTTTAATAAATAAGGCATATGTGATATTTAGCAAATAACTCCCAAACAAATGACTATATGGCTGTACCTAGAAAGATGGATTCATCCAAGGATTTTATCTGTGAGAAGTAGTTATATATAGCTAAGAATGTCAAGAGTGACTCCATAGAAAATGAATCATTTGTCAATTTCTTCCAAGCATACATGTATTTGATGGGAAACGGTAAGAGATTTGTGCATGTGTAATTGACCTAGGTTTAATTACGTACATTTGTTGTCACATATGATTGTATGTTGGTGCCTCTTTTGGGGTAGGATTTAGGGTTTAGAGTAATTTCAATCTCATAGACCGAGTAAATTTTGACACTATGTTTGTTTGGTGCTCGTATAAACAATCGCGTAGAGCATAGAAGTGTATTGGCATTTTTAAGGGTTTATTTCTAAATTTTCACTACCCTTTGCAAATCATAAGTACCTAAGGAAGGTGGACATCAATCCAAACAAAACATTGAGAATGTGGGGGGGTTGGGCGTGGGGCAAGGTGTTAAACGGCCACTTTGCATTGATTACTCTTTCAAATAGATGAATTTGGGTCTCGGGTTTTGGCCAATGGAACATAACATATATCAATCCACATGGAGCATACTGTGGGCCCTCACATCTTTGGAAGATTATTCCCATTGAATCCACTTGCCAGTCAAATTCAACGTGAATATGGGTTGAGGCCTGGGGGCCGGGGGGGTAATATGACAAATGTGTGGATATCTTTACTTGTTGATTGGCTTGCATTGATCATGAATCACTCATGACCTTGGAAGGGAAGTTGACATATTGTGCTACGTGTTGTTGCTTGGCACCCGGGACCCACCATAGCTTTCTTCCCCCGAGTTAAAACCAGGAATAGCCACATGTTGCTTATTAATGTTACGAATTATTCTAAGACTTGATATGAAAAGTAAAGCATGTGTATGAAGTTTGAACTCAGTTTTCCAGAGGTGTCCATAGACAACAATGATGAGATTCCTAACATGCAATTAATCTTTAAAAATTGTATTAATTTCCCAAAATATCATTATTGGTCACGAGGTGTACGAAAACACCACAAGTGATAAGCAAGTTCGACACTTTGGTGCCAAATTGCAATTTGTTTGAGGTGACACATGGGTTTTTGTGACAGTTCCACTACTTATCCCATCAAGTACGTTTTACTGTTGGGAGTTACGCAACTTTACAACTGAGTAATGAGTATAAAATTTCACCAAGAAAAATCACTTATGTTTTATAATGCCCGAACAACCTATCGAACCTTTGTTAGTAAAAAAATTGAACTCGTGAGTAAAATGTTATTGCATTGCGTGATTACAAATAGTAACACACACCAAATGGGATAATAGTGTAGTTAAAAAATGACACGTGCCACTTGGCTAAAAAAAGAACCAAACACGCTCACCAACTACGGCACTTAGAATTCATGATGGATATTCTTGGGTACCACCAAATACTTTCCCTCCATTATTATTTCCCGACCTATAATTTCTCAAAGTCACGGAGAGCGGGTGGTGGGTTGTTTGTTGACAAAGTTGGGAGGAGCAAGAGCTAGTGGGTGTGTAAGTTGTGTACATATATGCCACTTATTACTTGTACATGTTTTGGGAGGGGGGGGGGGGGGTCGTAAGACCCGGTTGAACTAGGAGGCCCCACCTTGGTTCCATATATCAAGGATCGATGGATGCATAGATAGATCATTATTAAGGGCCATAGACCTTACAAATAGAGGGGCGGTCGAGTAGACGGTACTCCATCGCTTGGCCTCCCATACTCGTGGCTCCTAGGCATACTACTTTCACGATTAGTATGCTAAGGTACGTGGGTCTTAAACGGTTACTTTTTCCGACTAGCCCACTTCGCCTACGTTATGAGGCATGCGCTTAGTACAAGATGGTTGCCAAGGTAGCCGCTTTCCTCGTGGTTTTTGAAGTTCATATAAATGATTTTATCCATTATCAAAGTGAAGATTCTCGTGCTCTTTAAATGGTCGTGCAGATCTCCCAACAATGTTGAATGTTGCGCTTAGAATGGTTATCATATTTTGAGCACACAATTCGATTTTTTTTGGGAACAATTATCTTTTTGGTATATGTTCTTGGAGCCACACAAAACCACATACCATTCAATATATGTGTATGATTACGAAAAGTAACCGAACTAGGTGCGTCTACCATATTACATATGGGTGGATTTACACCGTGCTCTAAGACCAAAGAAACTACAAAATCGAGTGAATCTATTGGTTGAAGCAAAAACTCTGGACCCAAGGAGTTTACACCATGGTCCAAATTCCAAGTATTAAAAATGAAGTGTCACTAATGTGGCATCACATTCCCGTCAAATATCAGCACTCCCCATTTAAGAAACTACTCCTCCTAGTTTGAGAAACCAAATCTCCAAGTTTGGGTTCAATTTGGAGTCCAAAAATAGAGTTCATTGTGTGTGTGTGTGTGTGTGTGTGTATTTATCCCCCCCGGGCACAAATCTAAATAAAGTTCATTATGAGGTGTTTCAAACTCAAGTTTCTTGAACATGAACCCTAATGTAAATGCACCCCAAATAAACAATTGGAACTTCATGGCGTTTTAAGTGAACTCACCAATTGGGAAGGTGAAAATGCATTCAATGATTCTTTGGCTTAATATGTTTATTTAAAAAGAAAATTTTGGATAGTTGGGACTATGGTGTTACATGATGTTCTTGCCTTGTGAGTAACGACCATTAGTTCAAAGCACTTAACTCACTCCAAAAGCATGGAGGGAGAGCCTATATGCTTGAGTACTAGCTGAGGGTTAAAAATATGCTTGAGGACTACACTATTGTGTCTAATTAGTGTGGGTGGGAAATGCACGTGGGTTGAAAATTAGTGTGGCCCACACTAAATTTCAAGTGTTTGGGTCACTTTGGATGAAAAATGTAATGTCATCCATCCGTGTGTGTTAGGGTTCTCCGCAAACAACCTCCGTTAGGTCAATGTGGGGAAAGTCTTCAAACACAATTGGATGGAATTATGAAGTTTCATCCAATTGTGGAAACGACAAAACCCACACAAATTTTTCACCTTTGAAATTAGTGTGGGCCACTCTAAATTATAATTTGAAATCAGCGTGTTTTATTAGGAATTAGTGTGGCCCACACTAATTAGACACAATAGTGTAGTTGAGGGGACCTTCAACTTTCAGTTCCTACAAGTATATAAGGCTCAAGGTTGGATGGATCATGCCTCTTATTTTTCCTTTTTTTTTGAGATACATTACATTGGTATTAGAGCTCCAAGATCTTTTACCTTGGTGTTTTGGGTGTTGTTACTTTTCCATTGCGTAACGTTTGTGTTTCTAGTTGGGGAGACAATTCAAGTTATTTAGTGTCACTTACTATTGAATATGATATTTAGTGTCGCTTACTATTTGGGGTTGACATTCCAGCCATGTTGTACAAACTATCTCGGGGGGTCACTCCCTTGTATTTAGTGGGAACGCTTGAATTAGGCACTTTCAAGAGGGTATTGTATTGGAGAAGGTAAATATTGTGGACCCCACTATAATATAATTTGACCGCTCAATGTTTTTAGGACCCTAGGGTAGGTTAATTTGGTATTTATTCTTCTTTTACATGGGCATATGGTAGTTATAAATTGCAGTTTTTGTTGATATCATGTAAAATCTAACACTTACACATATAACATCATAATTCACGCATCAACACAACATGCACACAATTTAGCTTCCTAGTATCCACTCTATTCATTCAAAACAAACACACATGAAAATGGTGTTAAAATGCTTGTTTTTTAAAACACATGCAAATTGCTTCCAATTTTGTTTTGTTTTAAAAACACAATTGCATACATACATGTAGCATTAGAACACAAACATCCAACGCCAATCACAAAGCTTGTTTAGGGTTTACACATTCAGATACTGTAGACTAAGTTTTTTTGGCCATAGCCTAGCCGAAGAGGGCAAAATTCAATTTAATTGCTTTTCATCCAGCAAATAGCAGTTAGGATCTCATCCTCAATGAGATTGGAAGGCGGTAGCCACTTATGACGGTTATTGCATGTAACCACCTTCTCTTCCCTCTTGGTGGAATAAGGAGAAGGTCAATTAGGAAAGAAGGGGGCTATTTGCTATATGTAATATCCAACATAGTCTTGTAGAATAGGCTTAGTATTGCCGATACTCAATGATTGAGATCGGCAAATAGATAGAGATTGGGAAGGCAATAAATTTGAATAGTGTGGCTTAGATTCTTAAAACATGCTAATAATGTTATGTGAGTAAGTTTTGTGGTGTATGATAAATATGATATTGATTATTAAAGTCTGAAGTTTAAAGTCAATCGGTAGGTGAAACTGATGTGAGAGATGACAATGAGCAAAGTGCGCATTCATGCAAATAATCTGCTAAGGTAAAACGAGTGAACTAGTTGAATGTAGATAGAATTATGGTGATAATGAGTAAATAAATTATAGGCGATAGCCTTGTGACAAGAGGATCTCTGAGAGAAAGAAGGCAAGTTTGACGAGTTCATGACCAAGAGAAAGGGCAAGAAGATTATGGCTTAAGAACCATTAAATTGTGAGTGATAGCGAGGAGAAAACTAAGAGCAAGTGGAAGAAAGATTGTGAAAATCAAACTTCAACTTGAGAGACAAGTCTTAGGCGATAGGCTCAAATAAGATAAAGTCAGGATATGAAAGTGAGTGAGCCACTGGTGATAATCCAAAGAGGAGAGGAAGATAAGTGAGAAACTTAAGCAAATGAGGCCATTACAGGCTGAGTGTTGAGTAATGTAGGAGTTAATGGAAAGATAGCAAGAGCAATAGTATCGGACAAGATGAATGTCAAGGCTCAAGAAGGAGTGATTGCGGGTTGAAAGTTGTAGTCAAATTTGAATGTGCTAACTTTAGGTGATAGCCTTGAGCTACGAACCATGAGAGTGGAGATTAGGTTTAATAAAGAAGAAATGAAGGAGTAGAATACCTAAATTTTATTAGAACCCTTAATCCAATGTGACATTAATTTTTATAGACACTAGCTTAGTCTTCCTTGAGACTTAGATCCCTACGTTGTTTCCTTGGGTTAGTTTGAAGCCTAATGGAAAACATTAACTACAAATATGAAGCAAGTTTTGCCATTGTTCTAGTTCAAGTGGTTGATACCATGCAATACACAACATCTAGCTTTCTATGCTAAAGACAACAAGTTCAAACCCTAACTCTGACCCAACGCTCCAAACTATACGATTTGCCAAAAACATTATTACAATCTCTGCCTAAAATCCTACCCAAAACGATCAATGAGCTGTTGGAGGTTTGTACTTTTTCATTTCCTCAAACAAACCAATTTTGTACCTCCACATCATAGTAAGAATCACATAGGGCATCCTGGAGAACTTTCAACTCAATGACACTCAATTGAGCTATTGGCTTAGACGACAACTGCAAATTTGAATCGCTTTGATAAGCAGTGGCTCTTCTTAAACCAACCCACATTCTGCACATACTGGTTGCTCACGTATTCGCTTGCTAACACCCACAATGCCCCTAAATTGTTTGCTAGATCCCCAACATGACCTGACTTCCTTCAATTTAGGATCCCCGAATAGAACAAATGGTTTTGTCTCATCAGTACTAGTTTCATTCACTGCACGTAGTATTTGAATTCCTTCAGCCACTTGTGCTCAATGGTCAGATCCGGTCAAGATAATAGACTTCTTTTTAAAAGCTTATGATTGGGGATGGTCACTAAACTAGACTCCATTTCTTTGGCACCAATTTGTGAATTATTTTCTTGGAATGATCTTGAATGGTGGATCCAAACTCTTTACAACACTCCACACACTTGACCTTTACTACACCCACAAAATTATGGTCCAAAGACCTCAAGTGCCATTGGTGATCCTCTAGGATTATTAGTTTCAAATCTTGCCTAAGTTTCTCTTTGGTCAGCAAGTATCTAACCATAACCTTGGCACTTACCAATGTGAACTTTAGGTCATATGCCACATGTGTCAATGCTCTCACCACTAACTCTAGAACCGACGGGTGGAGGCAATGGCTGGTCATAGTCATCAAGAGGGGTAAAATCTTGAATTTTAGTCTTTTTTTCTATGCACTCTATAGTTTTTTTGGGAGTTATAAACAAAATCTAGGTTAACCAGACGCATGCGCTTTCTGGATTCAAGGTTGGGATCGGCTAGCTAGTGGCAGAACATATACATGCAAAAATTTCTATTGAGCCCCTCAAGCTTGCATTTTATCCTACATCTACTCTCAATATCAAAGAATTGAGTACCTTGAGTCACAGTTGGTATCATTCATACGAGCGCCTCATGTTGATGCCGTCCCCTTCTTCTGTGTCAACAATGCCCCCCAAAAAATGTGAGAAATCACAAGAAGAATTCAACACCCTACCCATATACCAAGCTAGCAAAAAACTGGAAGTAGGCAAAATGAAGCTTTGGGATGGGTGCACCTAAGGAGCACAACTATGCACGTGCACCTATTGTCCAACCTGCAACAATCAACCATTGACATTTGCCTAGATTGCAAGATGGTGGGAGTTTGCACATACATAAAAACTTCAAAGAGCTCTTGCAAATCCTAACCAAGAGCTCTCAAAACCAAACAAAATGCACAAACCCATTGTGACCCCTTTCCGCATCTAACCTAATAGATTACATCCAACTACCAAGAGACGCCCATGAAATGTCATCCAATGGTGCTCATCCAAAGTGTGGGGCCCTAATATATATTATTTTATTTCCCACCCTACTGAACCCTATGCTATGCTAGTTTTAAAACTTCTCTAACATGATCAATTTGTAAACATCCTAATTTATTTATACAGTGGAGTTTAATACATAACTTGAGCTTTGTTACAAGTACATGTTTTATTTTTTGTAGCTCGCAAACTTTAAAGTAGACCTTATTTGTTCTCACTTGGTTTTCTAAAATATGGGAGTGACCCCCCCCGGTAAACCATCTAGATGCATGCTCCTGGCACATTTCTTGTTCACAAACACAATGACATGATACACATTGAAGTTTGATAAAACGGAAATGATACCATGGACAATGGTGTTCGGACTTCCAAAAAGTCATGTTTTACTTGAATATATGTTTCGAGTTTAATCATGAGTGTGGTTGTTTGCTCTTGAGAACATGTAAATTGAGCCTATAACTTTTTAGGAGCCATAAGGGTTCTAGTGAACGACTTGTCTATATCCAAGGCCTGAGATGAGCATTATTTCTTGATTTCCACTCGGGCTACGCTGTTTCGGCCGGGTTGGTTGTATTTTGGGTTCTCTCTGCAATTGAATTTTCAATTTGTGCCAAAAAAAGAAAAGAGACTTGTCTATATCCGAAGTATTTGTTGAAGCACCCTAACACACCAAAAAGAAGATGCACCTCTAAACATTGGATGGTTGCTCATGTCCTTTTATAACTTAATCGCATCTTAAATAATTGTTATATATATATATATATATATATACACACACACACACACCTACAAGGGCAAAGCAAAGATTTTCTTTTTTCTTTGTTCCTTTTAAGTGATCATTTTAGTTCTCCCACTTGTGCAAACTATAAAAGCTGGAATGATGTCTAAACTTTAGCATATAGTCCAATTTCATTGTGACATGTGTCTTTTTGGTGTCTACTTGTAACTTATGTACCGATGTTTCAAATATGAGTTATGTAGTCTTATTGTGGACACTTCCAACTTCATGTACAAGTTCCAAAGTCAGATCAAAGCAGGAAGTAACTCATCCGGTTAGCATTTAGAAGTAACAAAGAATCATATTTCAAGTACCACAATTGGAGTTTAGATGGGAAAACTACAAAAGATCAAATTTAAGAACTATCTATTTATCATTAAGTGGTCATATAGGCCATCCCAATTGCATTAGCGTTGAACCTATGACGGTTAGTAAAATTTGAACACATAGTCTAGTCTCATCATAGCACTTGTCATTTTGGTGGCCGTCTTACCCCCTACAAGCTCAAGCTCAAATCTCCCAAAATCACCTTAAACGTTCATCCCAACTCAGTACACTGTTTTTTTGCATTTAGTGTTGTGTGGCATTTAATGTTGTTACTAGTCATTTACCTGCAACATTCTTGACCAACCACTCGACAAATAGTGTTTCTTATGCTGCCACCTTCTAGTAGTGGAGATGGTGCAACCATGTGGCAACAAAACAAAAAACATAAAAAGTATTATAACACTAATTGTGGACATGTAAAAATCTGAACATGGCATTTAGTGTTGTGGTTCGTAATTACTGTTTACAACACTAAATGCAAAAAACAGTGTAGCTTTACAAATGAGAATGTGTACCTCTATTGGTGGATCTAACTGTATGAATACCACAATGTTTGTAAAATGAACATTGTCCCTAAAAACAATCGCAATCGTCCACATGACCCAAATAAAAAAGATTACAATGTAAACGAGTACACTGGTATGGTCGGGCAACCGCCTTCTAACTTTACAAAGATGCCATCCGTATGGTTAGAGTCATCATTAGAGATACATATTTCTTAATTAAGCTGTTGAATTGAGATGAACTTTTTAAGCAGTGAGATTCTCTATGTCAGTGTCCGAAATTTGTGGCAATGCATCCAAGTGACCCAACAACATTGAATAAAGTACAAACCGTAGAAGGGTGAGGCAAACATGCATGCCGCCCGTTGGTTGTTTGCCACTACATTCTTAATTCAAATCTAGTGTCTGCTCCGATAACCAAAACCCATGTTTGGCCCGCCCGGGTCCATAATGTGCACCCTTGCAAAGTAAATAGTGCTAACTACCGTTCATTTTGCAAGAGTAACCCCGCATAAGGGAAGAATGACCCTTGCAAAAATTCCATGCACTAGGGTGCAACACCCCAATGTTGAATAATATCATGTGAATTGAGATGACATGTTTAAGGAGATTTGAGGTTGGGCTTTTAAAGGTTAAACAACGAGCCTTGTCATATACCACTCAATATGGAGTGGTTGGCGGTTTGGTTCTTGTTGTGAAATCTTCTCTCTACTTGAGGGAAAAAACTAGCTAGGTAGGTAGAAAGCCAAGAGCGCATCCACTGCAAGGTAGGCAGTAAACCCCAACCTGCACCAAGAGGATTCTTGAGCAGGGTAAAGGCCAATGAGCTCAAATTCACGTCAGATTGCCTGATGCTGGTAATTTATTTATACCACTCTATCATAGGCGTCCGGTTAAGAAATGTGGCCATATAAGGTGCCCCGGGCTAGATCACATCTGCCTAGGGCTAGGCCCCACCCCGGGCATGCCTCCTTCACTGCCCGGATGAAGCCCATGCTCCCTGCTTGCTCCACCCGACTTCGAAAACTAAAATTGCCCTTGCATTCTTGAAGGCCGCTTGTTCATATAACCCATATTGAGTGCACTTCATCTTCAAGGTCCAAAATCCAATATACATGTTCACTTCCATTGAGAAATCACACTTAATTAGAATGACAAAGACCCTTTCAATGGTAAGTCACAAGAATTACAACCTCGGTGCTAATGAGGGTTTTGTAATATTGTTGACTTCCAAGTTAATTACATGCTTTATTGACAGTTTCACTTCGAAAATGAAATCCCAATCAATTGCTTTATTTTCTCAATGGAAGTGGACATGTATATTGGATTTTAGACCTTGAAGATGAAGTGCACTGAACATGGGTTATGTGGACAAGCGGCCATCAAAAATGCAAGGGCAATTTTATTTTTCGAAGTCGGACGGAACGGGCAGGGAACATGGACTTCATTCGGGCAGTGAAGGAGGCGTGCCCGGGGTGGGGCCCAGCCCTGGGCAGATGTGATCTAGCCCGGGGCATATAAGGCCCGCATACGTTAACATTGGCATCCGATCAAGAAGAGTAGTACTGCCGCCTTATTCGAATCCGCGCTCACCAGCCGTCTCGACTGTCACTGAGCGGCCGCCGACCCCCTGAACGGTTGGTGTGAAGTTAACAGTTGGCTCCACTGGTGCCAATTGCACCAGTTGAAGAGACTCAGCAGACTGCCGTAGCTTAGAACTTTGTCGGGGCCGGCCCCACTCATGCCAACCTCGTGCACGAGCCAAGTAGTGTAGGAGGTCCGGTCGGGCATTGCGGAGTTGGAAATCAATAGAATTTTGTGCATCCAATGGTTAACTAAAAATACCGGGTCCAGGAATACAGGTTGCATTATTTGAGAGGACAGCATGGTTCCTCCAGGCTTGTGGTACATTCTCACATGCTTGCTGCTGCTACCTACCTTACGGTTGTTTGCTGATCGAACTGGCCTACTGGGCTGGCTTGGCTTGGCTTGGCTTAGTGGCAGGTGTGATGCTTTTTGCATAAGGAAACAAAATATCTCCCAAAATATCCTCCGAGTTTATCCGCCGAGGTGATAAATCCTTGCTTACATAAAAGTTGCAGCGATTGTCAAGTTCAGTGATCGGGGAGATTTTTGGGCATAATCGGTTGAGATCCTAGTGTTTGCAAGTCCAACCAGTTACATGTTGACATCCTTCGGTTTTCTATATTAATTTGAGGTATATTCCACAAATTCCTCTAAAGCGATTGGTAATTCTCCTGAAATCTTGAACTTCAACCGGTTATTTCTCAAACTCAACCGGTTCATCTGTACTTAACTATCAGTTCTCCCTGATCATTGGTCAAGTTGGTTGCAGTGTCCGGGGAGATTTTTGGGCATAATCGGATGAGATCCTAGTGTTTCCAAGTCCAACCGGTTACATCTCGACATCTTTCGGTTTTTCTTTATTGATTTGAGGTATATTCTCTGAATTCCTCTAAGCAGACCGGTAGTTTTCCTCAAGTCTTGAACTTCAACCGGTTCATCTGTACCTAGCGGCCGGGTCTCCCTGTTCATTGGTTGGTTGGCGATTTGTTGCCGGCATCTAGCCTTTCGATTTTATATTTGTTCTGAGGCAACTGGAAAGCGCCCCTGGGTTGAGCCTCTTGGCACTGGGAAACCGGTGCTGCCAGTGACCTCAATGCGAGCAAGACAAGTCCTAAGAGACAACTGACCTGCGTCACTGAGAAGTTGTCCTTCGTCATCAGAATATTTGCAAATCTTTTCTAGTGGTTCTCTCACCGACGCTAGGACTCATATGTTGGTAGTGTTTGGTGATCAACTACACTACTTATTTGATTTAGTGTGACCCACAGTACTCATCACCGACCCCGGACGTCAACGATCTTGTAATCATTGAGGTAACTAAGGCGAGTGGGCTAAATGCGGTTGTTTTTCTTAATTAGACAATCTATGTTTGAGTAGTGTGTGGTTAGGTGTAGGTCTGACGACGGATATTATAGAGACATGTGTTTACAGGAGATTGGATTATGTGTCTAAAAGTTGCTAATCATCCCAAGTTCAGTGGTCAACATAATTGGGGAGGTGTGGGACCTATGTGACCTTCTTTACGGTTCTCTTTGAAATTTCATAAACAATTTGAGGCAGTCCTAAAACTTTATGGGATTGATCATGGCAACTTCATGTACATTTGCGGATGTAATAAGGTACGTGGGTGATATTCGGTTTGTCTTTCATGTTCTCCAACTTCTACCAATTGGTTTTACATAACGAAACATGTGTTGGGTTAGCTAATCTACAGTGAAGTCTCAACAAAAGTCAGACCTCCCCTGGTTTAGTTATGGTTATTGGAAGTGCATGTTTGTTGATTTCCATAGATCCTCCCAATTTTGTCCATTGTTGAGTGTGGAGTAGTTAATCAAATTTGAAGAGTAGTCCAAGCTCTCTTAAACATGTGTCTTTATGGTGTTTGCATCTTGATCTTCACGGAACCAACACCAATTAAATAAAGGTGTCGGATTAATAAAAGCAACTAAATAACACCCACTTACCTTGTAAGGCCTCGCAACCTTGTGAATCCAAGTAGCATAAGGCAACATTAAACAATAACTAATCAAATGAGGCCTATCTACCTTAGAGTAAGTGGCATGAAACTCTTGTCGCTAAATTACAAGGCACAAATGCCAATTTAATTAATGTGACACATCAATTTTTATTGTCAATTAACATTTAAGTATATTTGGACAAACCACTTGTCCAAAAGTAATCAGGGATGTGCACTTGTGGGGACAACAACAAAAGCAACAACACAACAACCACAACTTTGAGTGTTTGTATTCTATGTTCGCCAACCACCATACTTGTGTAGTTTTGCCATCTAGTGTATGTTATATTGGTGGTTGAAATTGTCTAAAATTCATGCATAAATCCAAATACATTGAAATCCTAATTTGTCACATCAAATCAAATATATAGATTAGTGCTCTAAAACAATTTCTTAGTGTTGATTGAGAATTGACGTTACACCATTCATTTCAAGTAATGCGGAATAGACTAATTTTAAGCACTTACATCTTAAAATACTAAACCTGGATCGTAGCAATCGTAAAATCAAGGCAAAGGAAATCCAAAGTAGTGGTGTGTACCAATTTTACAACATAAGATTTTATGGTGTTCAAAATAGAGTGTATTGTGAGTCAATCAGAGCAAGAAATCTTGTATGTTTGTGTGTGTGTTTGTTTATGTGGCACCATGATAGTTGTTATCTCATGTCCAAAATGAGATGAATTACGAAGTTAATTAATGTGAATATTTCACATGGCACCATTGTGGTCATTCGTGTCCATCACACCATGCCACTTGTCATGGTCGCACCTTCATTAATATATGCAGCATGCTCAGCCATGCCATGCAACACATCATGCCAATTCTGATTTTGTCGACAAGGCACCATTATACACATCGAACTCTATTTCTAAAGCATTTGAAAATTGATGCAATCCACTCTATGTATTATCCACACTATTTAAGATAAACGATGTACTCTTCTCTTGATTGTTAGCGAAGCCATTCATGTGGAACACACTAGGTTATCCCCTAAGGTATGTGGGCGTTATTTGGTTCGTTTTACATGTTCTGCAACTTCTACCGATTAGGTTTACACAAAAAAACTCGGGTTGCACCTATGATGAAACATCTGCAAAAACTAGATTGAAAATTTCACCTCACCTGATTTAGTTATGGTTATTGGAAGTGCATGTTTATTGATTTTTTAACTATACACATAGGTCCTCCCAATTGTGTTCACTATTGAATGTAGAACAATAATTAATATTTGAAGACGGAGTCCAATCTCTTTTAAACATGTGTGCTTATGATGTTCGCTCTGTGATCCTCACTGAACCACACACCAATCAAATGTAGGGATCCAATTAAGAAAACGAGTCACTTAAGGCCCATCTAGCTTAGAGAACTTGTTGTTGTTCTAAAACTTATGTACATCTCTAAACCTATATGATAAAAAACAAGACCCCCCCTACTATGAGTATCGTGGAGGTGCTTCCTAGTTCATTTTTCGATGCCGAACTATAATATAATTTCCATGTGTGATGCAAGCAAGTCTTTGGCAAGAATTGCTCTACAATATGCTCCAATATATAGTTTCTCCTAAGTTGTTGCCAAGGTGGCGCTCTCAGATCTTTGATATGTGAATCACTAGCCCTACATTGTTTTCTTTGAGCCAACCAAGGAGTGGCTACAAAACTAAAAACAACTTTTTAGAAATAAAAATAAAATGTCAATATGGTCTTTCTTGGCAATGGTCTCCCTAGTACATGAGCTCTAAAATCATTCATTAATAACCTCCAACAATTTTAGCCAGTGACAATCCTTTGCCTCAAGTCTTTCTTTCAATCGGATCATCAAGTTGACATTAGTTTCTATCTCACAGAGGTCACCGCACTCCACCACTCTAGGGAACCAACCAATTTGAAACCATGATGATGTACCTTCACTTTGATTAGCCTTTTGACTTCCCGGACTCTAAAATCGATTTTATTTCATTTCATTTGGCCCCTTATGATTATCAAGAACAAATAGTTGACATTATCTTTGATATTACACCTGTAATCTTTATAGAAATAAGAGCAATTAAGCTACTACTGAATAGCATGGCTTTACGTATTCATGGAAATAAACTTAATCCAACACAATGTGTCTCAGTCATACATGTGGGGACTTCTGTAGAAGGTAGAGCATTAGATTGCTTGTAATCAATAGAAATGTATTGAAAGAGGCATGAGAAACAATAAGGTTAGAATAAGGTCACAACACTAGTCCGAAGAGGGATGAGAGTTATCTCATATTGTTTGCATGAACCAAAGGAAAGAAGAAAAACAATAAAAGGCAAAGCAAGGAGAGCATGAGATTATCTAACTCCAAGCATTATTCAAATGCCTTTATGTATGTGTATATGCTTGTGCAATCTCATCTCTAGTCCCACCACAAAACCTGTTGGACCATGTCAATGGATAATGTAGGCCTTAAAATATGTCTTTTGGGGACCTCAAACTCCATGGTCACTTTGACATTTTTTTACTAGGTGTAAATTAAAGTGGCCCGGGGACGAGTTCAACAACCAATCACAAATTTTACAAGGCCTTGGGACGACTTCATGATACCTGGTGTAAACAACCCCTTATAATGTGCCATGCCTAGGTAGAATCCACTTAAGGTTGATGGATCTTAAATGGTTACTTTTTCCGACTAGCCCACTTCTCCTAGTATATGAAACACTCAATTAGTACAAGATGGTTAACAAATCCAAGTTGAGGTCATAATTGCTTTCCTCATAATTTCAAAGCTCATATGAGTATTTTATTCATTATCAAAGTGAAGATTGTGCTTGCTAAATGGTCATATAGGTCCCCCCACTCATGTTGGCTTAGATTAAGCCTAGAAGAGTTTTCATACTTTGAGCACGTACTTTAAACTCTTTCAAAACACACAACAATTTAGTATATGGTTTTGGAGCCCCACCTAACCCCATCCCAAGATTTTTGGTTTTTGGTTTTTATAAGTATATGCATGTTGGCTGAAGAACAAAAGACTGAAGAATGCCATAATTTGACTTTTTATTTCTTGTATCCAAATTTGAAGTTGACAATAGGATACAAAATTTTCCTAAAAATTGGAGTTAAGTCACAAGAGAAGAGTTATCATGGTCGATGTGTTGGCGACAATATTGCTTGCATATGTGACATTTAATGCAGGGTTGACACTGACTTGTCAAACCACATCGTTGCGTTCACTTTCTGGACTTTAAAAAAAAATTCTTCAAGTTTATGTTCTAATGGAAAAAAGTCACCTTACTATCTTTAGCATCATGAAACCCCAAAGAAACACATTGCCCCATATGACTCAAATATAAGCGTTCGATAAAGATGAATTACCAAGTTAGGTGTGTCTATCTTATACTAGAAAGCATTGAATCTCTCAGCCATGTTCAAAGTTAAAGGATCCGGACCAAGACTCAAGATCGTAAGTTGCTCGTCTCTCTTCAAAAACAGCCTACCCTGGGACCCTCAACTTATCTGGGAAAAAGAAAAACATAATGACAGGTACGGTGTGTGCAAAAATCAGGCGAAAGTCTCTTAACTTCATAAGATTCGTAGTTTTAGAAGTTTCCTCAGTCAAGTGACTAAGGGCCGGTTTAGACTACCGTGAAGAAGTTCACCGGTCAAGAGTTTTAGAGGAATGGAGTAATATGATTGGCTATGAAACGGGTTCTTCACCGGCCAGGGTTTACACTACAGCCAAGACTTATTCGGTGGGAAACTTCAAGCATGCATGGAAAAATGACATGGCTGTCAACATGACAAGACTTTTTGTTGGAGGAGTCTCCGAAGGTCACGTTTCTTGGGCAACCTCAAACCCTTGAACAAGAAACTTGGCCTCTAGAGAACACATCTTGAGGCCTTCTTTTTAATAATTTATTTTTTCATCTTGTCCGCCATACCAAGTGTTGCCTCCTTGTCTTGGTCTGAAATTCTGGACCGACCGGTGCAAGTCTTCACCTTAATCTAAACCGGCCCTAACATCACATGTCTATTAAGTGTCTAGTAGGTTGATTTCGGACCTATTCACACTTGCGCTTTTTTCCAACAATGGTCAAAGCGGAAAAAGATGACTACTACAAACCCCGTCAACAACAACAACAACATTGAGTGGTACACTTATTACAAGAACCAAGAAACTAACACTTGTTCTACTTGCTTACCCGACCCCGGATTAACGGCAATGTTGGTTGGCTTGCTTTACGTTGCACTATGATTCCTCACACGCAAATAGTGACCGCTAAATTGGTCATACTAGTCACAATAAGTTTGACTATTGAGAACTTGAATCACTACGCCATTTGGTTTGGATGGTGTGCACAAAAAGGAAGTGACCACAATACTTCTTCAATTCCTCATGAATACTCGGGTTATGAGTAACGTGTCACGACACTTGGTTGGACACAAAAGATTCGTTTCTAGATGTGGGAGCATTGTTTTGTGTTGTGATTTATGACATTTCTATTGAGCATGATGTTTTATCTTTATCATGTTTAGAGTAAGGACACTT
Source organism: Polytrichum formosum (assembly GCA_964035585.1). NCBI lineage: Eukaryota > Viridiplantae > Streptophyta > Polytrichopsida > Polytrichales > Polytrichaceae > Polytrichum > Polytrichum formosum. The sequence goes on along the minus strand of OZ037938.1, from coordinate 43,596,704 downwards.
CTCTTGTTTGTCGACTCATTCTTTGAGACAGAGGGTGACAATGATGAACAAGCATATGAGTCATGGACAATTGTCTTGTGCCACTGGAAACTTGTCCTATGTTTACAAGTCTACCATAGTGATAGATTTGCATTGTCCATTCACTGACGCGAGATGGTTGCTGTTAGGGCTCATATGTTGGAAGTGCGGGGGTGGTTCACACTTAATTTTTGACAACATTTCATTGTACTTACTCTTTTTCACAAACACAAAGGCATCGGAGCATTGTATTGCCGTTGTGAATGTAAACATGTGAAGCATGAATCAATTGGCTGTAGTGTTGTTCCCATTCACATAGTTATACAAGGAAGGTTTTAAAAACTACAAGCTTAAATATTTCAAAGCCAAATTTACGGTTTTTTGGGGTGAGAAATTGTGTGGTTGGTGTGCATGAAGTGCCGAGTGCTAAGTTACAAGATGATGTGGCCACCAAAATTAAAATATCACCACAAAACTTCACACCTGTGTGTGTGTATGTATATATATGTTGATAAGGTTTGGCCTTCGGCACCGAAAAGACTCCTTGACCCCATGAGGTCATTCAACCGAGGATGTCGCAAATTTCTCCGACAACCTCTTGACCAAACTTCCGTTTGGGAAACTCAATGAATGATATTGGCGCTACCAAAAATCTTATTCTCCCCACAAAATTAATAATAATACTAATAATAAGAAGTTTGCCACGACTTATTGAAGGAAGGCATATATTGTTGAATGCTCCAACATGCCACCATGTGAAGATATTTCTTTCTCATAGCCTAAGTTAGAAAGGTTCAACTGCAGATATTTCAACCCACTTTCGTATAAAGACGCAGAAATGTGGTTGCTGCGAGGCCGAAAGAAAAGGGCGGTTTCGACAATGACCCACCAGCTTTAATCCCAATCCAAGCGGCTCAAGTAAGCTCATGGAGGGTCCGACCCACGACTGCACACAAAAAAGAAAAAAAGAAAAAAAGAAAAGAAAAAGAAGCATTGGAAAGTTATAAGTAAGGGTCGCTTCACATACATACCAAGAGCCGTGACCATGAAAATCTAAGGGCTCTTGGAAATCATCCAAAGGTCCTACTGTGGGAAATAGAAATCCAGTTTTACAATTGATGGGCCCTCAAGCTTAGTGTAAAGTGAAAGTGGACCCCACGGAGGGACTGTAACACATGTTCGGGTTTCGGCTCTGCATCATGGTAATTTAACAATTTCTAAAAGCTAATGGCAATTTAATGGATTGTCAAGGCCCTTAGTTTTACGTTAGACCCACTTGTTTTTGATGGACCTAACGCAACATCCGGTAGACCACACAACATTAACTAAGTTTGCTGCCATGTAAATATTTCATCCATTTTAATGTTTTTGGTCCCACAAACCTTCAAGCTCTAGTGGAGGGTGAACTTGGACTGTCTCCGGCTTCTCGACCAATCACATAATTGGTACGGTATATCAAAGATCAAGGGCCCTCAAGCTCGATTGCAAAGTGGCCCCAAGTCAGTAAGTAACCGATCAATGCTCGTGTCTGTCTGTAAACATGACGTTTCTAAAATGTTGATGAAACTTGAGATTCGCTAGTACAATAATAAGGACAAGCTAGAAACCCGGAGCATCTAATTTGATGGCGAAGAATCCATCCTGTTTCAACGAGCCCAAATTGCTCCACACCCTTAAGATCTCCATACAGGCAGCAGCGCGCAATTTGTTGATCCCTTTTCGGGACCCCAACTACGAGCATGCACTTCAAGCAAGGATTCTGGAGACACACTGCAATTAATACTGCGAAGAAAACAAAGATGAAAAACAATGATGAAGGACAGTAGCATCAGGTGTGTCCCGGGAGGATTTTTGGGGCAGAATCGGTCGATTTCCGAGTGGTTTCCGAGTCCGACCGGTTACAAGTTGACATCTTTCGGTCGTGCTTTTATGGAATTCGGGTACATTCTATAAATTCCTCTGAAATGATGCGTAATTTTCCTGAAGTCTTGATCGTCAACCGGTTGTTTCTCAAACTCAGCCGGTTTAACTGTAACTAGCAGCCGGTTCTCCCCCATTCAGTGATTAGCATGATAACAGGCTACCTGTTCACCAACAACCGTGTTAAAGAGCGTGTTCTCATCAATGATCAGGGAGAACCGGCAGTTAGTTACAAATGAACTGGTTGAGTTTGAGAAATAACCGGTTAAAGTTCAAGACTGCAGGAAAATTACCGATCATTTTAGGAGGAATTTATAGAATATATCCCAATTTAATAAAGGAAAACCGGAAGATGTCAACATGTAACCGGTTGGACTTGGAAACACTAGGATCTCAACCGATGATGCCCAAAAATCTCCCCGATCACTGGTTCTCATCAGTGTTGGTCTGGTATATGATAGATCAACGTCAATAATAGTATCAAAGAACCTACTCTAGGGTATTAAAATTGTAATACCACTGAAACATTGATGTTTGGTGGGTATGTCAAGGTGAAGGAATCTTTGGCTGCCCAAGTTATGATTTGGGTCCTTCTAAACCAAGTTATTGAGACTAGGGCGATGTTGTTTATGTATGGACTCGGGGTCCTTGCATGGTATATAGACCTACAACAAAAATACCGTTCAAATACCCGTACTCCATTGATATCCAAAAAAGTAATGTGAAATCCTCATTATAGATAATCCTTGTTGTGTGGTCTTAAATGGTTTATTTTGCCACATTCGCTATGACATCCAACTCTAATTCGCAAACTCTAAACTTCGGTTGATCCACAAATGTGGACGGAGAAGCCAAGTTCAATTGCATAGATCTGGAGCCCGTCCCAAAGTGATGTGAGTTCTCAAAGATGACAGCCAGAGAACCATAACTCGATCACACAACCCCCATTTTTTTTACAATCTAGAATGGTTGACAAATTCGAGGAGTTCGTACTACAATCTCATTTAAAGACAAGTTTTTAAAGATAATGTCAAGGTCAGAGAATCTTTGACTGCTCGAGTTATTATTTGGGTCCTTCTAAACCAAGTTATTGAGACTAAGGCGATGTTGCTTATGTATGGACTTGGGTCCTTGCATGGTATATAGACCTGAATGGTATTCAAAACAAAAATACCGTTCAAATACCCATACTCCATCGATATCCCCCCAAAAATGTGAAATCCTCATTATAGATAACCCTCAGTGTGTGGTTTGGTTGATCCACAAATGTGGACGGAGAAGCGAGGTTCAATTGCATATTTAGATCTGGAGCCCGTCCCAAAGTGATGTGAGTTTTCAAAGATGACGGCCAAAGAACCATAACTCGATCACACAACCCCCGTTTTTTTGTACAATCTAGAATGGTTGACGAATTCGAGCAGCTCGTACTGCAATCTCATCTAAAGAAGTGTCCGTTCTTGGATCCACGCCTAACCACACACCACTCAAATATAGGTGTCCGGTTTAAGACGAGTGACTGAATTAGGCCCGTTTCCGTTTAATTGCCTTACAACCAAATCACCGCAAGCTACAAACGCAGCAAACTCCCTTTGACAAAATCGGCTGCACGTGCACAATCCCAAGAATGTCAAATGCCGACCTGAAGTTAGTACAACAACATGAAAATGGCCGGTGCGTGACCAGGGTCGGCTGGCTTTTTAGGTGGTGCCCAGTTGACATATAAATGTCAGCTAAGTTACATAGTTTGAATCCTCTGGGGCCCAGCTTACACACGAGCTTCTACTCTTAACTCGGCCATGCAGCGATCCCCGGGACGATTCATTCGTTCCGAAAGTTCTTCTACCAACGCGGCTCCTCAAATTCTTATCAATTCTATTGAATTTGGCGTTCAAAGGTTAAATCTAGTAGTGGGGTGGCAATGGCAATGCGGTAGTACGTATGGCTCACATTTCAAGGCCGGGAGGAAGGAAGGGATGGCTTTTAGCTTAGACTTAAACCTAACCTACGGGGACCGGCGCTTGCATCCCGATCTTTCCTTTCACTCCATATATATGTGCATGCGTGCCAAAGTGCAAACCGTCTCAACTAGCCGGGCACTCACGGAAAGTGTGGGGGTTAGTTAAGGTCCCCCTAGCCGCTTTTGGAGCCCGATTCGGCCCTCTCCTTCAACCCGTATTTTGAAATTGTACAACGTGAATTTATGGATTGTGTGATGTGGCTTGTTGGCGGATAGTGGTGTTTGTTATTTTGTACGGTTGACCTTCTTTTGGGGGGTCACTCCTGTGTAGTTCTACTTGAGATATTTTCAAGGCGGTTATGAAGTAATGTGCATGTTGATGGGATATCATATATGTTTGATTGATATTTAAAATACACTTAGGATATTTTTGAAGAGATTTTTTAACACCTTGAAAGTTTTAGATACTTGTGAAAAATAAATAATGCTATGAATCGTTACATAAGACCTTGTCTTATATCACACCTTGTTTTCTTATGGAACGATCCTTGGGGGGGGGGTGCACCTTGCATAACACGTGTGAGTATATGTGAGTGCAGAAAAGGGGTATTAATTTGAACTTTTCCGTACTACGTATACATATGCTACACAAATTATAACTCATAGTTATGTACATGTATGGAGGACCTCTAGGAAGTGTATATATTAACATTTGTACTTGTATGGTAGGGTCACTAGACTTTGTGGGATAAGTATTTAATGTTGGATGAAACTAGGATGAACAATTTTCTCATTTCCTTTAGCTCATCCATGTATGCAAGGAAGAGGCAGTATTAGGGTTTTGGAAGGGGTGGTTGAGCTCATAACGAGGCCACTTCTTGCTTAGGGTTGCAAGAGGAATGGTTGGTGTTTCTTTGTGGCGCTTCTTTGTGGTTGATGCGGGTGGTCGATGCCTTTGTTAGATCATGGGCAACATCAAAATTGCGGAGGTGCTGATTCCCAAGTGGCTTTCCTCTCAGTTGTTCTCGTATCTTTAGTAAACCTCCAATGTGTGCGACAATTTGGATCAGTTATTTGGGGATCGCAGGTTTTGCAAGTTTTAGGATTGAGCATGGAGATTGGTTCATGTTGGTATAAATAAGGAACCAACAATAAATGACTTACAATCTTACGGATCATTTGGTGGTAGATTTTTATGACATATATTGTAGACTAAGATGCTTATGAGTTACATCTAGGGGATGAAAAAGTCTTCAACAACTTTATTAATGATTGCTAGGGTTTCACATTACACATATGACAAGAGTTCATTACTATTCAAAAGTATATTTGTGTACGTATGTAAATAACTATATATGAATGTAATTTTTTCTACTTACACATATTGTCACTTATATTTTTTTATCATTGAAATTGTACATGTATGGCTCGATTTTATCCAAAAAAAAACTTGTACGTAGAAATTTTTAAGAGTATGTTGCGAACACATGTGGTTCTTGGGTGTCAATGAAAGGTGCATCCCCGGGAAAGGATGGCAACCCCCTCCCCCCGCAAATTTGATTATGACCAAATCACCACAAGCCACAAACTTGTTAGCCACTTTGACAAAATCGGATGCACGATCTTTGTCAAAATGCACGACATGAAATCTCATGGAAATGGCCGGCGGCGACCGTGATGAGCCACCACCACCACCACCACCACCACGGCTTGGTTTTGGGGCTTGCAATACTATCTCGGCGACTTTTGTGTGCCCAATACAACACTTAGTTACTCCTTGTCATGCAGCAATCTCCGGGGGCCGGCCGCCCGGCCGACCGATCGAGGGAGGGCCACGATCCCGGGAGGATTAATTCCTCGCGATCGATTCTTCTACCGAGCCCGGGAACCCCCCGATTTCGATTCCATGTATATTCTATTGAAGGGTTGGAGGGCTTTAGGTTAAACCGAGTACCGTAGTCATGGTGACGGCAATCGATAGTACAAGCTCACATATCAAGGCCGGGTGGGAAGGGATATATCGGCGTTACAACCTTAGCTCTTAACTTACTAGGACCACCGGCACATGAATCCCGTTCTTTTCCTTTCAATCTTCACAGCCTTCAAAGAAAGGAAAGGAAAGGAAAGGAGGGGAAAGCAAACGAAGCCTTTTTCCAAGGCAGTGGAGAGCTGGCGAAATCGATCGATTGGCTGGGACCCGCGCGGGCGGGGGGAGGGGGTCACTTCCCTTCGTGGTGCCCGAGACGTCTCGTAGGGGCCACATTAAGTAATAAATATCAAGGCTTGAGGCCGGCCCCGGGCGGGGGGGTGGGTCCATACGCTTTTAATTGGAGCTCACAAGCTTGACCCGTTCCTTGCCTTCCCTTTCCCTTCCTTTCCCGCAAGAACAAAATATTGTTCCTCTCTATCCGAAAGCATCAACCATTTTATCAATCGATGGGGCTATGTAGCAACTACCGGCTACTACTACTACTTAATTGATTCAATCCCCAATTCTTTCTTGTTCGCTCGTTGAGTTGAGTTGCTACACCCTAAACTCCGTAATTCCAACCCCCATAATGTCACACACTCTCTAATATCCCGAAACCCTAGGGAACGGATGTTTGTAGTTCAAATCCCACTCCTTATTGTCACATTTCTCTCCCTTATATCACAAAATCTGTCATTAATGCAAACCTCCAAAGAAGTCAAACCCACACCCTCGCATTGCGCCATGTGTCAACATGTAGAGTGTCATCTTCTTATTCTTATTCTTCTTCTTCTTATGCCACTTGATGAATGTTGGTGCATGCGTCCGCCACATCCCCCGGGAAGGCCAAGTGGAGCGGACCCCACTAACGTAGGTGACGGGAAAACGAATTCAAATTGTCCTCACGTCTCCTTTGTGTTATTCCATAGTGTCACATGCTACACTAATTCTATAGTATCACACATCCATGTTAACACTACAAAACTCTGTAATATCACGTGCACTTTGGTTGCCACATGTGTGATACTACGGAGTTTAGAGTGTAGTTGCTGTCGTGTTGAGTGTCAATCGCCAAAAATTAAAACTAAGTAAATAAATAATTCTAATACAGTGGCCACCTGGGAGCCTTCGAATAAGTTATCTCCGGAGCCCTCATGCACGGAAGGCGCACTACTTAGAGCCCAACATTTTCCTTTAAAATTGCACCCATGCCCAGACCATGCCCATGAGCAGCGACCTATGCCCACCCATGCCCACCCATAGCATGACATGTGCGCACCCATGGCCACCCATGGCCACCCATGTCCCACCCATGGCCACCCATGGCCACCCATGTCCCACCCATGGCCACCCATGCTATTCAAATTGCGCCCATGCTATTCAAATTGCGCCCATGTATTCAAAAATTGTGTAATGTGCATTACCCGCCTACACCAAGTCTTGGTTGGATCGGACAAATAAAAGGTCGTTCACTATCGCTGGTTTCAACCCAGAGCGCTTCTTGGTTAGCGTATTCCCTGCATCCGAGAAGTTTGACTCCGATTTGGAGCTGGATGCAGGGATGCACAAAACCGAACGCGCCACACGCGACATGATGGGGAATGTGGGGGCTCATTTCAGCTTCCACCACAAGAGAATACTGAATTTTGCAGTGGTATCCCGATTCATTGGCAATGCTAAGCTCACCGCTGCAATGATCTCATTTTTTTCGAGATCAGTGACCTTGTATGTCTCATACATACTGAACCCATGCCCACCCATTATAATATCGAACCCATGCCCACCCATGAACAATAATATCGCGGCCATGCCCACCCATGCCCACCCATGAACAATAATATCGCAACCATGCCCACCCATGCCCACCCATGAACAATAATATCACACCCATGCCCACCCATGAACAATGGGCATGGGTGGGCATGGGCATGGGCACCCAATGTAGGGCTCTGCTACTTAATCACTTCCAAATGAGATTGAGACACACAGTACTAACTAACCCTAACTAACTAACTAACCCTAACGCTTTCAGGAACCCCGAGTGGCTAATTCGCTGCAACAATGATTAGAAGGGGGATAGGTAAGGATAGCCATGCCTCCCTTGTTTCGGGGAAGGTGCTTTCCTATCACTTTTTAGCTTATCCAAAGGGGAAAGTGGGATTGAATAGCGATTAATAACATGATTCGAACACTTCACATGCACTTATTAGTGATATATAAGAACAACTTTAAAGTCGCTCACGAGTCAGTCAACCCCTAAGCGTAAGCATCCGATAGGCCCAATTGGACCTCGCCATGCACAAAAATGTGTATTTATGAGCTACATACTTCCATGATTAGTTGATTATGTCAATTGTGACCTTATTTAAGGTTATTTAAGTGCATTTTTGTATTAATTCAAATATTTTATTGTTATTGAAATGTGGGTTCACTTATTCACGTGGTTTTACGGTTTTTGTAAGGTGCCATTCATTGTTTACATTAGGGTTTAGTGTGCAGATGTGGTTGGGGAATTTGGAGTTGGTTTAGAAATTTAAAGGAAACTCTTTGAATACTTTGTAATCAATTACCATAACCCTAAAACCAAGACCCTTGCATTTTCCCACAAATTTGATGCCTTGTGCCCATTGTAATGTGGTTAAATGTATAGATGTTTTTTTTTAAGTTTGATTCTTCCTATGAATGTGAGAATTTATATGGCAAAGTCCGCGCAAAGAGGGGGGGGGGTGTAAAAAACTAGTTAGTTGAGGTGGATTGTTCTATGAGAATCTTGCCCATAGCCATTGTAGTCTTTCCGTTGTGATTGTGGTGACATAGTTTCCTTTTCAGTTGTATATTTGAGATGCTTCGCCTTGGCTTTGGATTGTGGGTCTGTATGTGATGATATCTTTGTGTAGGTTGCATTCTTGGGTGGACAATGTAAGGTTTATGATGGGCAATGCTATCATATGAGCGGTGACAAAAAAAATGAATTGGTATTAGGGTCACATGTTTCCTATAACCGTGAATTACTTGCCATTAAAATGTGGACCATGTACACGGGTATGGATAATTTATATGGTTATTCCATTCATTGACCACATTCGTATCCACTTTAGATTGTATTGTCGTGATCAATAAGGTGTTACACAATGGGATTAAATAATAGTCGAGAGCACCTTTATGTCCAATTTAATGATGGTTGGGGAAGATGATATTGGTGCACGAAACCAAGTCCACTGATTATGGTTTATTCAAAGTAATGCATAACATGAATACCAACCCACACAAATCCACTCATCATGACTAAGACTAATCATGATGCTATTCATTTTCTTATCCTTTTCATTACCCTCTTTGGTCTCGTCATCTACATATGCCAACCGAACCAACCATTGGGAGCTTTGATGAGTGACCAGTGTCGAGGTAGTTGCCATAACCTTGTGCTTCATTCCTTATATGTGGAGGAAGCAACATCAAGTTGGGAGGAGATTGCAGTTGGCTCATGCTTTTGTTCACATTAAGAAAGGAAAAGAAATACTTGAAATTGTAGCCATATGCAATACTACAAAATCCAATTTTCAAATGATAGCCAAAACTTACTTATTAATGTGAGATCGCTTTGCAACCTTCCACACAAGTTCATCTTCATCCATGAGAGATGTAGTGTGAGGTGCACTTCCTTGTGCAAGGAGAGGAGTCTCCTTACACAATGGAGACAAAATGGCATTGAATATGACCGAATTGCCTCCAAGCCCACAACGTGGCGACTGCTTCGCTTACATACATGAACTGAAGCACCTGCTCAATACATAGAATCAATTACTAAATACAAAACATTGAGACAATGAGCTATCAAATACGAATGGTTGGCATTGAGGTTTATAATCACATGTGGATGCATGGGCTTCAAATACCACATCTCCGGGTTTAGTTAAAGCCTCGATAAAAACTTGGAGTGGTACCGAGTCTTGTTTAACCCATCTCTCCAAGGGACTTCTTTGTTCATGAGCTAAGTTTGAGAATTGGTTAGATTAAAGAATATGTCGGTGGCTCCTACATCCACCGAAGGCACACCCTCACACTTACGAAACACATAACCAATGGATGATCTTGCCTTGTGAATGAAAAACAAATGCAAAATCGTTGAGTCTACAAAACCTCATGATGTCCGTTAACAAACTCATTCTCCAGTAATTGAACATCCATCGCCAATATGGGTTAAACTAATGGCAATGGCAGAAGGCAACAAAGAGGGATATTCAGATGTGACCATGACATAGGTTTTGTGAGCAAATTCGTACTTAATTGATTGAAATATTGCACATATGTAAAGCATTGTCATCAGCATTCTCCAATCCTCCTAGAAATGCTCTTGTAGGAAAACTATCATCATGTCAACTAAACAAGACCAAACAAAAATGGGCTCTCAAGTGTGTAAATTAAAAAAATAAAAAACACAAAAATAAAAAACTACAATTTTAGGAACACAATTTTCATGAACATCAGGGCATAAACAAGCCAACCCATGCAAGGTATAAGGCAACCCAATGGGCATCACATCAAGGCATAAACAAGCCCAACCCAGTTGTAAACATTACATACAAATATGTGCCTAAATATTAGAGCCAAAATTTGATTTTTTAAATTAAAAAATGAGTAGAAATTTGAAAATTGTTGTCCAAGTTTTGAGACTACAATTTTCAAAATTCTGCTCACATTCTTTTGGTTTTTTTTTGCCCTAGTTGTTCTTTGTTCACACATTCGTATGTGGATATGTAGTGAGTGCATTATAAGAATGTGGCATTGTTCAAATAGGTTGGTGATGTTGTTCATGTGTATGCCTCCTCGGGTGCTTGCTGTGAGGATGGTGAGTGTTACATGCCATGTGGCAAATTCAAGGGTGTCCACTGATATTTGGTATTTTAGCTTCTTCCTTTGGACTGTAGTGGTGGGTTCACGGTCTTGGCGGAAAGTGAATTCAATGAATTGTAAGCTCGAGTTTTGGGTGGTAGAAAACGTACAAAATATCATCTTATGTGCATCCAAATACACTTCGAGACCAAATTACCACGGTTATAAGATATTAGTGTGTGTTAAACCATGGACATTTTCTTGCTCATCGCTCACCGCTCACATGATAGTACTCTCCTACTGCACTTGTAGGCGATACTTTAATTCCCTCTCACCCCCCAAAAGCTACCGCCTTCCATGAATACACAAGGTAAAGAAAAACCCTAGGAGAGAGGACCAATTCCGATGAGATCCCAAAAATATCTTGAAAGGTGGTTGGCGACACTACCACTTACCAGATGCCACCCAACCATTTTTTAGTTTTCTTAATTGGTTGCGCGACAAGATAGCTTGTTAGGTCCGTTCACCCAATTGGGCATCAACCTATTTTTACATGCAGCTTGTATAGAAATTCCGCCCAATACCTGTGTTTAGATCTGGTTGAGATGCCAAATCAAACTCTATGGTACTTGAATTTTCAAAGTATTTAAAATTGACACTCTGTTAGTAGCTCGAGTGCGGTGTGTACCCAAATAGTACTGAACAGTTGATCAACGACATCTCTAACTTACTCCTTTGGTAAGATGACTTCACAGAAGTGCAAACTCAATTTCATGAAGATTTCAAGCTAGTTCATAAATTTTCCAATCAATGTTACCAGAGTGTTCTACCAATTTCATGAACCTTCTAAATTAGTGCATGCTTTTTCTAAATCAACGTGACATGTGGCACATCTTAGTTTCATGATTGTGGACCTTGACCTCTAGCAACTTCATGAATCTTCCAAACCAATTTCAAAAATCTTTTCACACTACGTGATTTTCATATTCTCACCTTCTCGCCTCCTCATTTTGCATTCTTTGCCTTCTCATTGTTCATTTGGGCCTCTTTATTTTGTGTTTACATAGAAGCCTCTAGCTTGAGCCATTGCACACGACGTCACACTTGATAAAACAAGTTCTTGGAATTCATTTAGACCAAGGTCATTCTTAACCTTGATAGACAAAGGTTCGTTCTCATGAACAATGTCCCATTTCACAGATCTCGTGAAATATAACAAGCTTTTCAAGATGTTGGAAACATCTACTTCCGTTTGCCATGATATAGTCCAATTCTCAATCATGTTGCAAAATGGGTATGTGAAAACATCAAAAGCCATGTTCGACATAGTGATCTTCAAATTCATTGAACATTACTTTGTATGGTGGACTGATGTTCTTCAAATTCATGCTCTCAGACCTTTTCACTATCAATTTCTGGATATCTATCAAGCGGTAACAACAAACATGTAAATAGAAATTATAGACTTCTAAAACGTTGTTACCAGAGGTATTTTCTGGTCGCAATGATTTTCAAGATTGTTTCAAAGATTTGTTTGAAAGCACTCTCTGCGATTATTGCCCTTTCATTCACACTCGGTAGGTGTCGTGAAACGAAATCATGTAAAGAGCTCACATTATCATGAAAACATAATATAAAAGCTCAAAGATGGCTTATATTTTTCACTGACACCAGCCTAATGAATGACCAAAATCCTGTCAACCAAGTCAATGTCTGATGTCAATGGATGGAAAGCTCTCTATTGATTTAAGCCTAGATCCCTTTCTACACAATGAAAGTAAGAATTTGTTTACCCCAAGTACTTGATTTTTGAGGAACAAACTTCGGTAACCTAAGTTACGACTAATGGATGCAAGTGCAAAAGTTCTCGGACCTTGGACCTTTGGTAGGCGCCATGCAGAGCTCAGATCTTCATAGTACCTTTGAGAATGAATGTTTTCAAATTCTTCTTGTTAACCTGTACAACACATTGCACCAAGATCAGGGAGCTTGTCGAGGCGCTGGACATTTAGAGTTACCCATAGTTTCTGAGTCAAACTCTGGGCGGTGAGTTTGCCAAAACATGAGTTTGAGAGAGCTTATGCATAAGTCACCCAATTTTTCTTAAGGCATAAATTAACATGCTAAAAGTGTGGGGCCGGACTAGTAAAAACATGCTTTCTAAAGTAGATTGGTCTTAACTGGTTAATATTTCCGACTAGTCCACTTTTCCTAGGATATGAAAACATGCCATTACTACAAGATGGTTAGCGAATCCAATTCGAGGCTATAGGCACTTTCCTCTCACGAGCATCTTATTCATTATCAAAGTGAAAATTCTCGTGCTCATTAAATGGTCATTTACATTCCCCAAATTATATTGACTGCTGAGCTTAGAATGGTTATCATATTTTGAGCATGCAATCCAATCTCTTTCAAACAAGTGTCTTTATGGTATCCATTTTTGGAGCCACACCTAACCACATACCATTCATATATAGGTGTTTGATTAAGATAAGTAACCAAATTAGGCACATCACCCTTAACTTGTCATACTAGGATTGGCGGGCCAAGCTAACCTTGCATAGGCCAAGCTGGGATTAGGGTGGCGGGTCCTATTTTAGATCCCAAAGTTCTCTCAAAAATTTTGGATTGAAAGAGGAGGTCCACAAAGTTCCACCCAACTTTCAAAATTAGGTTCCAACACAAGATGCTCTTATGAGCCCTTTAGAGAAAAGTCCTACAAAGAAGTACCAAGCTAAGAGGTTGGTCCCTCTTTGAAGGACTTTGCAGATACCTCTATTGGGTCAGAACTTTAATGCTAGATACTCAATTAATTGGTGATATGAATCTATTTGAGAGACATAGTTATGATGTCAACATAAGGTCCATGTGATTTTATTTGTCTAGAGGTTTACAAAATTCTTCAACATCAATTGTGCAATCAATGAGGATTCTGCTAATGTTTTTTTTTTGCAAGCCGTGTATGTTATTTTGAAAATGATTGACATCATAACATTACTCAACGTTCAGCTCTTATTCCGTGGGCCCTCAGAATATAATAGTCGGATGCTCGAAAAGTTGCGCAAGGAGACTTAGATTCAGACGGAGCTCTCAACATCCCACAGTTATATTCGGAGGGTCCACTTTGATAAGTAATGTTATGATGTTCCACAAGTGCAAATATATTCAAATTGCATTGAGGATAGAGATACACCTTTCCCATAGGGTTCCGTGGGAGTGCCTCCCATACTATCAAATGCTGAGGAATCTGTAGATACAAACAAGAATATACCAAAGCATGTCAACATCTCATTTCTTGGATGTATGATCTTAAGGACATCTGACAAAAATCGATTAGCTAAAGATAACGATGTGGTTTGCTCAACTAAACCTACATCATTTAATAACATTTTAAAAAGATCTGATACAGATCGATCAGATAAATGATGTGCTGCATGCTATTCCAATCTCATATTCATTATGCAGTTACTATTATCAGGTGGCAAATTCACTGACAGTATAAGTCAGCCTAATCTGGATCGGTAGTGTATATAACACTTGAGCTTTTGATTATGTAATGACATTAAGTCTAGTTTGCTTCAACTAAACCTACATCATTTAATAGCATCTCAAGAAGATCTGTTACAGACCAATCAGCTAAAGATAATGATGTGCTACAAGCTACTCCAATCAATTCAAAAACCTTCATGTTCATCATGTAGTTACTAATATTAAGTGGAAAATTCACATAAGAGTAAAAGTCATAGCCTAATCGGGATGATATGTTGGTTTAGAGAAAAAAAACACCTTGTAAGGGGCCAGCAGAGGGCCTGCCCATTTACGTAGAGCTTCCAAAGTGAGAACTGGTTCCCATTTTGCAGCCGCCAAGGCAGCCTTTGATTCATGAGGAACAATAATGGCTGCAACGAGCTCTCCATAGTCCTTGTCAGGAATACCCAACACAGCGCACTCCGCTATGACAGGATGCTGCAGATTGAGCCATAGGAATACAACAGTGCTAATTAGAATATTGATGTTTATTCAACAGGCAAATGGATTAGAGAATTGAGCATGATAACACTTCTTAGGGGTAGAAACCAGTGTTGGTCTGATATCGTCTTTTGTTGATACAATTCAGATGACTATAATGAGGAATTCTCATTTTTTGATACCAATAGGGTATGGGTGTTTTCGATACCATTTGGGTCTATATACCATGCAAGAACCTTCATACCTACACAGAATCGCCCTAGTATCAATATGGTTTAGACTGGTATTGACCCAAATAATAACTTGGGTGGACAAAGATTCTCTCACCTTGACATACCCACCAAATATCAATATTTGACTGGTATTATAATTTTAATACCCATGGGTAGGATCTTCGATACCAATATTGATGTTGATTATTGATACCATGCATTCACTTATATACCATACCAACATTGGCAGAAACCAATGTAGGCTGCTTGTACATGTTGTGGCTGGGTATCAATACAGTTTTCATGTGGTTCTGGACTACAGGTTGCCCATGGGTCTGAAAGAAGAAATAATCGACCAGTACTGATATATGTCATATATAAATATCAAATAGAATGTTGCTATTAATAACCTTCAGTTGTGAAGACGCAAATGTCAACAGTAGATGCCTCTGATCTCAAGAGTCAAAACAAGGTTTCATATGATATCATCATTTCCATTCTATTAAGATATTATTGTAAGATAATACTTTTTATTTCAATGACTCAAAATTGAGGATAACAACAATAGAAATTAATGAGTTGAGATAATTGACTGAGTTGGAGAACTACCAACTATTAGTTTTACAATATATTCATAACCCTGGCTATGAAAGGAATGTTTTTCTAACAAATTCATAACATGATATCATTGACTTCTCCATAACTTTCACAATTTGTAACCGTGATAGAAACTTGATAACCAACCAACACTGGTAGAAACCCATCACTTGAACTGAATAATGTAGATGTGACTTTATTATCATCACGATTTCTGAACCAGCAGGGGGTTGAGCCACCCATGCCGTTCACATGCCAACCGCATATTGAATGGCAACTCCAGGACAGAAAATAGCAACCAATGAAACATGTAATTTGCATTCAACCCAGTCATTAAGAAGGCAAGAATGTATATCAGGATACCTCGAGCAGAACAGCTTCAATTTCGAGAGATGAGATTTTATAGCCCCCTGACTTAATTATGTCCACACTTGTCCCTGTAGTGAAACAATGGCAGTTGAAATTTGATTCTTTGTTACCTCTTCCTAAGTGCCAATACATAGATTTCTCATGCAAAATCCAGAAATTTGGGGTACACCAAACAAAGGAAGGTAAGCTAGGAGATTACAAAGCACAAATACCAAACAATGGATTCTCACAGAAGCACCAAGGACACAAGTCATTGGCATAACGATTCTAGCACTTTCAGAGGTTGATGAGAAATAGGGTCCAATGTATACGTACGTCCAAGAATTTTGTAATATCCATTTTCTCTAGTAGCTGTGTCCCCAGTTTCGAAGAATCCATCATCCCTGAAAGATTGACTCGTAATCTGCCAAACCAAAGTCCCCAATGGTGTTCATAAGAAAACAAAAGTTACATCCACCCTACTATAAACCACAATGAGCTGCATGTTTATTTCAGGCCTATTGAATTTTAAGAGATTTTTATTGTGTACCTGTGGTAATCTCCAATATTCATGAAACATTCCAGGACTCTTAATGCACAGATTTCCAATACCCTCACCACTCTCCTCGTCTTCTTCGATCAGCACCTGAAATCATTTCCACACAGGAATTTTACTCAAGTTACTCCTTGCAACTTCCAGAAGAGGCAAGATTGAACTGTCAATAATAATTAAGCTATATAGATTTCTCCAAACCTTCTTCTGGTAACATAAATTGGACCAGATGGGTCACTGTATAGTGAAGGACTGGATACAATTTAGTAACATCTATCTCAAAGATAACAAAATGAATCAATTTATCAACCTCAATGCCAGGTAAAGGCTCCCCAACAAAACCTGGCCTCCTCTCGCCACTAAGAGGATTCGACAGTGCCATGCCAAACTGCAAAAAGAATGGGCAATGTTATATTCCTTTGTAAGGAGCCACAAAACACATAAAGCTTCATGGTGGATTAGAAGCAACAGTCTAGTATAAGTCTGTCACACTCACAGAGATAAGAAACACGATTACAAGGGGTCAAATAAAAATCACGACGCTACATGATAGACATATTCCACATTAAAAGAGCACTGTAGTAATTGAATAAAATCAAAATAAGACCTAACCCTGAGAGACTAAGGAAGTATTCCATATTACCTCAGTCATTCCATAACGTTCGAGAAGGCGATGGCCTGTTACATTCTCCCATTTCTCCATCACTGGTTGTGGGAGTGCTGACGAGCCACACATCTGGTGCCAACAAACCAATGTTGTCACTTAAAACACTGTGCTGGATTTTGCTTTGTTATTTGGTGGGCTTTCTTGTCCAGAATTCCCACCTTTTTCAGGGCATAGCAATACAGCAAGACCAGGGCATTATGTGGGCACATAATGCGGCCGGCTCAAAATCCAGCATTGGGTTTTAAGCAGGGCAGGACCTTGCAAATCGGGCTTCCTGCCCTTAAGGCAAGGCCCTTCATTTCTGGAAAGCCCTCCCCTTGGGGCATTACCTATGCTTACATATCCTGAACAACAGACAATATTCTAAAGGGCAACCTTTTCAAAATTGTTTACACTACAAAGGTGGTTGTGGTTGTGATTGTATTTAACCACCACAATCAACCACAACTATAGTTTTTGTCATTCACACTTCTTGTGTGCAAATCCTTGTGGTTGTGGGTGATGGTGGGGTCAGATTTCCAGATCGCAATCTATCAATGGTCTAGGTTCTAGGACTCGAGAGGAGACCACTAGCCGTATTTATTTATCCTTGTTGGCCTTGGTTGTAGGGTTGAAGTTGTTGCCTCCTCAACTTTCTTCCTGGTCCTTGACTTTGAAGCTCTCTAGTGGTGCCACATGAGCACAAACAACCACTTAGAATCCTGAGTTTGATGGGGTAGAGGGTGGTTGAGGTTGTGGTTGGCACTGATTACGCCTTTTCCATGGAAATAGAACCAAAGAAAGTAAACCACAGAAGTTTACCATAAGGCGCAACTTGGTAGCAGCCAAGGAATACTCCTTCTGGTCCTCCTCATCCAGCAGGTCATACCCTTGAAGAAGTCGCACATAAATTGTTGGCACCTGCATCCAACATAAAGGTTAATTAAGGGGACAAATACTGCTTGCAGTCAACTATCGTATCCTGGAGCAAAGTGGACAGGACTAACTCTCCACAACCTCTAGGGTGGCTTCAATCCAAGGCCTTAACCCAGATCCCATGGGAACTCCGAAATTTAACCCGCCTAAGCTGGATAGTACTCGGATGAGTGACCTTCCTAGAAGTTGATATCCCGTGCACCTTACTACCTATGGTCCACCCAACATAGTGGTTGTATCTGTGTGAACTGTATATTTTCAACCAATCATGTGGGAACCTAGGGGCTAGCCCTTGGGGGAGGTAGGTGCTAGCTGGCTTGTCCGTGCCTGTTCAAGGTGTTCACCTTTGAAAGGAGGCAGTTATCTTTGGTTGCCCCCTAATTCTTGTAATGACTTTCAGGATTCATATAGACTTAGACCAACTCAAAAAGTAAGAAACACCATAATTCATGCCAGTGGCAACGTCGAAGTTGCCTTTCATTTCTTGCTTTCTCCACAACCTCCCATTCCTAAAATTTTGCAGTTGCTATCGAGTTCCTGAAGCTGGTATTGCTGGACCTGAGTTTCTGTTTCGTTTCACATTTTTTCCAGCTACATCACTAAAAGACATTTCGGTCCACAATACTATTTTGGTCACATACATACCCAATGTCTAGAGTCAACCTAGACATTCTTCAACCTAAAAATTGTCTCATAAGGACAGAAATTGTCTCATAGCCTTACTTGTAACAGAATCATGGATGAGATACTTTACAGAATGAATGGAATGCACAACAACCAAAATCTGATGATCAGCTTTGCATGAGCACCTTAACCTCAGATTATTCTACATCCTTACAGTTACAAAGGCAGAGCCACCTGAACAGGAAGAAATATCCTATAGTTCAGACCAAAAGGGGGATAAGTAAAGATCCAGCCATTTTCATCTCAGACGTAGATGTACAGATTTCTAATTTCCCATAAAATAACCTTTCTAGTGACTGTTCCAGTTGGATACTAGCCCCGTGTTTGAGCTGTACTGTACTAGAGATGCATTCCATACTGGAATTATTCAACTGATTGGCATATGTTTTGTTCAGTGACTCCTGGTCCACAATTTTAAGGGTCCCCACAGATGCATCCTCAGGAAGCCGATGTTTAAAAGTATTCTTATTCTTATTCTTATCAGACACATGCTTCAAATGTACCTCAAGCAGATCATGTTGCTTAAAGAATGGGAAAACATACCCCACTAAATACAGTGATCGCATCATTAGCGGTCTCATCATGACTTGGGTATGATTCTCGCCACCTCCGCCATACCTCAAATGTGCTAAATTTTGGCAGGAACTCCACCTGCAAAATGTCAAACTTGTCATGGACTGACTATAACAAATAACAATATACCAGAGCTCTCTGTTATTAGGGCTACCTGAAAACAGAAATTTCTGATTAACAGAGAAGGGAGAAGTTTGAACACTCACCGATGCCCCTACAAAAATTGGGGCGAGCAGTATGTTGACCAAACCATGGACATGTGATCCCAATGTTAAAGGTTATTTCAATGTACTTGTGTAAGTGCGCCTTGTTGTTGTTGTTGTTTACTATTAGCACAATAACTATTAATTTCGATGATATTTGAAAGGACAACTTAAACACTTAACTGAAGTAAAACATTTCACATTTTGGAGTAAAACATGAACAATGTATGCCTAGCCTAACCACCTTTGACATCATGAGAACACAAATAGATAAGGAAAAATGCATTGTGAAGGATATGATGCAATGGGAGACAATGCAGGAACCGATCTGCTGCAGAGTACTTCCAAGCTTCTGCCAGCATGCGAACCTGAATTCACACATAAGATTCTCTCAGCACAAAAACCACTGGAGCAAAAACTCATTCTGCCTAAATTTTCTCTCGTGGCAAAATAGTACACTTCAATGACATTCATTGTCATATGAGTGATACACAACTGTACCCATTGAACTTATGGGTATTGTACTTAGCACAGTGTAGTTCTTAAATGTTTACCACACATTTAGACTTGATCACTCATATGAATTTGGAGCACATTCACCTGCGCCCCTATACTGGCATGTGTATGAACCACTCCTTTCGGCTTCCCAGTAGTCCCACTGGTGTAAATTATAAGTGCAGCCTGGTCCCCTGCCCCAACATGCACTCAGTATGTTGAACTGTCTTGAGGAATGACTTTAAAAATAATCAAGTAAAAGAAAGTTTCTTCATTAGAATTTGCTCCTATAAAAATGTTGCTTTCAAACATAAACTTACCAAACAGTGCAAATAGTGCAAATAGTGCCAATAGTTTAGTGCTAGGCTGAAGAAAGATAAATGTGTGTAGCACTGAGGTTCTTCACTGATACTGATTGCCAGTGCTCCCTTCTAGAAGTATTATTACAAATAAGATATTCATATTTGATAGATTAAGGTGTGATGACAGTACCACGAATGCTGGAGGAAATCTTTTGCGCATCTGCTACCACTTGTTCAATGGGGGCCCTGCCATCTTCCTTACTTTCTTGAAGGCTACTCTGAAGACTTGCAACGGATGGGAGCAAACCAAAATAAGCCCCGCATTTTTGAGCTGCTGGCTCAAGCAGCCCGCGGTGCTCGTCTGTAGCCAAAACAGAGGAAATGCCCTGCACCACATAATCATAGAAAGGTTGACATACCATCAAAAATGTATTCACATAGCATATTGTCCTGATCAATGTTGGTCTGGTATCGTCTTCTTTTGAAACCATTCAGGTATCTACATTTTTCAACCATTCAGGATTTTCCATTTTTTGATATCAGTAGGGTATGGGTATTTGACGGTATTTTAGTTATCGATACCATTCGGGTTTATACCATGCAAGAACCTTCATACCTAGGCACCTAGTATCAATATGGTTTAGAATGGTATTGACCAAAATAATGCATGGGTAGAAAAGATTCTCTCACCTTGACATACCCACCAAATATGAAGAGTTGACTAGTGTTACAACTTTTATACTTACGAGTGGGTTCATTAATACCATTATTGATGTTGGATTATTGACTACGCACACCTTGTGGGCTTCCCCGCAATTCAGCACACCAAAATACAGTCAATTGGGTAGATAATTGAGCAAATTCACAAATCTAAAATAATCTACGGGTTTCATGATGTGGGCGAAAGATAGATTTGTATCTAATTATGAGCAAAGTTTGCCATGCATTCACTATTGCAATATATCGAGATTTATCCACTTGACTGACGTAGTAAGGAACCCGAGACATTTATTTAAGATGTCTTTCACGAAGCCCTCTAATGGACTAACCATGCATTCACCTATATACCAGACCAACACTGGTCCTGACCCATGGTACAGCCAAACCAAGAAGAACATTTCTGGCAATTGCATGTATTGTTCAAGTAGCAAGCAAGGTGTAATATACCTTCGTGGTATCTTGAATTGATTAATCAAGATTCCACTAAGGTATATCACATTTAGAAAGTAGAAGTTGTAACCACTGCTATAAGATTAAGCTCAGGTTGGGGAAGGAAAGAGGATATCTTTTTGTCTCTCTTATGGTCGGGTGGTTTGTTCAAGCTAATGACAAATCACACTATTGGTGTTAAGTTGTGACGCTAAGGTAAGCGGGCCTAATTTGGTTACTTATCTTGATCGGACACCTATATTTGAGTGGTGGGTGATTAGGTGCACATCTAAGAACGGACACCAGAAAGACATGTGCTTTAAAGAGATTGGACCAACATTTGCTAACAATTCTAGGCTCAACAATCAACATAAATTGGGGGGGGGGGACCTATGTGGCCTTCTTATGGGCTTTGGTAATTCATAACAATTCGAGATTAGCTCCAAAACTTTCCGGGAATGCTCCGGGCTTCTTCAAATACATTTGCAGATGCACATAAATTTCAACCTCACTAACCACACTATTGTTGTTGATTTGTGACACTATTTCTAGTCTAGTGCACTGATTTTGAAAGTTCACAATCTTTGTGCCTTGTGAAGAATCTGATATACTTTAGTTTCAGAGAGGGTTGAAAGCACACCGCATCAACGAGGACATGGAGTAACTCAGCTTCTGGATGATTCAGTGCGAGGGGCACTGCGATAGCCCCACTTAACCAAGTCCCCCACATCCCTGCCACAAATTCTGCGGATGGTTCGCCCATAATTCCTACTCGTGCACCTTCCAAGGTTGTTGCAATGGTTTTTGCTCTCTCCGTGATGACGACCACATTACCCTCAACATTGGTTTTCTTGTACACCTGTTCTACAATCTCCGATATACCATGATTAGTAGGGTTTATGCCTATTGCCTGCATACTGAAGAGATCCACACTAAATAACAAAATGTTACCAGATTTCCTTTAGCCTCACCTACAAGTCCTTAGGTTTTGCAAGGCAAGCAGTCACCTGGGAACCCATCCATTTGTTTCCAATACAACTTTAAGCAGGAGCTGAAATTTGTAGCCTCATCGGAGTCAATTATAATTACTACCACATTACCTTCAATATTGGTTTTCTTGTATATTGGGGTTTAGGGTTTGAGGTTTAGGGTACCACACCACATTACCTTCAATACTAGGACTACCACACTAGATAACAAAATGATACCAGATTATGAAGAGTTCCTAAGTTAACCCTTCAATCTCACTTAGAAGTCTTTAAGATTTGAAAGACAAGCAGGCAGCTTGGAACCCATCCATTTGGTTCAGTACAACTTCAAGCAGGAACTAAAATCTGTAGCCTCTTCAAAGTCATCAGAGTCAGAAACACCTCTGCCCAATCCTGATTAAGCTCATCAGCTGCAGGCCTTAATGAAAGGATCAAAATTAGGGCTGGTAGGACTTCCTCTTCTGTCATTCAGTAGAAATTATATCTCTTACAATTTTTGATCAATTTCTACATCATGCTGGGGACCTGATATGATGTTTAAGGATCTATTTGTAATCACAATGAAGGGAGAGTTTGGGAAGCTGATTTTTACTTACCCCAAGCCTTTCTGAGCCTTTTTCCTGTTGTTCAGCTCCCCTACCAAGGTCTTTCTCATTACAGATGTTGACAACCGGCAGTAGGTTTTTAGATTGCAAATTTTGAAGTAATGTGGAGACCTGGAAACTTGATCGTAGAAGCTCGCCATAGCTGCAGGTCTTCTGTTTGTAAGAGATGGCTGATGATCCTTGTGCTCTTGCAATATTGAAACCCACTTTCAACACTTCCAGGACGTCATTGTCGTCTGAATCTGTGATCAGTTCAATCATCACACAGGCATAATCAAGTCAAAAGCATTGAAGTTATCCTTTAATTCAATGGGACTTTTCATCAGGAGTAGGTCCCGTATGAACTTTCCGATTGTTGTTATGCATAATCAATAATTTCTTTCCACCTGTGGTGCATGCTCGGAGCTAGTGTTTGAATTTGAATGAAGAGCAACCTATTTCGGTTCATTGAGGGCCAAACTCAATTTAGCACCTCTTGGAATGCCAAAATGAGTTTGATCCTCAATGAACCTGTATAAAATGTTCGTTCAAACCTCCACACTACCTCCAAGCATGCACCGAAAACTTACCGAGCATGGAAGGTGTTGTATACAAACAATTTACCCTGGACGAAAAGACTATTGTCTCTAAAAATTTGTGAAAACTGGAGAAGCGTTGCAATGAGTTTCAACACATATAGAGGTAGATGTTGCATTCTGGTTATAACCTGACCTAACAATTTTCTACTGACTCCTTGTTCCACTTTCCGAATGGCGAAGCTCGAAGACTCATTTGGTTTTGTGGAATAATTACGACACATCAATCTGTCTTTTTTAATTCCTACGCTTAATAATATGCTGCTGTTTCGGAAAAGTAGCATCACCTCACAAAATCAGAAAAAAGCCAGATTGAACTAAATTTTAGAGATCCAATTTGTCTGGGTGTTGACGACAACCATTCCAAAGTTCTGCAAAGCTTCTGTCACTCCAATGGTTGAGGACAGGAAAGAAAAAAACCCTTGATATTTCATATAAGCTTCACATAAGAATGTTGCTGTAGATCCACAACGTCGGCTGGAGGACATTGTCGGCGAAACATCAATCTCTGTCCTTCTCATACTTCTTTCTATCTATTCTGAATTCCTATGCATAATATGCTGCTATTAAGAGTCACCTCACAAATTCACAACAAAGCCAGAATGATCCACATTTAGGACACTCAATTTGTCTGAATGGCGACAACAACCATTCCAGAGATTTTGCAAAGCTTCTGTCACTCCGATGGTTATAAAAGCACACATAAAATCCTTGACATTTCACATAACCTTCACATAAATATTTTGCTGTAGAGGGAGAGAAACGGAAAGTCTAACCAATTTCGGATGACAACCATCGCACTTGGCAAAATTTTCTTGGATAAAGCTGCTTCCGCAATGTACATGATTCGTGCACACGGAGACACAAAAGCAAGTCTCGGTACACACGTAACCCTCGGGGCATCCTAGCTAGGATTTTGATTAGCTGGAAGAGCTCTGAAATCTGCGTTCACCCACAATTTATAATTCATCTTACAGAAACTATCCTTCCATAAGATTCATCGACAAACTAACTAAACAAGGCAAAAGAAGAAGTTGAATAATGAGGCGAAATATCAATCCACAATACCATCAGGCATCACCCTCGGAGTCGAACATCTCCACCTACCTTATATTAAAAGAAAATCCTTGGTTGCATTTTTCTCCCAAACAGAAAACTGAAAACAATCCAATGATTCCATGTAAGCAAGAACATCAAATCATCAACTTTGATCCACGTCTCCAGCTCCTGTCTGTCTGGACACAATAGATTGATGATCTGGATGTTAGTATGTTCACAGTGACATCAGATGACATCATAATTCTCGAGCTTCTCTCCTTAAAAAAAATTGTTTCGTCAATTGTTCAAGCTGAATACTATACTTACAATCTGAAATCCTGCGAATCACAATCACTTTTAAGGTAGATCTCTTTGCTCCTAAGAGATTCCTACTCAGATTGCTCTGTTTCTGAAAGCCCCGTGAACTGGGTATTTCATATAGAGAGGGTTAACCATGCCGTTAAACCCTAAAGCTTTCGAGATACATACCCCTATGCAACGTAGAAAGGTTCCTAATGTAGTGAGATCGTTCGGATTGTTACAACCTTTAGCAGATGGTTTGAAAGGATTGTAAGTAGCCCAAAGCTATCAAATGCAGTCCATCTATACTTTGGCCAGAAGGATAGACAGAGAAAAATTAGGGACAATTTGAAGTGCCTCTGTCTCAGAAAGAGACTTCCAGTAGAAAATGTAGGGTTTAAGGGTTTAAGGCTGTTCCCCTGGAAGTTCCCAATCAGGGGTACCTTAAACCCCTCCTTCTCGCCTACCTGCTCATCAACACCTTCATGTCTCCTCCGAGTGGTGATTTATGTGAGCATGATGAGGAATTTCGAGCACATGTGCACTAAACAGTTGGGATCATTACATTTTACGATGCAAATTTTCCTCAATTTTGTAATGGTGTTTCTGTAGTCTTAGGATCATCACCTTAAACCCTAAGCGCCTGCTTCTCGCCTATTTGCTCCTCAACACCTTCAAGTCTCCTCCGAGTGGTGATACATGTGAACATGATGAGGAATTCCAAGTGGATGTGCACTAAATAGTTGGGATTATTACATTCTGGATTCAAATTTTTCTGAGTAAAAAATGGCAGCGCGTGGGATTGCGTCGTGGAGGCGGTGTGAGCGCTTTTTTCCTGCCAGGCTGATATCTGCAAGTTATGAAATTCGTTGTGGGTTCAGCCGGTCCCAAGAATGCTTACTTTCTTCGTCAGCGGATTTGAAAGAAACTGCTACTGGAAATCCTGGCAGAGGATTGTTGCAGCGATGGAAAGAGCTGCCTCCTGTACCTCGGGAATCAGCGGTGACTGCTTTGGAGGAAATTGAGGGTAGGTTATGTCTACTGGATTTGAACCCTTCTTACAAATTAAGGATGTTTAGAGAATGAGAACACCATTCTCTGCTGTTATAGGCTATGTCTGGATTTGAACCCTTTCTTAGAAATTGAAGATGTTTAGAGAGTGAGCGATTTGTTGGAAGAAATGTCTGTTAACCAGTTCTTAGGTTTCTTGTCTAACCTTCGTCTGTGCAGTATTAGGGCTATGTCGCATGAAAGAAACTGGGGTGTGAAAATTTTCTGCAAGTATTATAAGTCCAATTTCCTTCTGCTGTTATAGTAAGCCATCATTCTCTTTTGGAATCAATTAAGCGTCTTGCTGCCTGATGCAGTTTGTCCATGATGGATCAGGAATAGAATATGGAAGTGTCGAAGGCAGGATGAAGCATCAAACTGCCTTGCGGTGGGTTGCCAAGTGCTGTCCCAGCCTCCCCCACAGTCTTATCAACAAGCTTTTTCGTCAACGGCAGGTAAGATTGTTTAGCCTGAAATTGCGATCCTTTAGATATGCAATTTCCAGGTCAATGTTTCAATTTTGCGAATTGCTATGAATGCAAGACCCAGTGTTTGCCCAGATTGGTTCTCATCCTTACTGAAAGATGAAATGGAAGAGACTTGATGTGAAAACATCAAACATTGCTTGGAGCCAACTCAGTTATAATGACTGATTCAAGGATGAAAACATTGCGAACAAGTTCACCAGGGTTTGACTTCCGGAAGTATGATTAAATTATCTACAGCAATTAGAGCTAGAAACATGCTAAATGGTTCTCTTATCATTTACATATCATCAAGAATAGAAGCTAGAATGTGGTTTCATTTGAAACAACTAAGTTTGTGCCAGCTGACCTTTTTACTATGATGTAGGCTATATCTCTTCAAGCCAGTTTTTGAGAGTTCTATGAAGCATGATAAATGTGAGCAAAAACCATGTGGATGTGCATTTTGGGCTTACCAGATTCGAATGCGGCTTCCTAGCGACAATGTTTCTGAATCAAGCGATGCACGACTGATTCGGGTAAAACCTTTTGCAATTGCACACCAGTTTCATTTGCTACATTGGCAATACCAGATATGATTTCTCTACTTCAATATGTTCATATGTTTGCTTTCTGGAAACGAAGAAAGAAAGAAAGAAAGACGACTCCGATGTTGCCACTGGAATGAATTATGGTGTTGCTTCATTTTCGAGTTGGTCTAAGTCTATATGTAATCCCAAAACAGGCATTGTGAGAATTAGAGGATCCCCAAAGATTACTGCCTCCATTTGAAGGCGAACACCTTGAACAGGCACGGACAAGCCGGCTGCCACCTATCTCCCCCAAGGGCAAGCCCCTAGGTTCCCACATGATTGGTTGAAAATATCCTGTTCACCCGGATACCCCCACTATGATTGGGTGGAGCATAGGTGGTAGGGGGCACTGGAAATCAGGTCCTAGGAAGGCCACTCAAAGTACTATTCCAGCCTTAGGCAGCTCAACCTCGGATTTCCCATGGGATCCAGGTTAAGGCCTTGAGTTTAAGCCACCCTTCACTTTCTGGATGATGTATCTGGTGTTTACATGAATTTGCAACTTCCAAGTCCGATAAGTCACTTCTGTAGTGACATGTGCAATATGAGATGTGGTGTAATATGTGATTCTACAATCTTCTGCTATGCAGGTTGGAGCAAAAGAATCACTCAAAGAGGGATCTGTCCTTTTCATACCCTCAGCTGTTTCTCAGGAACCGAATGAAATTGGTCTGATGAAAAACCACCAAGAAGTAACACCTGAGGATATCAAGTGGCTTCGCAGCCTTGTGCTTCATAAGGCATGCCACTTCACACATGCCATGGGTTGTCATTAACCCTTAAAGGTCAAGGTTGTTCGCCTGAAAATTGAGATGACTTAGGAAGAAAGGTTTTCAATGCTCAAATGTGTTTACATTAGAAGAGAAGTTGTTTGAATTGACTCCCAGATTATGTCCATATCGTTCAAAGCTAAATGTAACGTCTTGACATGCCATAAATGCACGTATAAGAATATGGTTGCAAATATACATGAACAATTCATAACAAGGTCTTCTTGGATGGATTTGTATCTCAAGGCTCAAGAACTAATTTGATCACAACTTGGACCGAAGAATACAAAAAACAAAATTATGTGTAGAATTGGTGGCTCGAAATACTCGATATTGTGTAGAATTGGATGCTAGATTCCTTCCCTTGAGTATTTACACCATAAGTTAAGGTTGTCTCCTCAATTGAAGAACCTCATTAGAAGAATTAAACTATTTCAAATCTGATTGCTTCTAAAAGAAACGACTAAAGATGAAGTTAGTGTCTCAATGAGAATTTTTGTTGGAAGTTAGTCCCCTATGAATTCCCATTGGTTGTTTTGGATTCAATATCAATAATTTCTTTCCACTTGTGGTGCATCCTTTGAGGTACTGTTAGAATTTGAATGAAGAGCAACTGATTTAGTTGATTGAGGGCCAAACTCATTTTAGCACCTCTGGGTATGCTAGAACGAGTTTGACTGTCAATGAACCAATATAGAGTCTTCTTCGTTCAAACCTCCAACTACCTCCAACCATGCACCAAAAGTTACCTAACATGGAAGGTCTTACATGCAACACAATCAACTCCCGACCAAAAGTCATGTTGAGTTGAAGGATAACTCTAATTGATAAGAATTTTTTCATTTTTCTTCCCCCTTCTTTCTGAGTCCCTGTCGGGACTTAGGTGATATTAAAGGGTGCCTGTGTATATGTCTCCCAAGGAATCCCTTAGGTTTCTTCTACAAGAGTGTCCCATTCAAGCAGCCCCCATTACTTACACAGAAGCAAGTACTGTTTAGAACCTTTCCACAAGTCATGTAAACAGTTTTGCACAGTTTCAGAGGCTTGACAATCTGTAGGTTGAAGTCCTCACACTATGTATATCTGTTATTCATTCGGAACCATCCCAATAGTTAGGTCAAGTCAGGTCAAGTTCGTCACATAATAAGTTTTCTGGCAAACTTGAACTTTTGTGCACTTTTGAGTAGAGCAAAGCTAGTCATTTTCTTTTTAAATAATTGCAGTAATTTAAGTTTTGTTTTCAGGTTTGTTTATGTTTACTGATCAAGTACTGTGGTTTTGCAAAGCTTGCAGGATGAAGAGGTTATAGTCATCAACAAACCCATTGGCCTAGCTGTGCAGGTCTCTCAACTTCTCTCTTTATGTCAGACAATTGATTTTGTTGGGTATAGAATGAAATTTTATTTCAAGGTACTGCAGAAATATTCAAGCACCTCACATCATACAGGATCATGTTTTTTATTGTAGGCCTCTAAAGATTATTGAGTTTCAATATTGCCAGGGTGGCAGCAAGGTGATAAGAAGCCTGGACTCTTTGATGGGGCAAGCTCTTTCTTATGGCTCCAGTGAAGGACCTCGTCTGGTTAGCTCTTCGACAGACAGTTTTTTTCAGTTTGGTTTTATCTATTAGAGTATGAAATTTGAACTTTTCTTTAGCTTAATGAGGTGAACTTGATGGAACACAATTTATATAGGTTTGACATAGAAAGTATAGAAGGTGGATTTGTAAGACACATAGTACCTCAAGGCTTATATGATCCTAGTATGTTCCCAATGTCATCCATTCGCCATGGTTGATTTACACTTCATTTCTAGTATGTGCTATATCAACCTGGGTGTTTATTGGAGTCGCATGATAGATTCATAGAGAAAACTTCATTTCCATTTCCATTTAAACAGACTCCTTATAAAATAATATATCAAATACATGTCAGGTACATAGGCTGGACAAAGAAACAAGTGGCGCATTGGTCATAGGCCGCACTCATCAAAGCACTGTGTTTCTTCATGCTTTGTTACGTGACAAAAGTGCTCAAGACTCTCAAGCTATCAAAGTAATTTTTTCCCTTGACAAGGCAAAGAAAATGCTAGAGAAATTGCATATTTAAATTTTGAAATGCAATGTTTCCTCCTCTTCTTCTTGGATATCAGTCACTTGAGGTTGTGGCAATGTGCCTCAGCAAATTTGTGGTTATTGGATTCTTGCAGAGTCTACTGGTGATCCTAAAGACCAAAGGAATAATGAAATGCTGACACATTATAACTTTCAATCAATGTCATGATCGTTACATTACTTTGTTAATCTCTTCTAATAAGTGCCGCATTATACTTTTTCAAAGAAAATAGGTACATTTCTTGAAGTCTGATGAATCATAAGCCATTGTTCATATTGGGGTTTAAAAACATGCAGAGCAAGACAAAAAGTATAGAGCGCACGTATTGGGCACTGGTGATGGGGATCCCTGGGGCAAAGGAAGGTCGAATATCAGCTCCTCTTGCAAAGGTAGATCCTACAGCTCGAATAAAACTGTGAGCAACTTTTTAGTAATGAAATTTGATTTCGAGTAACATTTTTGGTATTGAAATTTTCTTTTGAGCAACATTTTGGTGATGAAATTTGATCTTGAGTAACAGTTATGTGGCCCATTGTTGATTGAGCTTATTAGGTTGTCACGGATGGTGGTAAACTTGAGAAGATGAGAGTAGTCCAGGAAAGTCACCCTGGAGCCCAAGAAGCCATTACATACTATAAGGTCCTGGGACCCTCAATTTTTGGTGAGCTCTAAATCTTGGCACCTTGTAGAAACAAAACCTGGATGATTCCATATTTCTTTGAATGCATCGTTTACTTCAAATAATTGTTTACACTATTGGTTGCCTGACATGAGACATGAAACTACCGTAGGGTACTATCTGGTTCAACACTTTTAAGTGCCAAAAGCTAATTTCCATGTTGGATTGAACGTTGTCTTGACCAATGTGGATACGACTTGTGTCAGCTTTCTTTTAAAAAAAAATTGTGTCGAACGAGACAGCACCCTATGATACTGTAGTGATACTTCCAGTTACAGTTCTTCAATATTAATCTTCATGACTTTCATGACTCAGGTTGCTCATGGCTGGAGCTTTGTCCAGTCACAGGCCGTAAGCACCAGGTAGGGTAATCCTCTCCATTTTTTCATCAAAATTTTATTTGCATAGTTTCTGGTCTTCTTGTAGAGATTGGACCATGCACTCAAAATTTGTGATCTATTCTAGGTTCAATAGTGGACATAATTGGGGGATCAATATGATCACTTAAGAAGAAAGGGAATCTTCACTTTGATAATGAATAAGATATTCAAACTCCAAAAACAATGACTCCGACCTCAATTTGGACATTGCTAATTATCTTTCAAGTTGCTTGTTTAATATCCGAGAAGTAGGCTAATCAGAAAAAGTAACCATCTAAGACCCACCTACCTTAGAAGCAGCAGTGTCTATCAAATTTTATGACTTTGTTGAGCCTCGTAGTCACAAAGGGTGTATGGCTAAAACCAAGTGCCAGACAGGGTACATAATGGCTGTATCATTTAAACTTTATTTTGATTTTAAGTAAGTCATTCAATTCCTTAATCTGTGCAAGTAGTAATAAGGAGTCTCACTCTCTCTAGCCACTTCTGGTATCCAAAAACTATTTCAAATTTCATGAAGGCTTCATTGAGTCATGGAGTGGGTCATGTAATGTAGGGTGGGTCTACACTAGGGTCCAGGTCCAAGAAACTTGGGGTCCAAAGTTACCTTAAAAGTGGACCTACTTTCAAACTCAAGATTGGACCCCAAGCTTGAAGATTGGTTTCTCAAACTAGTGTAAACTCCTTGGGTCCAAAATTTTACTCTCAACCATCAAGATTGCTCAATTTTGGAGTTTCTTTGGTCTTGGACCTTAGTGTAAACTAGTGTTGAACTCGTATCGTCTTTTTTTGATACCATTTGGGTATCTATAATGAGGAGTTTCCATTTTTTGATTCAAGTAGGGTATGTGTATTTGACAGTATATATTTTTTCAATACCATTCATGTCTATATACCATGTAAGAAATTTCATACCTAGGTAAAATTGCCTTAGTATCAATATGGTCTAGAATGGTATTGACCCAAATAATAACTCAGGTATATAAAGATTCTCACCTTGAAACATGCACCAAATATGAATATTTTACTGGTATTACAAATTTTGATACCCATGGGTAGGTTCTTTGATACCATTGTTGATGTTACATTATTGATACCATGCATCCACCTATAGACCGGTCCAACATCGGTGTAAACCCACCCTTAAAATCCTCATTCTCTATGGAAGTGAACAGAGGAATTTATTTGGTTCATATTCTGACCCCGGAGAAATTTGTTGGTGATGAATAACAGATCCGTGTACACTGTGCCGAAGTGCTGGGAATGCCTATTTTGGGCGATTATAAATATGGGTGGACTGCTCACCGTGCGTGGCCTCCAGAAGGAAAAAATGAACATTCACCACCACTGTCTGGAGCCTCAGAGAGTGGATTGAAGGGCCATATATTTTCCAGTAAACCCCTTCTACATCTACATTGTCGTCAATTAACCCTACCTAATGTCGCCGCGTTGTTCAGAAAACAGTTATTGAAGCCCTCGAGTCGGATATCAAATGCAGATATTGAAAAGAAGGTCTCTGGATTTTCCTCTGGTAACACATTAACTATCTCTGCTTCACTGCCCCTTCACATGGTCGGTAGTTGGAATTTGAGACCGGTTCAAGGTATAGACATCTCGGAGAACAGGTTAGCATAAAATTCGTGTGCAGGTAGATAGATAGGAGGGCTTTTGTCGAGTCAGCTTAACATTCTTTAAAGAGCCTATTTAGGTTTCATTGCGAATTCCTAGGTAATTCGGATAGCCTAAGAATGACTCCATTTGGAACGCACCTCTCCAATTGAGTCTTGGTAGAAGAAAAATATCCTGTTTGTCTGAAGATAGGTAACAATCAGAATTTGCCAAGGACCTTGATTTCTGAGAATTTATCTAGAGCTAGACTAGAAAGAAAGTGTCCTTACAGATATTTTAGGAATGCTATGGTTTTTCTTCTGGAAGCAGGAATCAAATACACACGGTGACCAAATCGGTCATTATTTTTTGAGGCCAGATCCGTTTGGTGCTGAACTAATATGGAATTTATTTCACGCTGTTTCATGATCATTTGACTGTTACCAAAAGGGTGATGTCTGGTTCAACTGGTTCTTCATACGATGTAAAAACTAATGTGGGGTGTACAAATAGGTATTGTTTGAGGCATTATCGTACATAGTATACATTCAAGGGAAGGGGGGGTATGTTTTACCTCCAACGTGCTAAAATTAAAAGGCTATTGAGAAATTAAAGTAAATTGGGTAGATACACCAAAAAGGGTCCTAAAGTTTAAAAGAAAAAAGTGGCAAAAGATGTATGTGGGGTTAGCATATTATGAGTTACATCCTATAGATGAAAAATGCACAATAACTTACTCAAATGGAAAGTGCAACTTAGTGAATTGTTTGCATAATAACTGAAGCGTATTCTAGCATACTATTAGTATGTGTACCTTTGTTTTTCTCTATAATTTTCTTGTACATATGGGTTTTTATTTCATAGTCACTCACGCACATCATTCAAAGTTCCAATGAAAATTGGACCCCTCAAGATCTATCCCATATTTCATGACTGCATATGTAAGGCCATTCAAAATGGAGAATCCTTAGTACACACCAACACGTGAACCTTCACAAGGATCACTTTTGCTCCGTTTCAATCAAAGGACATCACTTTTGCTCTTTCGATTTCATCGTCAATGTTCATATTGTACACACATGAGCAAAACTCATACCTCAAAAGTCAGTGTCCATTTGTCATGGTGGGTGGAGGCTATGACATTACATTCAAGTCTCAACACTCCAACCTAATATTCCTCATGTCCTTGTCCACATGGATTGGCCCATTTTATTGCAATTTCTAAGTGTGAACAAATTTTCTTGCTACCATTGACTTTTAAGGCTTTACATGGTAAGCTTGTGACATCACAGTACATGTTCTTCTATTTACACCCAAAAGTGCTCATTGTCTATCGACTATGTCAAATAAAGGTCTCTCTTTAGAGGTGTTGGTCAAGTTACAAGTTTTCATATTTGTCTTCCCATGCTTCCAAAAACAAACCTTCCTAATCATAATTAATAGGCTTAAGGTAAGTGGGCCTAATGAGGTTAATTCTCTCAATTGGATACATACATTTGAGTGGTGTGTGCTTGGGTGTGGATCTAAGAATGTACACCCAAAAGACATGTGTTAAAAAAAATTACATGTTCAAAAAAATTGGACTACATGTTCAAAAAAATTGTTGACCATTCTAGGCTCAATAATTATCATAATTGGACTCAATGGAGAGCAAAACTCAATGGAGCCCATGAGCACTCCAAAACACCTCTAGTTTGTAAACACCTAGAATTAAAAATGCAAATCCTAACAAGAATAGACAAGGTTGTCAATGAGGACTATTACCTTATGACAACAATGGATGAAAACGTGAATTGGATGAAACTAACACATCCATTGTGAAGATTCTCTCTAAAGCTTGGGGCCCCCTTTTGTACATCTACCTTTATTTCAAATTTCTTAATAACCTTTTTGGATGTACACACTAGAGAAAAATAATGCCTCACGCTTATGTGTACTATGTACAATATTACCTCAAATATTACCCCTTTTTACGTCGGTTCGTACATACTATGAAGAGTTTAACCACCCCCCCCCCCGGGGATCATCTCACATAAATTGTGTGTTTCATATCCTAAAAGAGTGGGTGCAAAACTAAAAATGTTTGTTCAAGGCATGCTTACCTTATAAATGATGAGGCAAGCATGCGTCATACCACATGTTTTAAGCCTCAATCACTATATTCGTTAATTTGAGACTTTCTCTTGTCTCAAATTAATATGTGGACCATAACAACATGGTCTAATGTTTGGGTCGTCCTACCCAAACCATCTTGATATGAGTTCTTAATTGGGATCTTGATATGAACACCCGCTTCAAAGTATTTGCATCTTACAATATTCTCCAATATCTATGTGATTTTATCCATGTTCTTATATTTGTAACTGTCTCAAAATGCCGAAAAAGTCCCAAATTAACAAATATAGTGATCTCAATAAGGAGTGTGTTTCTTACTTGATTATTATCCATGTACATGTTGTGTCAAATTTCCTTGAAAAGAACTACACTGAATATGATAGTTAGTGTCACTTAATATTTGGAGTTACACAATATTGATGTAATTTCTTACCAAGTAAAAATGTTGATGTTCTATAATGTCCAGACAATCAATTTGACATTTGTTTGGTAAAATATGAGATATATTGTAAATAGATGCAACATTGTGTAATTCCAAATAGTAAGTGACACTAAATCTCATATTTAGTGTAATTATGATTGATCATCACTTCAACTATGGGGGTCGATAAGTTAAAGAAAGTGGTGGTAGGGAGCAGGACCTAGTGGGCCAATCAAGGCGGTGGTGGTTTAAGAAGGTTGTGTATGTGGCGTGATCACCGTGATTGTTAGTATGGAAGATGACAACTGTTTTTAGTTTTGTTAGTTGCAACTTCTCTATGCAATTTTGTGTGTGTATTGAATGCAATTGACAAAGAGGCTCGGCAACATGGGATGCTACATAACATTATTCAGATCCATAACACTGTTCTATGGGATTGACAATATTTTGTGGAATATTCCTCACATACAACCTAAATGATGGAATATTCCATAGAATACTGTCAGTCCCACAAAGCACTGTTATGGATCTGAATAATGTTAGGCTAGAGACATAATGACTTTTAGAGTCTTTCTTATGAATATAGAATCTTTCTTTTGATGTTGGGTCCATTTGACACAACATTTAAGTAATGCTAGCACATTACCTTTTGAATTCATGCAATTTTTGCTTGGTCACAACCGTAACACAGGTAAAATCTTGTAAGCTCAAAAATGTTTTGGATGTGCCATAGTACATCCCGTCCTTTCCTATTCTAGAGTCAATGTCCTTGGCATGGTGAAGGCAAACTACTAATGGAACGCCCAATAAGGAGCAACCAAAGTTTCTCGCTATGGTGGGCACGCTCTACCGGACCATGTACTTGGGATTCTGCATGGATTGGTTACACTACGGGTATTGGGTGGTCTTGCCACATTGCTCTATTCGTTGGATCACAATACAATCTATGAATGTGGATCTAGAGTCTACCACTTTTTGTAAATAATACAATTGTTCAGTGGGAAAGAACAAGTGGTAAGAGCACGTGACTCTTGAAGTGCTAAGATGAGTCCACCCACAATGAGGTCTAAGTTTTATTGTAACAGGATCTTCTAGAATGAACTTTTAGCCTAGGATGCTTGAAGCACACTCTCCAATTAGAATACAATTTTATTTTATTTTTGCAAACTCTCATAATTCATGCTCTCTATTAGAACTTAAAAGTGACATTCATTGGTAACTTCAATGATAGATGGGTTCTTGCACAGTACCATGTGATGCCCTACTCATGCACCTTTGGAGTAAGGTCAGAGACATCCGTAGTCGACCATGTCCATTTAACTACTCAAAAGGGTATTTCTAATGCCGACATGGATGAGGTCTATATTTTTCAAGCAAACGGAGTTAAGGTCTATGTGGTGGCGGCTTTGTGACTGATTAAAAAAAACCCTAAATTTAAAAAAATTAATGATAGCCAAAATAAAGTCCTCAATACATGTTCTACATTGATGGTGACCAGCGTATCTTAATTTGACACAATTCTACAAAATGTCAACCTTAAATATAAAAAATAACATATTTTGTCAAAAGAAGAAGTTATTTTGCCAAATTTTCCAATTCAAATTTGTTTAGAATGTAGTCCTCACAATCTATCCAAGTAGATTCATGGAAAAGTAAATAAGATTATTCCTATGACAGTAATTGCCACTTTAACTACTCCAACAAAATGAATAAACTTACATTGACAATGGTTGAATTTTAGTATATTGGAATATCAAAGGGATGTATGTCAAAAATGTGTTAATTATGTGAAGATGTGGCATTGACCAGTGGGATGACTAGTATGCACAATCCTTGTAGTGGTTGTTCAAAACTGTGGCTTCTACGATGTGAGGAATCTCAAACATGTGAAATCTTTATTCCCTATATGTGAAGAAATTTACATGTTCATCACACATAACATTACTCAATTGATGAGCTATGTTCATGGGTCATATAGTAGATTCGAGAATAGAACCTCTGGATGCCAGAATCCCAGTGCTTCAATTGAATGTAAAGTGAGGCAGCTGAACATAACTTATCAATTGAGTCATGTTATGCAGAATGCTTCTCACAAGAAACATTACTGTAATAAGAGAATGAGAGTATGCCTATGTGTTATCATCTATTGAATTATATATATCTTAGTTGCCATGAAGTGCAACACATGATTCCGCAAAATCCACTGACTTGATCTTTTAGCACATTTTCAATTGCTACAAAATATTGCCCCTCCTTCTCAAATATCAAATTTCCTCCCTTTGGACAACTAAGGGTTAGTTTCTATGTAGGCCACTTGCACACCATATTCTAGTGGAAATATAGATTCAACTTGGTGGAATCTACATTTCCACTAGAATTTGGTGGGCAAGTGGCCTACAAGGAAACTAACCCTAAGTGCACTCATTCTTGCATAGGGTTGTACAATTGTCCATTTTAAGCGCTTCTACACACAAACAATTAAAAAAAACTTAATTTAAAAAAAAATTGTACAACAAAAACTAAACGAAACAAAGTAAAAATTGCTATACTAAAACTTTGTTCTAAGTTATCTAGAATTCTTCATGAGTTTGAGACATTATAAAATTTTATATGTCCATTTTTATCAGCGGACCCTATGATAGAAATGACAACAATTAATTCTAGATATGAAGTGCATCTTTGGTTGTAGCAAGCTTTAGTTGGATGCACACTATGTTATTTGTGAAAAAATACACATCTAGAGGGAATATGTGACCATATTGGTTCTCAAAGTATGTATAACTGGATTTTTCATCATATTATTCTAGTTTTCCCCTCAAATAATTTGTTTTATGATGTGCATGTCTCAATTGTGTAAAAAATACTCTCATATGCATTGTTAAATTTGGACAAGTATTTTGTCCACATTTACTTAAATCCTCGTTCTGAGTGAGTTGACTTGAAGGTTGGTATTTGACGATGAATAGTCCAATCGACCTCATTTGTTAGGTCAAATAGTCTCACTCTCCAATCCTATCACACTACATTGGCTTGGTCAGTTGACTTGCCGGTTTGTTTGACAACAAAACAAAAAATAAAAATAAAAAATACTAACAAATTGTCAAAATATTGTAGAAGGCCCAAGGTATGCAACTCCTGTATTATGTGGCCCTGATTATAATCACTTATAATGCATTTTAGTCCAATCTCAAGTGATATAATTTGTTTTCATGTAGGAAACTCTTGTAGCCTTTCTAACAAGGAATCCAAAATGTAATTATATATAGGAAATTAATATTCCTTGAAGCATAAAATTGCATTAGAAACATAATTATATGAGTTTTTTTAATACAAATACTATAGGTAGTGTTGCATTTTTTATTCTAGAGGTCGGAGGCGGCATTATAAAATATATTTGAAAATATTTGAAAATGTTTTTTTTTATGTTTTTTATTGAAAATCATCGAAGACATCAATCCGTGAGGTCCTTTATGGCAAATCATTGTCAAAAACATTCCCCTCTTCTAGGATCAGTTCTTGGAGCTCTTCTCCGTCCAAGTATTGATCCAAGAATGAAGACATTGCAAATGCAAACCACCATTCACGACTTGTCCGATGTGCCATGTGGTGTGTTATGTATTCCAATATTTGTCAATTTGTGTGGCAATGCTCAAGGCTCAGACACTACCATTGAGTTTGAATGTACTAATGCTATATGGTAATATGGAACAATTGTCGAAGTTGAGTGTGTCTATATTTGTCCTACTGGCATGGACTGGCTATAGTTGTGAACTTATAATAAAAAACATTAAAAATGCCTCAAAATTTGCCGAGTATTTTAAAATGTGTATTTTAAAATAGAAATGCACCCCTAACCATAGGTCAAATTACCTAACTTTTTGGACTTTTAAATAAAAATTTAAGTTTTATTTATTATAAATAAAACATTGCCAATAATGTGGTGCTTTTGGGCACCCCCCTCCAATGAAGCCTAAAAGTACCGCACAAGCCCTTCGGTGAGGGTGGCTTGCTTTGGCAGGTGCCCAAATCGATCCCGGATGTTATGATATTTAATGAGTGTTTGGGTTTGTAGAGGGATTTGTTAATCGCGTCGTATCCTTTCGGTAGGTTGTGCCTAGATTATAAGTATTTGAGGCAATTATCTAAGCTACATCAATTTTCCTAATCTAATGCCTAATCTGTCCTAGTCTAAGCACAGACGCACTAGCCTTGGGATCAAAGCAACCTAACCCTAATGAATGAAATAACCTTACATCTTATCTTGGGCCACATTTAATTCCTTACCTCTTATGGATTAAATTCTCTAAACGGGGGGACCTTAGTTAAGTTTCACCCTCTCAACCTTCCTTCTTAGTTATGATTGATTGAACAGAGCCTATATTACTAAGTTCATAAATTATGGCATCACCACCTATCTGGTTGGTGCACACCTTAACCCGAACCCTTCAAGGCCATGTATAGGTCTCTTGAAGGTTGATTAAAACTTACATCTTCTGATCTTTGCCGCCGGAGGAGGGGTAGTATCAATTCTCCGAGTTAAGTTCCTGGTTTAACACAGTTTGACAACGAAATTTCAACTTAATGGGACCGGGAAATAAAGTAACATGTGTGTTCAACCTGTTACACAATCTTCAAGGGTTGGGGTCATCATCTCCAACCTTTTGGGCCAACAACATGATGGTGGTTTCGTGGGTCATTACTCCTATCTTACCACTTACAACACACAGAGTGGTCATGCCAATGATTAACCCGGCTTCGTTACACACAAACGAGCTATGAATAAAAAAACTAATACTACAATATTTAACCGAGAGGCTCCGCACACACAGGAGTTGGAATCTCTCCTCGGCGGTTTGGTAGATGATGCCCTCCTAGCCTTACATTGATAGTTGGATTGGATTAAAATTTTATCTTTACCACGCTCCCTCCAATCCTAAATTAAAGGGTGTAGGGTTAAAAAACTTACCAGTTGACTCTCATCTTGGTTTGACGATGGTTGGTACGGAACTCCTACTCTAACTCTCGGCCGTCCACGGCACCAACTCGTACTCTCCAACCTTGGATGGACGAACCTCTTCTTATAAGATAGTAGATATTCTCTTACTTGAACGACCACAATTTTTATTCACAAGCTTCAATTGGAATGATTTTTAGTAATTTGGAAAGCTAACAACAAGACCTATAACTCATCCAAATATCAAAGCAATTGCATATTTTTTTCTTCTAGATATGAGCTTACAAAATCAGTGCTTATAATTTTGGAGGCATCTAAAATACCTTCATTCAAACATTTATAACTTTTATTCATCAAATTTGATTGTAGCAAGCTTATACTTTCTAGAAACCTCAAAATAAGATCTAAAATTTTCCCAAACATTAAAATCACTGCATATTTTTTCTTATAAATATGAACTTACAAAGTCAGTGCTTATGATTTGGGAGGCAGCTGAGATACTTTCATTCAAATATTCAAAACTTCTACCCACTAACTCTGATTTCAATGAGAACATGCTTGTTAAAAAACTAACTTCAAGGATAATATTATTTAAAATCTAAAGGCTAAATTATAATTTTTGTGTTCACTACACTCGATTGAAAATGAAACAACCACTTAGGGGTGTGTTCAAAAACACACTACCTCATTTATAAAAATTCTAACTACAAACATTCTAATTTATGTCTAGAATGAATGAATGAGAATATTTTCTCTTCCTAGCTAGAATTTTTGAGTGCTTCGTCTTATAAAATAAAAAATTAGAGGGGGATTCTTCCTAGCTAGAATTGAAGGGGGCTTCGTCTTACAAAATGGAAAAAAAAATTGAGAGAAGAAAAGGGGATTCTTATTCTCCTTCAATGAAAGGTTGGACCCCTTCTCCCACCCATTCATCAAGGGGTCCCTTCCTTTGAACAAAGCAACCAAGCCCTCGGTGGTAAATTGGGGGGGGAGGAAAAACGCCACCTCGCATCCCACTTATCCAAACTCTTAAAAATGTTTTTCCATTTTAATTTTAATTTGAAATTTGATTGGCAAGGGTGGTAACATGGCCCCCTTGTCCTAGTTGGCAAAATCCCTTACACTCGTAGTTGTCACTTTTTTTTTTCTTCCTTGGCCGCTTCCGGAATTATTTTTTTTGCTGCCGCTTGACTTTTGTTTGCTTGAATTGGTTGCTTCTAATTTAATCTACCTACTTATTAGTCTACTACTTTAACATTTTCGATTCGGGTAAAGGGCATTTCCCTTTTATTCTTTCGGTTCTTAATTTTCTATTTGCTTAAGGTTCTTACCCCAAGGATAAAACACCCTAGCCAATCTTGTATGGTCTTTCTTTATAACCCATCTTAATCTAAATGGTTTTTGGCTAATTTTTCCTATTACTAATCTAATAATTTTGCTTAAATACCGCAATTGTGAGCCTCTTTGTCATTGGGGGCAATTCTGAGGCTCACAAATGATTTTTAATTTTAATTGGAGGCAACTACTCGTGAGGATCCTTAAAATTATGCATAGGCATAGGTTAAAAAATAGATGTTTCAATTTTTTATATATGTAGTGTATTTTTTAATAAATTAATTAATATGAAACCCAATTATTTTTACATCTCATTTTATTTAATTTGGTTTTCACCCAACCTTT
Source organism: Polytrichum formosum (assembly GCA_964035585.1). Taxonomy (NCBI): domain Eukaryota; kingdom Viridiplantae; phylum Streptophyta; class Polytrichopsida; order Polytrichales; family Polytrichaceae; genus Polytrichum; species Polytrichum formosum. Next base: position 43,555,002 of record OZ037938.1, on the reverse strand, counting down.
TGGTCCTTTTAATTTTTTATAATTTGATATAATTTTTACAAAAACCGTGCTCTCATCCGTTTTTAATACGATGCCCCTTGCGTATAATATGGGAGTTGCATACTCGGGCAAAGGGCCCTCTATTCCGACACAAAATAATTATTTCCCCCTTAAAGTTTGCCAAATGTCATGCTCACATTTGCCACGACCTGTCACCCACTTATATCTCATGTGGAAACTACATTCTAGCACATGTAAAGATGTAACAAGGAACCCTCTATGGTAGTCTGGTTAACTTGGTCGACCGGTGAAAAAAACTCCATTCTCTTTGTCTTCATCTCATCACATGTGATAGTTATCCCGTCCAATGTGATTTCCCTGCAATTGCTCAAAATATTTGATGTCATATATTATGGAATTTTAAAAATATTCTTTAATATGAAACTATGTGATTATAGTCATTGAGTGAGGACCTTGTGAGTACAAGTTGGGTGTCAAGAATGCAACAATTTTATTTGAATCAATTGATTACACCACTAGCCCACATGACATGAAAGGTCTCAAACCCAGTTAAATCAAACATGAGGGAGCAACACTATGAAATTATTGAAATCCATTTCAAATTTATCATGTTTAGATTCTAGGCAATGCAATGGCTAGTACAAGAGTCTCTTTTCACACACCACAACTTCCAACAAGACAAAAGAAATTATAAGGATGTGCTAGAACTGATTAAAAAGATGTCAATCTTACTGTTTGTAAAAAACCCAAAAATAGGTTTCAAAGTAAATTCATTGGTAGAATTGGGCGCTTCCACCTTAGAGCCAAGTTCCAATGCTATAATTTTTTATTTCAAAATTGAAAATTTAGACAAATGAAACAAGCTTTATTTCATTGCCAAGAAATCTACAAGGTCACTGGGACCTAAAGTAGAGGACAAGATAACTCTTCAAATCTCACGTGGTGGAACCACAAACCCCAAGAAGGGTGATCAACCTAAGCATGCACGTGGTTAACTAAGCGAACATTAAGTGTCATGTTGTTCCATACAATTTTTTAATGAGGTCTATGATAGAGTTCAAGCTCGTTGCCACCCCAAGTAGCGTTGAATTTAGCAAGGACATTGTTGTAGATGGCTTCCCTCTTTGAGTCTTTAGGTGCTTTTCTCCATGCAATCCGAGTGTATGCAAGCAACCCTTGCCAAATCGTTAGTTTTACTTTCCTTCCATCCCACCTTAGTACTATTGAAAATTAGGTCATTCCTTTCAATCCAACTGGTCCACAATGTGATACCGCGAAATAAGATCCAAATCCTTGAGACTTTGCAAAGGCATGAATGGTATTTTCTTCCCAAAATTCCCCTAATCCCAAACTCCATTCTAACGCTTCTTGATTAGCTCTAGCAATCACGTTGATCATAATGCTAGTGGAAAAGTCCCCACCTTACATTCGATTGAGGATTTTCAAACTAGGTCCATCGAATGTCATCCAAATAACAAAATTTACTACTACAACGTGGTTCGGTGTGTAGACACTATTGGAATCCAGTGGATTGAATGTCATATTCATTTGTCAACTTTGTGACATTCTTAATTTCCAGTGAAAGAAAATGTCATATTTGTGACATTATTGTGCTCAGTAAGTTGACATTAACACAGTCAAATGCATTTGTGAAGGTGAAGAAAAGCACAGAATTCTCAGGCTTTTGCATCCACATTAAACATTGCTTTCAGAAACTGACATGTTCTAACATTTATGAAATTATCTTTAGATCAATTGTGGTGAAACCTTGGCACATTTCTAAAATAAACTCAATTATTTTAGTCACTCCATATTCTGCTACGAAATGAAGTCTCTTATTCTATCAAATATCCTTTCTCCAGTGTCTACACTGACAGTTAAGTGCTTATTCTTGATATATGGCTACTTGAATCTGCCTTTAATATCATAGGACTTGCTGATAGAGCTACATGTACTCAATTATTGCAATGTCCAAAATTTATGCTACATAACATTAGAGGCAATTAATATCTAGCTAGTTTGATTGTGTGTGTGTTGAATGGAATAATCAAATTGAGCAATGGCGGGGAGTAGCAATTGCCCGCAACGGTGTTAATAGTGGCGAGACGTCCGCGATGGACACGCTCATGTCAATGTCCTCAGGCCTCATGTCAAGGGGCGGCGCCCATGCGAAGCGGTGCACGAGGTTGGCAACGACGAGGAGCACAAGCGAGGTGCCGAGGTTGGCACCCGCACAGGCACGCCGGCCAGCGCCGAAGGGGAAGATGCGCATGTGCTCCGGATCGGAGAGATGGGATGGGTTGGAACCCTCCCATCGCTCAGGGCGGAACACGTGTGGATCACTCCAAAACTTCGAGCTCATGCCGAGCTCGCCCACACTCACGAGCATGAGCGTGCCTGCGGGGATGTCATAGCCCTTCAATTTTGACGCTGCCATGCTTAGGCGCGGCAGCCCAAACGCACCTGGTGGGTGGAACCGGAAAACCTCCTTTAAGACACACTTGAGGTAGGGCAGATTTGGCAGGTCCGAGTCCCTCACCATCCGGGGGCCTCCACCTTCACTGCCGGTGCCCACCACGCTGTCGAGCTCTTTTTGAAGCTTTAGCTGCATCGCAGGGTTTTTCACGAGCTCTGCCATCACCCACTCGCTCACATAGACCGGCACGTCTAGCCCAGACCACATCAAATTCTGCAAAGGCCACAATATTAATCAGTCGACAGATACTTAGTACTGTAAGCGACTTCGTAGACTCATCTACAATGTTGTAACATTTGTTTGATATCATACCTTGTCACAAAGTGGCTCGAGGGTTCACCATGGTCCTTAATTTAGTCTCTAGGCCCGATGGAAGGTAGATGGGTCTTAAGATGCTCGTTTTCTTAATCGGACCCTTATATTTGATTGATATTTGGTTCGGTGTGGATCAAAGAGCAAACATCATAAAAACATGTTTAACAAAGATTGGACTGCATCTTCAAACATAAATAACTGCTCTACACTCACAATGAACACAATTGGGAAGACCTTTGTAACCAATTAAGAAATCAATCAACATGCACTTCCAATAACTATAACTAAACCAAGGAAGGTGCGATTTTCAACCCAGTTTTTGCAGATGTTTCTTCATAGATTTGTTAATGCAACACAAGTTTTGTTGTGTAAATCTAGTCGATAGAAGTTGGAGAACATGAAAAATGAACCAAACCTTAGATAGTACCACTTGTGAAAGTCGGCAACTTCATGTCATTTCTAAGTCCTATACCACTCCCCAGGTTTTGTCAACCACGTGGCTCCCCATATGATAAATTGCCCGAAATTCCTCAATGTGTTGAACAACTTTGTCAAGTATCTAATACAGATCTAGATGGCACCCACCGATGAAAGTAGTGCATCTAACCAAACTCCTAGGTATTGGGAGAGACGATAAACTATAAAGCCCCTAAGTGATGACCAGTAAACTTGCTGCCACAGGGTTTGCCACCTATGCCCCACTATCTATGAAGAAACTACACCAAATTGTGTTATTAGTGTGGGTTACCACTTGGAGTTACATGTTGCTATAGCTTTTTACCAACATTATCCTTTTTTTACCAAGTTATATCATGTTCGTTGATGTGCATACTAACTTTATTAAGGTAGTTTGAGTAAAAAAAGCATACACTCAGTAAAATGTTATAGCAATGCTTAACTCCAAATAGTAACCCACACTAATAGGACAACTTAGGCCTGGTTCACACCTGTAGGTATCATTACTTAACATCGTCATTATTTTTATCTACATTCACACATAGCCCATTGTTGACTTGCCTCATACATTAAGTTACCATTGCTAAGTTAAGTTATTGCACCGTTATATCCTAACAACACAATTGATGAGAACTTAACTTATGCGTACTAAAATGGTTAGCTACATTTAAAGACCATGATAGTGACTAGTGACTAACTAGTTATCAAATGACATGTTGACATGTGACAAGCAAGGTGAGTCTAATGATGACCATGTGTGAATAGAAGTACACTAAATATGATATTTCGTGTCACCAATTCTACTTGTCTTGCTCAATACTAATTGTAAACCACGGTATACTGTCACCAACACTAATGTTAACCCAACATTGTTTGTCAATCCTTATAAATTTTTTGGGGGATTATAGATTTACAAGTTGCAATTATTGTCACTTACCAAGTGAATTTTCATCCAAATTTTTCACTGACAACAGAAGGTAGGGTTTTGGCCAATGGATGAACTCCTCCATCATCAATGACAATATTTGTTCACTTATTCATAAGAAGTGTTATCCGAAAAGTTACCATAGTGACATAAAATACCATATGACACTAAATATCATATTTAGTGTAGTAACCCACGCTAGATAGGTGACGCCTTGGTAAAGTCGCCTATAGTTGTGAATGAAATGACATTACTTAAGGTTAATTTTAAGTTAGATTATTTTACCATCACGGTGGTTCAATTTAGCAATTACAATTAGGATTTACCCATAGATGTGAAACCTCCCTTAGTGTAGTAGATGAACCCCTTTCACCAATGGTACCATCTATCTCAGTCAAAGGCACTGAGTCACAGAGGTGATACGATGAGATTGATTAGGGTTTCCCCTTGCTTTGCAAAATAGAATTGATCTTGCTTTGCAGCACCATTCTCGTCAGCATGGAAAGCTAATAAAATCGATCAATTCTAAATTGCAAAGCTTCGATTAGTTCTATCTTCAACATGTTAGTAGGTTTGATTGGATTTTCTTGATGATGTTCTCATCCTGTGAGACGAAAGAAGGCGATCAATGGCATGAACTCATCTTGACGCGAATGCACGATTAAGCTGCAGATTCATGAATCAATTGCTGATGGATTGTAATGTAAGGTGCGCTTACGAGAATGACAGCCTTCATAGTGATATCGTCGATATGCTTCTCCCCATCTAAGCCAGGCAACTCTTGGAGCACGTCCACGAAATCCATCGCTTTCTTCTGACTCTCCGGAGCTCGGGACCCGGCCATCATCGTCCGCGCCGCCCGGTGCTCATCGATGATCGCTTGAATTTTGGCGTCAAGCTTGGCATGAATCTGCAGGCCGATCGAGACACATCTATAAATTGAAGCCGCATAAGGTTGAACTCTGGCTATAAAATGTACATCATTGACACAAACTTTGTACGGAATAGGCACCAGATTTTCCCTGGACTTTTTAATTACTTCGAATTTGCAGAATCTTTACAAAATCGTAATGTGATGCATTGTTTTCTACGTTTTGCGTCAGTTCTAGATGAACTAGTGTACAGCTGTTAGTATATGACTATATTATCATCAGAACATTTGTATGGCAATATGTTTCGGTAACTTGTGCTGTAACTGATTCCTGCATTTCTTTGTTCGACGACATTTCTTAATCATTAAGTGTGCAGGAATCCACATGCAGAAAGTGTTAATTGTACACATGAGTCATCACACCGATCGAGCAGAATTTACACATCAGTTTAAGATTAAACAGAAGGGGAATTATATATGGAAATTCAGTGTGACTATTTCATCAGTAAATTTGTCCGTCAATATGTTTCGGTAACTTATGCAATAACTGAATCCGGCACTCCTTTGTTCGGCGACGTTTAAGTCTACAGTAAGCAGCATGCAGAAAGGGTTAATCGTAACCACCAGACCAATCGAGCAGAATCTTATAAATAGGAGTGCAAGCAGCAATACTAAACCAAAGAGGAATCATTGAGATTCAATGCGACTTAGCATCAGAGAATTGGTATGTCAATGTGTGTCGGGAACTTGCAGCTTACGGGTCATACCTTCTTGGCATTCCTCAAATGGCCTTGCAAGTCGAGCGGCGCGAGCCACGGGATGAAGTCACTTATGTTAAAGACACCAAAGTAATGGAAACTGTCCATGAGCAGGCGCGCAACCTCGGAATTGTTGTCGTCGACGTTGTGACCGCCGCCGCCGCCGCCGCCGGCGGCGGCATGGGTGGCGTCATGATGTGTGCCAAAGTACTTCTTCCCGAGAACCATGCCCGTAAGGATATTCATGTTGTACCTCTCCACCATACCCCGGATCTCGACCTCGAGGCGGCCTGACTCGCCGACCGTTTCCACCGACGTCACGAGCTCGGCCACCTCCTTCTGCCGTAACCCCGCGAACGCCTCCACACGCTTGTTCGACAGGAGCTCCATGACGCAGATTTTGCGCAGCGCCCTCCACCGGTCGCCCGGCGGGGTCATCACGAAGTCGCGACCGCCGTAGGTGAGGAAATGCGCGCACACCGTCTGCGGCCGCGACGTGAATACGTGGTCGTGCATGATCGAGTTGACGACGTCGGGGTCGTGTGTCACCACCGCGGGTTGCGACCCTAATTTTAAGAACACGAGCGGGCCATACTTCCGGGTTAGCTCCGCCACTGTCTGGTGAGGATTAGGCCCCAGCGATGGCAGGCTGCCGATCACAGGGTACGCCTTCGGCCCGGGCGGCAGGTTAAGTTTGGATTTCGAGCTTTTCTGTTCCCAGAATACCACGATCCCGAGCATCTTGTGGCTGAGCTCGAGGAGCGTCATGAATGCCGTCGCGACCGTTCTGTACAACATCGCGGCAACCCAGTTCCTGATGCTGTACCATTGGCTCTCCGGCCCCAGCGTGAAATGTAGGCCCATGTTGCTTCCAATTCAAGTTTTCGACGTCGATTACGATCAAATCGATCGTAGGTGGAGTGCTGCTAATTCTTGCAATGGTTACAAATCACAGCTGCCATGGAGCTTCTTGTCGTGAGGATAGGTATGAATGCTGCTGCATAAACCACACAGAATTTTCTTAGTGGTGCAATCTCGTGCTAAACTAAAGGAAATCGAGGATTATGTACGTGATAAGTGTATTAGTTTGGATTTTCGACATTAGTCGATGTCTAATCTACTTCTACGCTGATGTGAGCCTGCAGGTTTAATCTCGAAGCTTGAGTGCGCTTTTCAAATGGGCACATGACATAGAACGCCGATCGGGTTTATGTTCAATGCTCAAAAAGTTTCTCCGAAGTGGTTCAAAGGTAATCGTGGACCTGGTTGTACGTGGTGAGTAGTTGATCGTTTGTTGTCGAAGCTGTCGGTGTGATTAACTTAGCAGCTAGCTAGCTATTGTAGCAGAGTCTGCTTTTCCCAATGGATACAATGGAGCTCGCCAGGCTATGATGCTACGATGATCATCATGAAACCATTTCGTTTCAATAGAGGTGCAGAAATTGTACCGGATCAGCAGACTGATTTTACCGATGGATACAATTACAGCATAGAGCTCAACCATGAATGATTGACGCTTCACCAGGCTTGGTCAAAGCCGCCAACTCAAATGTAAGAGGACCGGAGAATATCCAAACACTCAAAGTAATTTTCAGCTAGTGGTTTCCCTCGTACTAATTTAAGGACGTCAAAGAATTCAATAATTATGTGGTGAATACTGAGCCTGCCACTGGATTTCATAAGCAACACGCTTAATGGCAATGGACACAAATTACAATTAACAGTATGCAGCTCACCGGGCTTACGAATGCTGAATCCCAATGGATATACACCCAAACATTATTCTTAACTTGTTCAATCCCAAATTAAACTATCCTGATGAATGCTAATTGCATCGGATACAAAATTCTACAGCACAGAGCTGATCCTCAGGCACATAATTAAAGCTGGTGATGGACATTGAATACACCCATTGGAGACTGAGGCTTCTCTTACCGGTTCTGTCTCCGAGTGCTAACTTAAGTTGCAGGAAATCTCATCTCAGAAGAAATCGGTTACAGTACCCGATCTTCGATCTGTCGAGTATCTGTCGACGTTTGCGTCAATGCAGTCTATCGATCGGCTTGCATATGTAGCAGCTCGGAGCTTGCAGGTAGCTCGATCGATCGTAGCTACCAGCTAGGTTGAGGATTGCAGCTTTCAATGGGATCATACAATCAACAGGATCTATATACATACATATAAATGCTGCTGCTGCGATCGACGATCGCCTCCCAATGCGGACCAAATGGAAGTCTCTGGAACTATGGAGTTGAATCGACTCGTAGAAAGTAAGGGGCGTGATCACGGAAGGAAATAATTGGCGGGTGGCGGTAATCGGTGAGGAAGAAGATTCATGAGCAAATAGAGTTGAACACCGCAAGCATAAGCGGGGACAATAATGCGAACTCCGAATTGGATCCTTGGATTTATAACGTCACGGATGGAACGAATTGTGGGCATGAGGAGACTTCAGGTGCAGCCGAAGAAGACCCCAAGCTTCTTAGCAGCTGTAAGTACACTTTGTATACTTATGTTGTAAATGAGGTAGACGTATCTAATTCCAACACAAACTCGTATATAAGTAAATCCGGACATCTTCTCAAAACCATGGCTTTTAGGTTGCCTCAAGTCTATGGGTGGATCCTATATGATCATTTACTAAGAAAGAGAACCTTTACTTTGATAATTAGCAATGATATATACATATTTGAGCTTAGAATATTAAAATAAATAAATAAATAAATAATTTGGCCTTCATTTAGATTTGTTGATCATCTCTCCCAGAAGTGGACTCTTCATTGGAAACCTAAATGATGTGCATGGGTCCCTCGGGGGGGTCACTAGCGAAAATTGTAGAAACAACGTGCGATAAAAAATAGGGTCTAATATATTCATTGTAGATCAATTTTGCAAAAAACGTACATATAATATAGGGGGTTTTAGAATAGTAATACATATTTACATGTAAAATACCATCACATATAATGGCCTCTTTTATCTAGTCAGTACATGTAAAATAGTGTGGAAACAATTACTAGGGGTAGTAGGTCTAGGGTAGGGTCTGTGCTAGTGGATGAAAAGAGGTAATTTTATGTTGAAAAAGATTGGATGGATGACTTCACAGGCTGGCTGGCTTGAACATTACTGAACCAACATATCCAATGTGGAGTTAATGTTCTCTACCTGCGTGTCGGGAGGGAAAATTTCAGCACATTGTATGAATTGCAGTCTTCTTTCCAATTTTCTTTGGCAATATAAGTAAAATAGGGTACATTTCTAGATGATTCCCCATAAACTTATAATTATTGATAGGGTGTATTAAAATACAAGCATTTACCTTTATTTTGAAAAATACCATACCTTATAATCTTTTCTGCAAGGTAAATAGCCCCCTGATAAATAGGTCCTAAGCGCACATGTATGCATTAATATAAGAGCGAGTGATCCCCACGAGGTGGGTCCTTATGAAATCAAACCCCCTATATACAAGAAGTTTATAAAAAAAAGAATATATACATACTAATTGCATGCTAGAAAATGGACTCATGTATTTATACTAAGTATTTCAGTTTAAAGTGGCAAATGCCTCCACTACACATACAAGATAAAAATCATGAATTGGATACGCCTTTATTACATACAAAATCCGCTTTCACGTTCCAATAAGAACTCATTCAATTTGAACATTTAATTTCCATAGCATGTAATTCAATAATTGCATCAAACCAATGAAGATAAAAGCACAATAATAATATTTACCCGCAATATGGAGAGCAAAATTCAATGGAGCCCATGAGCACTCCAAACACCTCCAGTTTGTAAACACGTAGAACCAAAATTGCAAATCCTAACAAGAATGGACAAGCTTGTCATTGAGGACTATTACCTTATGACAATAGTGGATGAAAACGGGAATTAGATGAAACTAACACATATATTGTGAAGATTCTCGCTAAAGCTTGGGGCCCTCTTTTTTACATCTACCTTTATTTCAAATTTCTTAATAGTCTTTTTGGATGTTTACACTAGAGAAAAATAATACCTCTCGCTTATGTGTACTATGTACACTAATGCCTCAAATATTACACCTTTTTACACTCACATTAGTTCGTACGTACTATGAAGAGTCCACCGCCCCCCCCCCCTCCCCTGGATCATCGCAAACAAATTGCATCTTTCATATCCTAAAAGAGTGGGTGCAAAGCTAAAAATATTTGTTCAAGGCATGCTTACTTTATAAATAGTGAGACAAGCATGCATCATACCACATGTTTAAAGCCTCAATAACGAGTGTGTTTCTTACTTGATTATCTGTGTACATGGTGTGTCAATTGTTTTTGAAAAGAACTACATTGAATATGATAGTCAGTGTCACTTACTATTTGGAGTTACACAATGCTATATATTTTTACTACTGATGTAATTTCTTACCAAGTAAAGTTGTTAATGTTCTATAATGTTCAAACAATCAATTTAATATTTGTTGGTAAAATATGAGATATATTGTAAATAAGTACAACATTGTGTAATTCCAAATAGTAAGTGACAATAAATCTCATATTTAGTATAATTATGATTGATCATCATTTCAACTAAGGCAGTCAATAAGTTAAAGAAGGTGGCGGTAGGGGACGGGCCCTAGTGGGCCAATCAAGGCGGTGGTGGTTTAAGAAGGTTGCGTATGTGGCGTGATCATCCGTGATTGTTAATATGGAAAGTGACAATTGTTTTTTAGTTTTGTTACTTACATCCTCTCTATGCAACTTTGTGTGTGTATTGAATGCAATTGATAAAGAAGCTCCGCAACATGGGATGCCAGTGACAATAATGACTTTTAGAGTCATTCTTATAAAAAATTAAAATCTTTTTTAATACTTCAAATTTCGGAACACATGAGTTGTGTGGCCACATGGCTAGTTTTTCCGTCAAGTACAGAAGATTTCACGGCCGGGAATCGTACTGCCAACCACTCCATTTGGTTTGGGTTACCTATTCACTATCATCCGGTGGTTTAAGGTCATATCACTATATTTGTTAATTTGAGACTTTCTCTTGTCTCAAATTAATATATGAACCACAACAACATGGTCTAATGTTTGGGTCGTCCTACCCAAACCATCTTGATATGAGTTCTTAATTGAGTTCTTGATATGAACACCCGCTTCAAAGTATTTGCATCTTACAACATTCTTCAATATATGTGTGATTTTATCCATGTTCTTATATTTGTAATTGTCTAAAAATGCCGAAAAAGTCCCAAATTAACGAATATAGTGATTCATCTCAAACCCAAAGAATCTTTCTTTTGATGTTGGGTCCATTTGACATAACATTTTAGTAATGCTAGCACGTTACCTTTTGAATTCATGCAATTTTTTCTTGGTCACAACCATAACACAGGTAAAATCTTCTAAGGTCAATATGAAAGGTGAACCTTGCTTTTTGTGGATTCTATGTTCTTTTCCTTAACTTTATAGCATGTATGAGCATTCAAGATTAAGATCTACCTTAATGTCTTCCACCAATTGTCCATCATTTTTGTTCTCTATACACCTTCATCAAAGACTAATAAATCTATCATGATCGTGGAAATGTCTACCTAAAAAAGTTCACTTATAATAAAGATAATTTCTCAAAAGCAACTCCACATCTACTAGAAAAGAGCATCCAATGCGGATGACTACGTTTGATGATCTTTTGCCAAGGTGCACTCACACTTGCTACACTACATATGATAACTGGTGTCATATGGTATTTAATGTCACTATAGCAACTTTTCGGATGACACTTCTTATGATTAAGTGAACAAAATACTGTCATGGATGATGGATGAGTTCATTCATTGGCCAAAACCCTACCTTCACTTGTCAGCAACTTGTGATGAAATATTGTCATGCATGTTTGAAATTTGGATGTAAAATCACTTGGTAAGTGACTGTAATTGCAAAACTGTAAAACCATAATCCCCCCAAAAAATTACAAGGAATGACAAATATTGTTGGGTTAGCACTTAGTGTTGGTGACACTATACCGTGGTTTACAACTCGTATTGAGCAAGACAATTAGAATTGGTGACACTAAATATCATATTTAGTGTACTTCATGGTTTGGATGTGTCATAGTACATCCCGTCCTTTCCTATTCTAGAGACAATGTCCTTGGCCTAGTGAAGTCAAACTATTAATGGAACGCCCAATAAGGAGCAACCAAAGTTTCTCGCTATGGTGGGCACTCTCTAATGGACCATGTACTTGGGATTCTGCATGGATTGGTTACACTACGGGTATTGGGTGGTCTTGCCACATTGTTCTATTCGTTGGATCACAATACAATCTATGAATGTGGATCTAGAGTCTATCACTTTTTGTAAATAATATAATTGTTCAGTGGGAAAGAACAAGTGGTAAGAGCACGTGATCCTTGAAGTGCTAAGATGAGTCCACCCACAATGAGGTCTAAGTTTTATTGTAACAAGATCGTCTAGAATGAACTTTTAGCCTAGGATGCTTGAAGCACACTCTCCAATTAGAATACTATTTTATTTTATTTTTTGCAAACTCTCATATTTCATGCTCTCTATTAGAACTTAAAAGTGACATTCATTGGTAACTTCAATGATAGGTGGGTTCTTGCACGGTACCATGTGATGCCCTACTCATGCACCTTTGGAGGAAGGTCAGAGACATCCGTAGTTGACCATGTCCATTTAACTACTCAAAAGGGTATTTCTAATGCCGACATGGATGAGGTCTATATTTTTCAAGCAAACGGAGTTAAGGTCTATGTGGTGGCGGCTTTGTGATTGATTACCCACATAAGAGTTTTGACAACTGCCGTAGCCAAGAATCAGCATTTAGATTAGTGGTTATTGGTCAACCCATAGGTTGATTGTGTGTTCTAGTAATAGACTGCTTCAAAATTTGTAGCAATTTCCATACTCGTGAAAAAAAAATGCATTTTCTTTAGATTTTTTTCTCATTGCAAGACAAGTATCCCCTACTATTACTCCTCCTAAATAGATGCAAACTCTCTTATTTTATCGGTTGTAGATGCCTCAACCTTATTCATTGAGGCCTCTTGGCATCGACAACAAGCAACCAAAAGTACTAAATTGAGGGTGGGATTAAATAAGGGCCTTCTTACAGCGATGAGCGGTGAGCGGTGAGCGATGAGCGGTGAGCGATGAGCGGTGAGCGATGAGCGGTGAGCGATGAGCGGTGAGCGATGAGCGGTGAGCGATGAGCGGTGAGCGATGAGCGGTGAGCGATGAGCGGTGAGCGATGAGCGGTGAGCGATGAGCGGTGAGCGATGAGCGGTGAGCGATGAGCGGTGAGCGATGAGCGGTGAGCGATGAGCGGTGAGCGATGAGCGGTGAGCGATGAGCGGTGAGCGATGAGCGGTGAGCGATGAGCGGTGAGCGATGAGCGGTGAGCGATGAGCGGTGAGCGATGAGCGGTGAGTGAAGAGGTTGGCAAAATCTTGGAGATACACTTGCTAGTATCCTATAACCGTGGTACTTTGGCATAAATTATAACAACTATGTTAATAATAGTCTCGGGGGGGTCACTCCCCCTTGTGTAATGTAACCACGTGTGTACAAAGGGTATTTTTATGGGGGTTATTTACCCCCTCATTTGGATTTTAGGGAACCCTTTAAGTAGAAAAAAAAACTACTTCACCAAATATTCAACACCATATAGGTAATTATAAAAGAAAACCTAGACTATTTCAAATGATGCTAAATTACTTATAAATTTTTGCTTTACTCATTCCATACGAAGGCAAACTTAAAACTCCAATATGGCATGGCATATATCCACGTTGCTATATATTGGTGAAAGAGTGTACAGTACCCACCAACAAGTTTACGTTCATAGCAGTCATTCTACAGAAACAAGGCACATATCTCCAATTTCAAATTGCCACCATTTGCTCAAAAATGATCCAAATCACAAACTGCAAAGTGCATTGGAGAGATAATGAAATCTACTTTACTAGTATATTAGGAATTTACAAAAAAAACTTACATATTTATATATAAATATAGCATTTTTGACAAACTATCTACCATCTAGTGCTACCACCATTAGCTTTAATTACAACCTTCATACGGTGAGGCATGCTAGCAAGGAGAAATTCAATCTGCTCTAAAGACACCTCTTCCCATGCCCTTTGAATGGTGTTGACTTATTCTTCTTTGTTTTGCGGTAGCTCTTCCTTTTGGATAGTATCTTTCACAATCTCCCATAGGATTTCAATGGGGTTTAAGTCAAGAGAGTTTGCGGGCCATAAAAGCTTTCTTATGCATGTGCTTGCCTCCAATCACTTGATTCCTTGCTACGATGCACCGGGGCACCATCTTCCATGAGTATAAGTGTCTCAGGGTGATTGTGGAGGAAATAAAAGCCACTCAAGCGACTTTCATAAACTACATCAACAAAGTTCTTACCTTTCCGTCTATCCGGTGGGATTATAACAAGTAAATTCAATCAAGAACATCTGAACTCAATATCATGACCATACCATTTGAATTAATCAAGACAACATCACCATACCATCTCAATTCATCAGCACAACATGACCATACCATTTGAATTAATCAAGACAACATCACCATACCATCTCAATTCATTAGCACAGCATGACCACCAAACCATATCATCACATGAAGCTATCCAAGACCATTTGAATTGAGAACTGGAGCATCAACACTTACAAATTTGAGTGAATTCTTTTCTTCCAGTTGATGTTATGCCCACCAAAATCCTAAAGAAGCAATGAATCCTTCCAATTCTACTGTTTGTGCAAAGTTGCAAGCTCAAGAAACAAAACCACTAGAATTGCAACTACTCACCAAAATCACTCACACAATATATCCACAAGCTACCACATTGTTTGAACGAAGTATGTTTTTTGTTGAAAGGTTGTTGGAGATTCATATATGAAGCTCTTACTCACAAAAATTTGAAGTGTGTTGGCTCAAGAAGAATGGATGTTGTCTTCACGGTGTAGGAGCTACAAACACAACTTGAAGTGCAATTAATGCAATCTGATTTTTCTTAGACACATGGCTCAAATTTGCATACTAATGACACCTAGAATGTAGTTAACTTGTTTCTAAACGAACATGTGGCAATTTTGTGAAGTTTTCAAAGTTGCATTTTTTTTCACTAGCATTTGGAGTTTGAAAATTTGAACATAAACTTATTGGTGGGTACTGTACACATCATAACCCAGTTGTTTAATTTTTCATTCATTTTGCATGTATTATATGTGAATATACCATTCTATTTATTTTTTAATTCCTCTATTATTTTTCTCATACTAATTTCATTCTACCTCAAACCTAAAGTGGGGGTTTTCCCCTTATACTAAATCATATATATTCACATGTTTCACAATTTAAATAGGCTAGGGTAGATCCAATGTTTATATAATTTTTCTTGCCAATGAATAAAAAACACCCTATAGTTGTTCTCATGTGGTTTCTATTTTTTGACCAGTCACCCCCCGAGATAATAGTATAAGTGGGAAGTTCACACAAAATGCAATCAACCCCATCATTGCCTTACTTTACTTATAAAATCAATAGCCGCAAGCTTGGCATGAGAGTTTGGAGATGATTTTAAACATTGTCATTAGATTCAACACACACACACACACACACACACACACACACACACACACACACACACACACACACACACACACACACACACACACACACATTTTTTTTTTTTGATAATAAATAATAAATAAAATAAAAAAGAAGAAGAAGAAGATGCAAGCACGTTCCAAATATTGAGCATGCTCTAGACTATATTTCTAGAAGTCATGTAGGTTTGATAAATGAATTGATGGAGGCATTGCCAAAAATTTGGAAACTGAAGTTTTTGGACATAAATGGAAGTACAAGAGGAACATTGTCATATCAATGTCCAGAAAGTAATGAGCACATTCAATGTGGTCAATGTGGAACTATGCATAGAAACTTTGTAACTACCTCATTCCCTCTTCTTTGTCACTAACATGTTCAGTACACTCCTTCACCTTGTCATCTACATATGGTTGGATGTGATGATCATAAACCAACGACCTACTATAATGTGATGGTGTTAAGGTTGGATCCACAACCTTTGTAACCACCTTTGCATGTCATGGGATAATTATGCAAGTGGGAGAGCACATCACATTTTTCATTTTTTTTAAAGCTCAAATGGTCAACATTCATTATTGGAGAATAACATGTTGACTGACTCCAAAATCGAATAAATATGGAACAAATGGCGAACTTATGTACTCTATTGGAATTTCGTGAAAACTTTCCAAATAGGTTCCTCATCATCATTGAGGGAGATCATCTTCGCCAACACCCCCTTACGTTTCGTAATCACGTGCGATAATGGGGTATTTAACAGGGGGATATTTTTGCACCTCTCAATATTTTTTCCCTCCCTATTTGTAGATAAAAAACTACTTTGATGTATTTTTTAGCATCCTATATTTATTTGTAATTGTTTAGAAAGCTAATTTTTGGCACAATTTTTTTATTATAAATCGTACACAATCATTACTCTAAATTGTGTCCATGAAGTGGTACTCACCTCTAAGGCATTGTCGTTTATAAGCCAAATCTTCAACCTCCTTGTAGAGGGCAGGGATCATAAAAACCTTATCCCCAAGGTC
The DNA here is from genome assembly GCA_964035585.1 of Polytrichum formosum. Lineage (NCBI taxonomy): Eukaryota > Viridiplantae > Streptophyta > Polytrichopsida > Polytrichales > Polytrichaceae > Polytrichum > Polytrichum formosum. The sequence goes on along the minus strand of OZ037938.1, from coordinate 43,538,533 downwards.
ATTAAGGGATTCAAGATTGGTTGCCACTCCACAACACTCATTTGGATCCCAATACTGGAATTCAAACTTTAAAACCTTCTTTTCTTCTAGGCGCACTTTTAGGTCAACTAAAGATTCTCCATCCTCCCCCTTCATAGTTCCAATGCACTTTGGAGATGCTCCTTCATCAGTGAGTGTATACACCTTGATCTTCTTCATTTCCATGCCAAATTGTAACCCTAAATTTAGACCTTGCAAGACCATACCCAAAACCCCAAAATAAACTCGTAATCACAATACCAACAAAGAAGAGACAAATCATGAAAGCTAAACCCTAAATCAAATACACGCAGAAAACATTGCAAAAAAAGTGGCCACTCTGCACCATCAATCTGCATAAAAAAAACCCTAGAAAATGCTAAGAAAAAATGTGAGCTTGACGATCGAGGACTGAGGTTGTGACAAAATCAAAACTGATCGCAAGAAACGGTTGAGGATGACGGTGGAGGTTGTCATGTTCTAAGCATTCAACGAGGTCCCACATGTTCAGCACCGTTGCAAAACCCAACGTGTCGTGTACCTCTTCATGAGGAGTGTCCGAAACACCATGGGTACAAGGGGGACCCCGGAGTGACACCCAAGACTTGTGGCGCCATTGGTAAGAAGGCCTGAGTGATCCTAGTGTGGGTGAAGGCCTCGGGCGTTGGAAACGCCTCCCACCCATGGAGACTAGGAGGCATGAGGGTAAGGCCATACGCTATGCGTAGCTTATGGCATGTCAGTTCTAAAATGCTCAAGAACACCTCAATCGGAGGTGTGAGCTAAGAGATATGGCAATTTAAGTGGGGCATTGTCCCGGGATTGCCAAGCTTTGAACAAACATAACTTCTTCAATACTTGCCCGAATGAGGCAAGTGAGTAGTCCATCAACATTTACATGAAACGTAGATGACGATGGAGTGGTCATTTGATAGCATCAGAGATCATATGAGGAAGTTATGGGGTTCTGAAGCTGTTGGGGGCTTCCAGCCCTAGTGGCTAAGGGAAAATGTCTACTTGGCCCAAGTGTTGGGAGAGAGATAAAAGGTTACTTGACAATGGGATAGGGGCCCTATCTAGAGTCCTATAGGCTTATATGGGTGAGGCGGTGTGGCCGAATGCATCCAAGGCCGAATGGCACAGCCTCCATGGCCATTTGCCCAATGTGAGGGCATAGTTGCCTATAATGGTTTGGGTTGTTGTAGTGTTGCTCCGGCAACGCAATGATCAACTTAGGATTAGACTTCCATGGATGGAAGTCCATATGTTACCATTGGTTACCGATTAAGGGCAAGGTCCCGAATACAAGTGTAGGAGGGTTGGTCCCCCTCCTATGAATTATAAGGTCCGCGGTATTGGGAGCTAACCATTCATATGGCGGAATGCAAAGGGTTAGCGCTCATGACCTTTGCTAGAATTGAGAAATGACCAACATATTAAAAAGGCGTTGTCGGGTAGAGAAGTCTTTGCTTTGGGAAAATACTGGATTTCTGGCTGCAATTAGTTTTGGCATAAAACATGGGAGACTAAGATAATATAAGAAGTATTCATCTTTGAATACATCATATATATAAACATATATAAGTTTTACACATATCTTCAAAATCCCGGATCTCTCTCTAAAATTGTAGCCAAACTTTGAAGAACCACCAAAATAACATAAATACTCCAAATCAAGAGTGCTTTAGCATTTTAGAAAGCTATCAAAGTGCTTAACAAAATAAAATAGATATTAAAGGTTAGTAAAATACTGTCCAAGTTTCATAGCTTGTCAAATGTCATACTCCCAAATTCATTATTAGCTACACCTCCCTTCACTTCATAGGACATTCTGGTTTCATATAAGCTTTGCTAATGTTAAGTGATAACTTTTTAGAAAGCTAACAATATCACACATGTTCTCTCCAAAATTCATTTTCAGAATCTGTGAGCCCAAATTCGTGCTCACAATTTGTTTAACATTTTCAAAATATTAAAAACATAAAAATTAATGATGATTGAGTTAGTTGAATGCTTTGTTGGGAGTGAATTTTGAGTTTAGATTTAAGTAGATTTAAAGGGTTGAATTGAGGTTTAAGGAAAGAAGTTAGAAATTAGATTCAGTATTGTTTTGGAATTAGGATAGTCCGGGTTGCAAAAGCTAGGGGTGTGTTACCCTTGGGGTAAGAACCTTGAACAAAATGGAAATTAGAGCTGAAGGGGTAAAAAGAAAATACCCTTTAACCGAATCGGAAATGTTAAGGTGGTAGGTTAGTAAGTAGGTGGGTTAAGTTGGATCAATCAATCAAGCAAGCAAAAGTCAAGCGGCGGCGGAGAAATATAAATTCCGGAAGCGGCCAAGAAAAGAAAAGGAGGTAACGGTTGCTTCCCCCCATTTACCACCGAGGACTTAATTGCCGCCAAAGGAGGTGACGGTTGCCTCCCCCCATTTACCACCAAGGGCTTAATTGCCGCCAAAAGAGGTGACGGTTGCCTCCCCCCATTTACCACCGAGGGCTTAATTGCCACCAATCAAGGGACGGGCCCCTCGGTTGAAGGAAGGGAGAAGGGGTCCTACCCTTCATTGAAAGGGTATAAAAGCCCCCTCTTCTCTTTTCATTTCTCCCCCCGTATTTTCAGTAAGCACAGCGAAGCCCTTGCGATTTCTAGTTAGGAAGCTCTCTCTTTCCCTCTCTTCATTTTGTTAGAAAGATCAGCAAGCATTCATGTGGACTTAACTTAGAATTCTTAGAGTTAGAACTCTTGATAGAAGGTAGTGTGTTTGTGAACACACCCCTAAGTGACTGGGCCACGTCCAATCTAGTGTAGTAAACTCTGAAGTTGTGATTTAGACTTCAGATTTTGAAGGAATGTAACCCTCTTTGTTAGCTTTCCAAAGAGCCTAAGTTTGTTAGAATCAGAGTTAGTAAGCAAAAGTTATGAGAGTTTGAATGAAAGTGTCTCAATCTGCCCTTAAAATTTCAAACGCTGACTTTGCAAGAGCGTATCAAAACTGCAACACATGAAATTATTTTGAGATTTGAATGATTCATAGGTCTTGTGGTAAGCTTTCCAAATTGCTAAAAATTATTCTAATCGGAACTTGTGAGAGAAAGTTGTGGCAGTTTAAGTTGGGGAGTGTCTGCTACCTTGAGAGAACCCCCACGGGTGTTCACCCGTGGAAGAAAATTTGGAGGGAGTGTAGCCCTCATTATTAGCTTTTCAAAAAGCCTAAGCTTGTTGGAATCGGAGCTAGTGAACAAAAATTTTAGGTGTTTGAAGGAAGTACCCTAGCTGCCTCTTAAATCATAAAGAGCTGACTTTGTGTCACCAAAAATCCTCCACCGTTCGATTTCGTCCTAGCCCGAGTGGAAAAGTTTATAATGACATGTAGAGACTTCTCTCTTTGTAACCCAATATATAATTCCAATCTACCCTTGGAATATACACAACTTTATTAACACCACACTATGTAGTTTTACATTCCTTAATGTCGGGCAAGGTTATATCCTTAGCCTTTTCTAATGTCCACCCGGCCGCTTTGGCCACGCATGCCTTCAAAGATATCCCTCTTGTGAATCGAGTCCTTGCCGTCGACTCCACACTACTACATGAGTTCTCGCTTATTGATTCCGTGCTATCACATGTCATCGTGGTTGATTCCGTATTGGAACATGACACTTTGCTTGTGGATTCCATGAGCACATAGGCTTTAAATACAAGTATTAAAAAATACTTATATACTTATCCTTGCCCTTCCTTCTCTAAGTTCTTCTTGATGTAAATATCTATCAATGTTTTCCTACTAAACTTCAGAATAGTATAACTTCCATCCAACTTATGTTCTTCAAGTGAAATTTGGTACACTTGTTAAGTACCTTATCAAAAATCTCCACACCAAATTTTGGCACAAAAAAAGTTCATATGCAAAAGTTATGCATGAAATTCTAACTCTAACTACTTAGTATGAATGTTGTGATAAAGCATCCGGTCATTAAAACTCTAATAACTTCCAACTCCACGTCCAATCAATCTAAAATTTTGACACAAGATAGATATATAAGTTCAGAAGGTAGTGTCAAATTTTGGTATCCATATCTATAACCCTCTAAGAGATACATATTTTCAAACCTTGTTGCTTTGTTCCTAGATACCCTCCCCTTCAACTTTTAATAACTCTTTCATCCCAATGACTGAAGCTCTCAAATTTTTACCACAACTCCCATACTTTATAATAAACAATCCCTCAAATTTTCATACCCATTGAACACTTTGATCATCCATAATTGACAAATCTCTCACTATAAAGTTCTGCTCAAGTTCATAACTAATAAAACACTACAAGTAATGCACCTAGTACAATCTAGTCACTCTAAATGCCACAAGTTTAAACAAGTTTGAACTCTCTCACTTCAATATGAATCTCAATGCAACAAGTTGAAGTTTACAATCAAACTCCAAATTCCTTAAACCCAATCTACTTCTAACAAGAGGTCAATCCCTCTTCAAGGCTAAATAGCCTTGGCTCTTCTCTTAAGAACTAAGCACACACATGTGCTCCTATCTTGCTTCCCACACACCCACACTTATAACCCGTGGGGTGCTTAAGGAGCACGAAGGAAAGAGAGGATGAGTGAGGGAAGAATGAGGGATTATATAGTGAGTTGAGAGGAAGAGAGGGCACGAGGTAAGGATAGGGTGAGAGGATTAGAGCCTCCAATCACAACCCCTTAACCTTCTCCTTCTAAGTAAGGACTCATCACATCCACAAGGCTCTCGATAAGCCTTCGAAATCTCCTCCTACTTTGTAGGCTCTCATCTAATCTCCTAAGCCTTCCTCCCTCAAATGATCAACAAAGATCCTAATTCAAACATTTAACTAACCTTGGCTTTCTACCTACCACACTTTACCAAGGTATGTCCTCATACTACTTAAATCCACTCCACACAAGCCTAATGCTTCAAACTTAGCTTTCTTCAAGCTTCACTCTTTTTATATTTTTGTGAATAATCATAAATTAACAAAACACTACTTGTAATGTTTTACAAGTGTTAACAACACATGTGGACATCAATTTGGGCTCACACTTTGAAAGCTCATATTTAGAAGAGGGAATTTTCAGTTATTTTGATATTTAGATGAATTATAGGTCTTGTTGTTAGCTTTCTAGATTACCAAAATTCATTCCAATCGGAGATCGTGAGCAAAAGTTATGGCCGTTTAGGTGATTGGGTGTCTGCTGCCTTAAGGGAGACCCCACGGGTGTTCACCCGTGGGCAACCCCAAAACACAGTTGGGAGACCCCACGGGTGTTTACCCGTGGGCACCCCAAAACACAGTTGGGAAACCCCACGGGTGTTCACCCGTGGGCAAATCCAAAACGCAGTTGGGAGACCCCACGGGTGTTCACCCGTGGGCAATGTGAGGCCAAACCCCCCACCCTTAAGCGTCCGTAGTCCGAGTAGTGGGTTTGGGCTCACATTCCTCCGCGGTATTGGATTTGGACTTGGATGAGTCCATAGTGCAAGGTTCACCCTTCAAGTGGTCTTGGATTTAACTTTGGTCTTTGCTTCCTTTGTCTTGCCATCGCGAGAGTGCTCCACATTCTCCATTAATTTGTGCACGTGGTTTATTTTTAAAGAGAGGATGCAAGTGTTAAAAAACATTATTCTCTATAGTCAATCTCAAATACATTTACTTGTGAAAGCCACACATAACACTAACTAGCATAATGTAACTAACTACTTGTCTATGAGCTAATTAAGTAGGCTATCTACTAAACTCCTTCATGAACCCATCTCTTTACTTTCTAATTACATAAACCTAGCTCCTTCATAAACCCAACTCCTTCATGAACCCAACTCCTTAGCTTCTAACTAAATAAACCCAGCTCCTTCGTAAACCCAGCTTCTTAGCTTCTAACTAAACAAACCCAGCTCCTTTATAAACCCAGCTCCTTCATAAACCCAGCTCCTTCATAAACCCAGCTTCTTAGCTTCTAACTAAACAAACCCAGCTCCTTCATAAACCCAGCTCCTTCATGAACCCAGCTCCTTAGCTTCTAACTAAACAAACCCAGGTCCTTCATAAACCCAGCTCTTTACTTTCTAACTAAACAAACCCAGCTCCTTCATAAACCCACAACTTTGTAGTTGTAATCCCCAACTACCTCACTAATTATTCAAGCCCTTAACTAATCTTCCTACCTAATTTTCCTAATTCTACTAACAACCCCTTTCTAATCACACAATTCTTCTCTAATCCTAAAATCCTAAAATCCTAGAGAAGAGAGGGGGAGAGAGAATTTCCTAACTTCACTAAGACTAACTAATCCACACAAGTATATTTTTGCACTCATCACAACCTCAAGTGCTCAACTCTTAAACATGGAACTTGCAACCACGTGTATTCAAAACATGAACTTTAAGTACCACAAATTGGAATCATGAATTAACTTTAAAATCCTTCACGTCAACACTAATTCTACCAAGAGGTCAAGCCCTCTTCAAGGCTAACAAGCCTTGGCTCTCAAACTAAAAACTAAGCACACACATGTGCTCCAATATGGCTTCCCACACCCACACTTATAACTCGTGGGGTGCCTTGGAGCACAAAGGAAAGAGAGAGTGAGTGAGGGAAGAATGAGGGATTATATAGTAAGCTTGAGGGGGTGAGCACCCTCAAGGCTCACGATAAGCCCTTGAGATTTCCTCCTACTTAGTAGGCGCCAATCCTATCTTCTAAGCCTTCCTCCCTCAAATGATCAACAAGGATCCTAATTCGAACATTTAACTAGCCTTGGCTTTCTACCTACCACACTTTACCAAACTTGGGATGCTTCAACCCAAACTTAGCCTCCTTCGCTTTCCGCCGCCATAACTTTCTCCCCTTACTTTCCCAAATCGTTGCTCACCACTTAATTCAAACCACGATGCTTAACTCGTGATTTGATTGGTGCTTTGAGAATTTGCTTATCCTCCACCTTGCATTCTTCCTTGGACCTTCCCCATTAAGTGGCCATGATGAGGTGGTCCACTTGTGCGCTCCATGTGATCCTCCATTCATCCCAATTCGAATGCACTTGCCTCTTGAGTCACTTTGGTTGTCTCCATCCATTTGTACTAGCCTACTCACTAACTACTCAATCCAAGTTCTCCTTACCTATCCTCATTCACTCAAATCCTTCCGAAGGTAAAAACACAATAACAACTCACATCCTAGCCTCTTACAACATGGTACTTCTAAGACTAACATTTCACTCTTTTTATATTTTTGTGAAGTAACATGCTACTTCAAAGTGCATCAACTAATGTTTCAAGGGTCTAAGACTAAATGTGGGCACCCTTTTGGGCTCACAGGCAACACCAAAATGCAGTTGGGAGTATTTTGTCAATACTAGCGCTTTGTGAAGTTGAACAAAAAGAGTGGGTTTAGTCTTTGGGTTATCGGGGTACTAACAAAAAGTTTCCAACACTAAAGAGTAGACAAAAACATGTGAGCCATAGACTTCCACTTGGACCACAGACGCTTAAAGGTGGGGGTTTATGGCTGACATAAATGGTGCGTCCGCCGGGAGCGAAGCGGGATTAGGAGATTAAGACTTGGAGGCACGAACTTGAGGGAGAGGAAGGAGCACATGGTGTTTGGCGGAGGACGAATTGCTTGAGGTTCTCTTTCCTCACCTCCTCAATTTTAAATACACATCGAGATAAGTGGAAAGATTAAAAGAGTGAAGGTGGTGAGGGGTATGTTTGGTCAAGTGAGGGTTGATCGACTCTTCGGGGAATGCAAGGTAAGACTCGATCTCACAAACCAAAATTGGATTTAGGATTAGACATAGTTACACGTAGGAAGAAAGGGGTTAAGACTATTGAGATAGTGGGAGATGTGGATGCTAGATTAGATAATTGTTTGAATGTGGAACCTATTGTCAGTCCATTGTTAGGAACATTGGGAGTAGTGGCTCAACTTGAAGAAGAGGCAATTCCCTCCAAGTTGAGTGGCGAGGCATCATTAGAGACTGATACAGTTAGGGAAGAAATTCCTGTAGAAGTTGATAGGAAAATAGGAGTGGACACACCTGTTACCATGGCTCAGGAGGGAGAAGGTCCACTTCCTTTTCCACCCATCGATCCATTGGTTAGGCCGAGAGGTTTACCCATTGTGGTTCCACAAAATTTGGCGGTGGTGGATATGCCATCTCACCTCCCTAAGTTTTATGGAACTAAGGATGAGGATCCTTCGAGGCACATGAAGAGGTACATTGAGAGATTGGCTAGTTCTCTTGTCACCAACCCGGGATATTGGTTGGTGTGGTTTCCTACCACTCTTGAGGGAGAAGCCTATGAGTGGTATAGAGATCATGCAGAGGGTCACTTTGGAGGATGGGAGCAGATGCAGAGGGAGTTTTTGAATGAGTTTAGGCCAGAGGTGGGTCAGAGCACTGCTTTGAGGGCATTAGGATCATTGAAACAAGGAAGGGAAGAGGAGATTTCGGCGTACATTAGGAGGTTTGATTTGGTGTGTACACGCTTTGTGGGTACGATACTCAACGATGACACCTTTAAACAATTCTTCATCCAAGGATTTTTTAAGGCGGGTACCATTATCGGTGTGCTGGAAAGGAATCCTCAGACGTTGGCGGAGGCCAAAGCGGCGGCTAGGGAGATGGAACGCTTGGACAGAGATTATGAGAGGTTGTGGCGAAGGGAGGATGAATCAATACCCCAATTCATCCCCATTCGCCCGAGAGAAGTGGAGGGACAGCTAGGTAGGCAAGGGAGTCAGGTTCAGTATGCCCTCATTGACACAGGTCCATGTCCTTTAGCGGCTAGGGAGCCGGCACCACTCTTAGCATTGACTGCTCCTAAAGTATATGCACACATCGAGGAGGTCGAGAAAAGGTTAGGTGCTAGTTAGTTAGGATTTCAGGAGGCTATGATCAAACAAATGCAGAGCCTTACGGACCAAATGTCATTGATGATTAGGAGTCAGCAGCCGGGTCCTCCTCCTCCAGTTGAGTCGGGTAAACATGCTTCGGGATTGTGGTGTGTTCAGTGTGGCCAACCTGGACATACCAGGCAGTTTTGTCGAGTTGGGCAGAACCGTGATCAAAGGAACAACGGTAGTCCACCTCCACAAAATCAGAGAGGCCAAGGTTAGAACCAATATGGTCAGGGTAATTATAGGGGACCTCCCCCTCGAGGACAAGGTGGTCAAAATGTAGAGAGAAGGGAGTTCCATCCTTTTTGTGGAAGATGGCACGCATCGGGTCAGTGTTGGTCCGAGGGACAAAATTATGGTTGTAGTAATTGTGGGGGAAATCATCCCTCGGACGAGTGTCGTCAACCTGACAAGGTCATTAGCATGTCCAACCCGGTGGTCAATCCACAACAACAAGCTAGAGACAACATGAGAGGAGCTAGGCCACAGGGCGGACCTCCTAATGAGCTCAGGCCACCCAATTTATATTATGACCATGGGAACACGAGACAGACATTCCATCCTCCGACGGGGTTGCAAACGGCGAGTGGATACATTCCTATTCAGCATAGGTCAGGGGGCCCACAACACTTTGACAATGGAAGACAAGCTCCTCCTAACGATCCGGGTCCGTCTAATTCTCAAGATGTCAGGTTCATGGATGGTGTCACGGAGCCGCATCATGATGAGTCTATTCCTTTTCAAATGGGTGTTGGAGATGAGCAGGGTCAATGGCCACCACACACCAACGTCATCACCTATGAGCTGAGGAGTTTGGATGATGAGGTCATTCATGAGGCCCCGGCATTAGCGGTCACCACTAGGGCTATGCGGGGAAACATTCAAGCGGAGAAGGATGTAAAGGGTCAGGAGGAATACTCCTCGGATGAGGATCCTAACCTTTCAGATTTGGATAGGGTAGCTAGAGTGGCTAGGAGAGCCACTAGGGAATTAGAGAAAGAGAATGTGATCCTCCCGGATAGAGAGAGACCGAATGTCATGCATGATTCAGAAGGTAGTGAGAGGGAAGAATGGGAAGGACCGGGCATTCCTTTGGACGAATTCAATGGGGTTGGGAAGACCAAGGTGGAGAAGCCGGAAGGATATGATTTGTGGGCCGATCTTAGCTCACTTAAGGCGGATATTACTTTTGGTCAATTGTTGGAGATATCACCCATGGCTCGTAAGACTCTTAAGGAAGGAATGCCGGTGACCAAGAGGACTAGGAAGGTGAAGACTAGGGTGGCCGCTAGAGTCCAACTACAAGGAGGAAGGCGCGACGTCAAGGCAATTGAGATAGAAGTTATGGTGGTGGATAAGGTGGTCCCGAATGTGTTAGTTGATGGAGGTAGTGGGTTAAACATCTTGCCGGAGCACACCATGAAGAGATTGGGCCTTAGTCTCACGGGTCCATCACCTTTCATAATTAACATGGCGAATCAAACTCCAGCGGTGCTTTTGGGGATGATTAAGGATTGTAGGATTAGCACGGGAGGGGAAGAGTATGTGGTCACTTTTCATGTCATCAAAATGAATTCTAACAAGGATATATTTCCCATCTTGTTGGGTAGGCCTTGGTTGAGGATGTCGGATGCGGTGGTAGATTGGGGAGGAGCCAAGCCTTCTATTACTTATGGTCCTAAGGATAATAGAGTCAAGGTTTTCATTGGATCACTAGGAGGTTGGGTGAGAGAACAGATCTCTTCATCATCGGATGACGAAGAGAAAGGCAAGGAGGAAGGTGAAGATGGTGACAAGAAGAATGAGGTACTAGTAGGAGTCGTCCATTCAGGCGGACATGGTACTATTGTAGATTCAGGGCCAGGTAGTTTGGGTCCTAGCTTCTATTATTCAGGCGATAACGGGGAGTATGTCCAGTGGTTGAGGGACTATCCCGAGTCGGAGTATGATATTATGATGACGTCCCATCATGTATGTTTAAGTGATGAGAGGCTTAATGCAAGGGAGGGGGAATATTCCTTGTTGGAGCCATATGAGGTGCTTACCAAGGAGGAGTGGATTAGAGGAGGATTGACGCCTTGGGTAGATAGTGTGGATGAGAGCGACGTGAATTTAGTACATGTGGATGGGACTCAGGATGAGGAGGCCGTCATTGAGGCTGCAAGGTTGGAGGAACCTTTGCATTTCAAGACCACGTCAACGGGCATAGTGGCGGGTTAAGATGTCAGGGATTATCCCAAGGTGCCTCCGGATTGATATAGAAACAAGGATGAGCAGACACACGTATCGGAGGCGGATTGGAAGTTTGTGGATGTGAGAATGAAGAATGGGAAGGTTAGACAAATGAAAATGGGGTCCAAGTTGGGGGAGAAAGAAATCAAGGAATATGGTGATTTGGTGGATGAGTTTAATGACACTTTTGCTTGGTCGTATGAAGAGCTTAGGGGGATCCCTAGAGAGATGGTGGAGCATCGCATTCCTTTGATTCCGGGTGCTAGGCCAATTAGACAAAATGAGAGAAGGATGAACCCACAATTACAATTGTTGGTTAGGGCGGAATTGGAGAGATTGTTGAAGGCCGGGTTTATTAAGCCGGTGGAAATTACGGATTGGGTCTCTCCAATGGTTTTGGTGAAGAAAAAGAATGGGAAGCTGAGGGTGTGCGTGGACTATAGGAAGTTAAATGCATGCACCCAAAAGGACCACTTTCCGTTGCCATTCATCACACTATTGTTAGAGGTAGGTGGTCATGCGAGGTACACATTCATGGATGGATATGCAGGCTACAACCAAATTTCTATTGCCCTTCAAGACATCCACAAGACGGCTTTCACTACTCCTTGGGGGACTTTCGTTTGGATTGTTATGCCATTTGGGTTATGTAATGCCCCGGCCACGTTTCAAAGATTGGTCATGTACATCTTCACCGACCTATTGTTCAAGTCCATGACCGTCTTTGTGGATGATTTTAGCACTCAGAGTAATGCTAGCGACCATTTACAGTGTGTTAGGGAGGCTTTGATTAGATGTAGGAAGATGCAGCTAGCTTTGAACCCGGACAAGACTTTCTTGGGTGTGAGTCGGGGAGTGTTACTTGGATATGTGGTTAGTGAGAAAAGAAGGGAACCGGATCCGGAAAAGATTGAGGTCATAAGTGGGTTGGCAACTCCAACCAATGCCAAGGGGATCGCTAAGTTGCTAGGCCATGTGGGGTGGTACCGGGACTTGATCCCGGATTACGCTAAGATTGCGGTTCCTATCACTCAGTTGCTTAGGAAGGATTGTAGATTTGAGTGGACTGAGGCATGCCAGAGGGCATTTGAGGAGTTGAGGGATAAGTTGAGCACTTATCCGGTTTTGAGGCCACCCGATTGGGATAAACCTTTCCATGTGTTTTGTGATGCTAGTAATATAGCGGTGGGTAGTGCACTTTGTCAGTCCACAAGGGAGAAGGGTAAAGATCAACCCATTGCCTATGCTAGTAAGCAATTGACACCGGCTGAGAGAAACTATTCTACCACGGAGAGGGAGTGTCTAGCTATGGTGTTCTCGGTCAAGAAATTTAGGCATTACCTCATTTGCAATCCGGTCGTTTTCTTCGTGGATCACATGGCTATCAAGTATTTAGTCAACAAGGCGGAGTTGAGCGGAAGGCTAGCTAGGTGGATTTTGTTGTTGGAGGAGTTTGATTACACGGTGGAGTACAAACTTGGTCGTATGCATTTACAAGCTGACCACTTGTCTAGGTTGTCAGAGGATATGGGCATTAGTCCAGTTGATGATAGGTTGGTTGATGAAAATCTTTTTGTTGTTACCGCACAACCCGAGTGGTATGCTGGTATTGTAGAGTTTTTGACAACTCAGCAGTTGCCAAGGAAGTGGACAAAGGAGGATAGGAGAAAAATTAGAGTCAATAGTAGGCACTTCGCAGTAATAGGTCATAGGTTGTTTAGGAGGGGAGCTGATGGATTGCTGAGAAGATGTGTGTCGGAGGTCGAGGTGCCCTCCATCTTGGCCGCGTGTCATGATAGTGCATGCGGGGGGCATTTCTCTGGGCAACTTACAGGCCAAAAGATTCTTAGAGCAGGTTACTTTTGGCCTACCTTGTTTAAGGATGTTTATGAATATGTTAAGCGTTGTGACGCTTGTCAGAGGTATGCGAGGAATGACCTCCGTATGGAGATGCCACTCCATGTATCCCTACCTTTAGTTCCCTTTGAGAAATGGGGGATTGATTATGTTGGAGAGGTTCATCCCCATTCCTCAAAGGGAATGGCTTACATTGTGGTCGCCACCGAATATCTCACCAAATGGGCGGAGGCTAAGGCGGTCAAGACCGACACGGCCGCCCATGCAGCCACGTTCATGTACGAGAACATCATCTCGAGGTTTGGGTGTCCGAAGATTTTGGTGAGCGACAGGGGAACCCATTTCTTGAACTCTTTGATCCAAGAAATGACCGACAAGTTCCAAATTGATCATCGGAAGACCACTCCTTACCATCCGCAGACCAATGGTCAGACTGAGCGCGTCAACGGAATATTGGTGAGCATCCTTCGCAAGACGATTCTTGATTCTAAGAGGGATTGGGATGTCAAGTTGACAGTGGCATTATGGGCGTATCGGACGACCTTCAAGGTGACAACTCAGGCCACTCCATTCTCGTTGGTGTATGGGTTGGAAGCCACACTTCCCATTGAATTTGAGGTGGAGTCACTTAGAGTTGCCATCGGCTCACGCCTTACGGATAGTCAGTCCTTGAAGAATCGACTGACAGACCTAGAGGAGTTGGACGAGAAGAGAAGGATGGCGGCTCAGCACATTGAGGCCATCCAACATCGAAGGAAGATCACCTTCGACAAACATCACAAGAAGAAGGTCCTTCGGCCAGGAATGATGGTACTTATTCAAGACGCTAGGAAGCTTGAGTTTCCCGGTAAGTTTGATGCAGTATGGTTGGGTCCTTACCTCATTCGGGAGGCATTCCCAAACAACTCGTTGCAATTGGAGACGTTGAACGGAGAGAGCTTCCCAACACGCACGTCCGGCAACCGGTGCAAAGAGTATAGGGCTTGAGGTGACACTTACCTTCAAGCAAGAGATTTTTGGATCCATCCCCCGATGGTCGCCAGTTATGTGAGCCCAAATTCGTGCTCACAATTTGTTTAACATTTTCAAAACATTAAAAACATAAAAATTAATGATGGCTGAGTTAGTTGAATGCTTTGTTGGGAGTGACTTTCGAGTTTAGATTTAAGTAGATTTAAAGGGTTGAATTGAAGTTTAAGGAAAGAATTTAGAAATTAGATTCAGTATTGTTTTGGGATTAGGATAGTCCGGGTTGCAAAAGCTAGGGGTGTGTTACCCTTTGTGAGCCCAAATTGATGCCCACATGTGTTGTTAATACTTGTAAAACATTACAAGTAGTGTTTTGTTGATTTATGATTATTCACAAAAATATAAAAAGAGTGAAGCTTGAAGAAAGCTAAGTTTGAAGCATTAGGCTTGTGTGGAGTGGATTTAAGTAGTATGAGGACATACCTTGGTAAAGTGTGGTAGGTAGAAAGCCAAGGTTAGTTAAATGTTTGAATTAGGATCTTTGTTGATCATTTGAGGGAGGAAGGCTTAGGAGATAAGATGAGAGCCTACAAAGTAGGAGGAGATTTCGAAGGCTTATCGAGAGCCTTGTGAATGGGATGAGTCCCTACTTAGAAGGAGAAGGTTAAGGGGTTGTGATTGGAGGCTCTAATCCTCTCACCCTATCCTTACCTCATGCCCTCTCTCCCTCTCAACTCACTATATAATCCCTCATTCTTCCCTCACTCATCCTCTCTTTCCTTCGTGCTCCTTAAGCACCCCACGGGTTATAAGTGTGGGTGTGTGGGAAGCAAGATAGGAGCACATGTGTGTGCTTAGTTCTTAAGAGAAGAGCCAAGGCTATTTAGCCTTGAAGAGGGATTGACCTCTTGTTAGAAGTAGATTGGGTTTAAGGAATTTGGAGTTTGATTGTAAACTTCAACTTGTTGCATTGAGATTCATATTGAAGTGAGAGAGTTCAAACTTGTTTAAACTTGTGGCATTTAGAATGACTAGATTGTACTAGGTGCATTACTTGTAGTGTTTTATTAGTTATGAACTTGAGCAGAACTTTATAGTGAGAGATTTGTCAATTATGGATGATCAAAGTGTTCAATGGGTATGAAAATTTGAGGGATTGTTTATTATAAAGTATGGGAGTTGTGGTAAAAATTTGAGAGCTTCAGTCATTGGGATGAAAGAGTTATTAAAAGTTGAAAGGGAGGGTGTCTAGGAACAAAGCAACAAGGTTTGAAAATATGTATATCTTAGAGGGTTATATATATGGATACCAAAATTTGACACTACCTTCTGAACTTATATATCTATCTTGTGTCAAAATTTTAGATTGATTGGACGTAGGAGTTGGAAGTTATTAGAGTTTTAATGACCGGATGCTTTATCACAACATTCATACTAAGTAGTTAGAGTTAGAATTTCATGCATAACTTTTGCATATGAACTTTTTTGTGCCAAAATTTGGTGTGGAGATTTTTGATAAGGTACTTAACAAGTGTACCAAATTTCACTTGAAGAACATAAGTTGGATGGAAGTTATACTATTCTGAAGTTTAGTAGGAAAACATTGATAGATATTTACATCAAGAAGAACTTAGAGAAGGAAGGGCAAGGATAAGTATATAAGTATTTTTTAATACTTGTATTTAAAGCCTATGTGCTCATGGAATCCACAAGCAAAGTGTCATGTTCCAATACGGAATCAACCACGATGACATGTGATAGCACGGAATCAATAAGCGAGAACTCATGTAGTAGTGTGGAGTCGACGGCAAGGACTCGATTCACAAGAGGGATATCTTTGAAGGCATGCGTGGCCAAAGCGGCCAGGTGGACATTAGAAAAGGCTAAGGATATAACCTTGCCCGACATTAAGGAATGTAAAACTACATAGTGTGGTGTTAATAAAGTTGTGTATATTCCAAGGGTAGATTGGAATTATATATTGGGTTACAAAGAGAGAAGTCTCTACATGTCATTATAAACTTTTCCACTCGGGCTAGGACGAAATCGAACGGTGGAGGATTTTTGGTGACATAAATGGTGCGTCCGCCGTGAGTTTCGAGTTTGGAGTTTGGAGCTTGGAGAGCGGGCGACGAAAGTCTTGGAAGGCGGTAGGAGAGGTGAAACGTGAAGATCGATTAAAGGACGGAGCGCTCGTGAGAGGTATGGTTTGAATTTAGTATTTATTTCATGCAATTTCAATTTGAGGAAGGAGCACGGCAAAGGTGCGCCTACTAAACCTTCTTGGGATGGCATAACGAAGATCACCTTAATAGGACCCGCACTAGAAAATTAAGAGGTAGAGGGATAATTAAAGAATTAGGATCTCAAACTTTAAATACTCATTTGGTTGTGAGAGTTTAAAGTTTTTAAACTAGAGGGTTTTAGTGTTTTTTTCAAATTACAATTATTTGAGTATTGTATGTTTAGCAATTCGATCGAGGGGAGAGAGCTAACAAAATAGGAGGAAGCGAGAGCTTGAGATAAGCAAAATCTCTTCCAATTGAAAAAATATTAAATTAAAAAAGGATTTTCGTAATTGTCTTTGTCGTGACGAACGGAGAGGGTAATTCCAAACTTGGCCGTATAGTGCAAGGAATCGAAGGGTGAACCTCGATTCCAAGCACGGTACCCAAGAATGGTCAGCCCCTCACGAAGAGTCTTGTTGCAAGTGTTAAGCGTAAGGGGGTGTGACGAGGTGATACTCGCACTAACCCTGAAACTAACATGAGCTTTCCATCCCCTATTGGGATTGTTCATTGAAAATTGTATGGCTCTATTTCCTCACCTCTAAAACAATGATCACACGAACTAAGCGGAAATATTAAAGAGAGAACTTGTGAGGCTTTGGTTGGTCAATGTGAGGGTTGAACGGTGAATGATGGATGCAAGGATACACGAGGTCCCAGAAACCTAAGTTAGCATTAGGACTAAAGAAAAATGTTACTAAACGAAGATCTTCTAATATAGAGGAAGTGGTAGAAAGGGTAGGCACTAGTGTAGAGGGTGGCTTTAGGGGTGAACCATTGGTAGAAGTATCTCCAGTCACTACTCGACTAGAGGAAGGAGATATTCCTTCCCTATTGAGTGAAGAATTAGTGGAAGAACCTAATAGGACTAGAGAAGAGAGTAGTGTAAGCTCTGGAGAATCTAGTGAAGGAGGACCACGAAACACCATGGATGATTTAGGGGGAGGTGGAATTCCACCTCCCATATTACCAATCCCCCCCATCGATCCATTGGTTAGGCCGCGAGGCCTACCAATAATCGTACCTCAAGGGTTACCTTCGTTAGACATACCTTCGAACCTCCCGAAGTTCTACGGGACTAAAGATGAAGACCCGTCTAGACATATGGAGAGGTTCGTTGAGAGGGTAATTAGCTCACTAATTACAAACCAACAATATTGGCTAGTTTGGTTCCCTACGACTTTAGAGGGGGAAGCCTATGAGTGGTATAGAGACCACGATGAGGGCCACTTCCAAACGTGGGACCAATTACAACGGGAGTTCCTTAATGAGTTTCGACCCGAAGTCGGTCAAAGTATGGCTTTTAGAGCCTTAATGACAATGAGGCAAGGAAGAGATGAAGAGATTTCCGCATACATTAGAAGATTTGATTGGGTATGCGCAAGGTGGGTAGGTGATTTATTCAACGATGATACTTTAATGCAATTTTTCATGAGAGGGTTTGTTAAAGCGACTACAATTATGGGTGTATTACAAAGGAACCCTCGCACCCTAGCCGAGGCTAAGGTAGCCGCTAGGGATATGGAACATATTGAGAGGGATTATGAGCGGCTATGGAGGAAAGAGGATGAGTTGATCCCTCAATTCATCCCTCTCCTACCTAAGACGGGAATGGACCCGATTAGGCCGCATAATCGCCCTCCATATGTCGCCATTGAAGCGGCCTCAATTCCCTTAGCGGTAACGGCCCCCCCAACCATGTTAGCATTACCGGCCCCTAGGGTAGACCCTCAAATTGAAGAGATAGAGCAACGACTAGGTGCTACTCAACTAGGGTTCCAAGAGACAATGTTAAAACAATTTCAAAATCTAACGGACCAAATGGCATTGTTGATCAAAAATCAACAACCCGGTCCTCCACCTCAAATAGAGTCGGGAAACCACACATCGGGATTTTGGTGCACTAATTGTCAACAACACGGTCATACACTACAATTTTGTAGAAACGGGCCGAACCGCAATCAACGAACGAACAATAATGGGCATCAACAAAACTTAAGGGGTCCAAGTCAAAACCAAGGGAATAATCGGGGCCCTCCGCCACGTGGACAAACTAACCAAAGTACCGAAAAAAAGGATTTTCACCATCTTTGCGGTAGATACCACGTCATAGGGCAATGTTGGTCCGAAAACCAAGGTCAAGTGTGTAATAATTGTGGGGGGCCACACGCTTCTAACCAATGTCGTCATCCGGACAAGGTAGGTGGAGCAGCAAACCCTCCAACCAACACACAACAATCGGGTCAAGATGTCATGAGAGGTTTCCATCCACAAAGTGAAGGTACTAATAACCTTAAACCTTCCAACCTCTACTATGATGGAAATACAAACCTTCCGGGGCAAGGAGGTCAAGTCACACAATCACCTAGACAAATGGGACCATCTACGTCTCAAGATGTCCGATTTATGAATGCCTCCACCATTCCGGTAAATTTAGAGGTGCCTACTAATGGCCAGGGTCCATGTCCTCCACATGCTAACTCTATATCATATGAGTTGAGGGGTCTTAAAGAGGAAGTTGTGCATAAGGCCCCGGCATTAGCCGTTACCACTAGAGCAATGAGAGGTAATGCACCATTAGAAGTAGAGGAGGAGGAGGAAGAAGAGGAAAATCCATTAGGGGAAATTCCTTATTTTTCGGATTTGGAGAATGTAACTAGAGAAGCTAGGAAGGCCACTAAGGCATTAGAGAGAGAAAATGAAATTGTCCATGAGAGGGAAAGGTCTAATGTCATCCATGATTTAGATGGTAGTGATGTAGGAGAGTGGGAAGGTCCGGGCATTCCCGTAGAGGAGTTTGATAGTGTTAGAAGGCCTAAGGCTGATAGAGTAGATGGATACGACCTTTGGGCCGACTTAAGCTCACTAAAGACCGATATCACATTTGGTCAATTATTAGAAATTTCACCGGTAGCTAGGAAGACTTTGAAGGACGGAATGCCTGTGAATAGGAGGGCTAAGAGGCCAAAGACTAGAGTGTCGGCGAGGGTCCAAATGCAAGGGAGAACTCGGGAAGTCAAGGCGGTGGAGATTGAAGTAACGATGGTGGACAAGGTGGTTCCTCATGTATTGGTGGATGGTGGAAGTAGTCTCAATATTCTACCCGAGCACACTATGAGGAAATTGGGCTTAAGTTTGACCGGTCCATCGCCATTCGTCATCAATATGGCTAACCAAAGTCCGGTGGTTCCGGTGGGGATTATTAAGGATTGTCGATTTAGCACGGGAGGTGAAGAATACATTGTGACCTTTCAAGTGATTAAGATGCACGACAATAAGGATGCATTTCCCATCTTGTTAGGACGACCTTGGTTAAGGATGTCTAATGCCGTAGTAGATTGGGGAGGACAAAAACCTTCTATCACTTATGGTCCCGTAGATAATAGGGTCAAGGTCTCAATAACACCTTTAAGTGGTTGGGTTAGGGAGGAGATTGATCCAATGTCGGATGAAGAGGAGAATGGCGGAAATAATGAGAAATTTGAGGATACATTGGTGGGGGTTGTTCAAAACAAGGAGAAGGCTAAAATGTATTCCTCTAACGGGTTCTTAGGTCCTAGCTTTTACAATCAAGATGTTGATGGAGATTTTACACATTGGCTAAGACAATACCCGGAGTCCATTAGCGATGCCATGATGATGACTCATAGTTGTATCCTCCAAGATGATGTGTCTAGAGAAGATTATTTGTCCTTAGAGCCATGTGAGGTTCTCACGGAGGAGGAATGGGTGAAGGGGGGACTCACTCCATGGTTAGATGATATTGAGTTGAGTGATGTGAGTTTGGTACATGTAGATGGGGCTCAAGATGAGGAGGCCATGTTAGAACTCTCAAAGTTAGAGCCCGCTTTGCATTTTAAAACTACTTCTACGGGCATTATCGTGGGTCATGATGTCAAGGACTACCCTAATGTACCCAACGATTGGTATAGAGATACCGAGGAGCAAACACGAGTGGTCGAAGAGGATTGGAAGTTTGTGGATGTCAAAATGAAGGATGGGAAAGTTATACCAATGAAGATGGGCTCTAAACTCGATGAGAAGGAGATTAAGGAGTATAGTGATTTGATAGATGAGTTTAGTGATACTTTTGCTTGGTCATACGATGAGCTCAAGGGGATTCCTAGAGAGATGGTTGAGCATCGTATTCCGTTAGTTCCGGGTTCAAAACCGGTGAGACAAAAAAAAAAGGATGAACCCTAGATTGCAATTATTGGTCAAGGCGGAATTAGAGAGGTTGTTGCAGGCTGGGTTTATAAAGCCGGTAGAGATTACGGATTGGGTTTCTCCTATGGTGTTAGTGAAAAAGAAAAATGGGAAGCTTAGAGTTTGTGTAGACTATAGGAAGCTCAATGATTGTACACAAAAGGATCACTTTCCTTTGCCATTCATTACCTTGTTGTTAGAGGAGGCAGGGGGTCATGAGCGGTATACATTCATGGATGGATACGCCGGCTACAACCAAGTAGCCATAGCATTAGCGGATTTACACAAGACGGCATTTACAACACCTTGGGGGACTTTCATATGGGTGGTGATGCCATTTGGTTTATGCAACGCACCGGCTACATTCCAACGACTAGTCATGTATATCTTTAGCGACTTGCTCTTCAAGTCCATGACGGTTTATATTGATGATTTTAGTACCCAATCTAGCACTAAGGAGCATGTGCATTGTATGAGGGAGGCCTTAGTTAGGTGTAGGCAAATGCGGTTGGCATTAAATCCGGACAAGACATTCCTAGGGGTACAAAGGGGAGTTTTGTTGGGTTATGTTGTGAGCCAAAAGGGGAGAGAACCGGATCCGGACAAGATCGCGGTCATTGATGAGTTGGAAACTCCGAAAAATGCCAAGGGGATCTCTAAGTTGCTAGGACATATGGGGTGGTATAGAGAGTTGATTCCGGATTTTGCAAAGATAGCGGTCCCTATCACTCATTTGCTCAAGAAGGATGTTAGATTTGTTTGGACGGATGAGTGCCAAAAGGCCTTTGTTGAGTTAAGGTCCAAATTGAGCACTTATCCTGTCTTAAGGCCCCCGGATTGGGAAAAGCCTTTTCATGTGTATTGTGATGCTAGCAACGTAGCGGTGGGTAGTGCCTTGTGTCAATCCACGGGAGAGAAGGGGAAGGATCTACCCGTAGCTTATGCTAGTAAGCAATTGACTTCCGCGGAGAGGAATTACTCCACTACGGAGAGAGAGTGTCTAGCCATGGTATTTTCGGTCAAGAAGTTTAGGCACTATCTTATTTGTAATCCGGTAGTGTTTTTTGTGGATCACATGGCCATTAAATATTTGGTCAACAAGCCGGAGTTGAGTGGAAGGTTGGCTAGGTGGGTCTTGTTACTCGAAGAGTTTGATTACACGGTGGAATATAAACCGGGCCGCATGCATTTACAAGCCGACCACTTGTCTAGATTGTCGGAGGAGATGGGCACTACGCCAATAGATGATAGCCTCATGGATGATAGATTGTTTGTAGTCACGTCCACACCAGATTGGTATGCCGGAATTGTAGAGTTCTTGACCACTCAACAATTACCAACCGAATGGACGAAAGAGGAGAAAAGAAAGGTTAGAGTCAATAGTAGGCACTTTGCAGTGATAGGCAATAGATTGTTCAGGAGAGGAGCGGACACCATCTTGAGAAGATGTGTATCGTAAGTAGAGGTTCCGGATATTCTAGAGGCTTGTCATGATAGTGCTTGTGGAGGGCATTTTTCTGGTCAACTTACCGGCCATAAAATCTTTAGAGCAGGTTACTTTTGGCCTACATTGTTTCAGGATTCACACGACTATGTTAGAAGGTGTGATGCTTGCCAAAGGTACGCTCGAAATGACCTTAGGATGGAGATGCCATTGCACATTTCATTACCACTAGTTCCCTTTGAGAAATGGGGAATAGATTATGTAGGGGAGGTCCATCCCCACTCTTCGAGAGGGATGGCATACATTGTTGTAGCTACCGAGTACTTGACTAAATGGGCGGAAGCCAAGGCGGTAAAAACCGACACGGCCGCACATGCCGCCACATTCATGTATGAAAATATCATTACTAGGTTTGGAGTCCCAAAGATTCTAGTTAGTGATAGAGGTACACATTTTCTTAATGACCTCATTTCAGAGATGACTCAGAGGTGTCACGGTATCCGGCGTCGGTGGCCACACCGCATCCGGAGGGATTTCATCCATTTGGATATGGATGGATTTCATCCATTTGTTGATGCCCATTATTGTTCGTTCGTTGATTGCGGTTCGGCCCGTTTCTACAAAATTGTAGTGTATGACCGTGTTGTTGACAATTAGTGCACCAAAATCCCGATGTGTGGTTTCCCGACTCTATTTGAGGTGGAGGACCGGGTTGTTGATTTTTGATCAACAATGCCATTTGGTCCGTTAGATTTTGAAATTGTTTTAACATTGTCTCTTGGAACCCTAGTTGAGTAGCACCTAGTCGTTGCTCTATCTCTTCAATTTGAGGGTCTACCCTAGGGGCCGGTAATGCTAACATGGTTGGGGGGGCCGTTACCGCTAAGGGAATTGAGGCCGCTTCAATGGCGACATATGGAGGGCGATTATGCGGCCTAATCGGGTCCATTCCCGTCTTAGGTAGGAGAGGGATGAATTGAGGGATCAACTCATCCTCTTTCCTCCATAGCCGCTCATAATCCCTCTCAATATGTTCCATATCCCTAGCGGCTACCTTAGCCTCGGCTAGGGTGCGAGGGTTCCTTTGTAATACACCCCTAATTGTAGTTGCTTTAACAAACCCTCTCATGAAGTTATATTCAACATTCAATTTCTTAAAAGAATGCAACCACAATCCAAGTATCGAGCATACTCTAGACTATATTTCTAGAATTCATGTAGGTTTGATAAATGAATTGGAGGCATTGCGGAGAATTTAGAAACCAAACTTTTTGGACATAGATGGAAGTAGAATAGGAAATTACTCGCCTATATCAATGTCCACAAAGTAATGAGCATATTCAATGTGGAGCCATGCATAGAAGCTCCATAACTACCCCTATCGTCTTCCATTCCCTCCTCTTTGTCACTAACTTGTTCAATACAATCCTTCACCTCGACATCTACGAATGGCAAGATGCGATGATCATGACATGATGACCTACTATAATGTGATGGTGTTGAGGTTGGATCCACACCTTGGCATGTAATGGGATAATTATGCAAGTGGGAATGGACATCACCATTTTCATTTAAAAATACAAAACTCAAATGATGAGCATTCATTATTGGAAAATAACAGTTGAATGATTCCAAAATCAAACAAACATGGAACAAATGGCAAACTTACGTTCCATTGGAATTTCGTGAAAACGTTCCGAATAGGTTTCTCAATCATTGAATGAGATCGTCTTCATCATTGAGCCATCACTATGAAGTGAGGATAGAGTATTGTATGATGGTGCCAAGATGACATCAAATATGGCGGAGCCTCTTTCGAATGCCATGAAGTAGCGCTACTACACCAACAAGCATGAATAAATGCATGTGCAATCCATATAGGCATGGATATTATATTTAGTTGTGAAATCCTCAATTACATTAAAAAAAATTCATATGTAGATGCATGAACGATTATGCTCTGCAAATCATTCTCTATGCATATTACAGTCTATAGCCTTCCTTCCAATCTTGATCTAAGGAACCTAATAATTTTTTTGCTCACGTTTATGAGGATCCTAATAGGAGATGCAGTTGCACACATTCATTCTAACCCAAATCGAACCCAAAGCAAAATACGATCCTATGTATACACCAGTTCAAGAGCCCTTCCATTATCCCCATCTTCGCTGAAATATTAAAATATTGTCTTGAAGCCGCATTACAACTAATAGAACTACCCCTCACACAAAATCCCAACCCATTGGATACACCACCAAGGTCACCCTACTCAAGAAATGGAAACACACTCCACCCCCTCTTACTATTTGAATACCCTCCCCTCCCCCTCCCAACCTCGTTTTACACACAACCACAACTCAAATATCCCACCACACATACTTACTACACATATGGTTCCTTCAAACCCCCCTCCCCTCCGTCAAGGCAATGAAGGCACCGCCAACCTAGTAAAATCATCTCCAAACTCTCATGCCAAGCTTGCGGTTGTAGATTTGTTAGCTTTCAATTTGGCAAGCTATTGGTGGCGTTATTACCAAGTATGCCCAAATTTGCGTGGATTTTTTGGAGGGTGAGGGGTGATGTGTGTTGTGTTAGTCTTCAAATTATGGCTTGGATGAGTAGTTTGTCAAGGTGGTTGTGGATTACATAGATGTATGAGTGGGTACGGTTGTTTTTGGTGAAGTGCAGGGCTATCGAGTAGGCTTTACCGTGGGCCCCAAATATTGCAGCATGGAAACGGGGGAAGTGGTAATTGTGGAGTTTGAGGGGGCATGTGAATGGGCTAGAGTAGTATGAATGGGTGAGTAGAATGAGGAATGCTATGGAGGAAGGTATAGTGTTATGGGTCAGGGCTTGTTTGAGATAATTAATAGGGTTGGTAGGGAGGCAAGGTAGTAGGTATGATATGTATCTTTGGGTGAGCAATGTTAGTTTAGTGATGAAGTCTTGGGGCAGGGGGTCAAGCATTGGGATGAGTGAGGGGTTGTAGTGTTGTTCGTTAAATAATTGATCATGGTTTAGTCAACACCTCTATTTAGAATTGCGAAAACTTTGGTTTTTTTTTCTTGTCATTAAAGTATCATCGTTGAATAAATCACCTACCCACCTTGCGCATACCCAATCAAATCTTCTAATGTATGCGGAAATCTCTTCATCTCTTCCTTGCCTCATTGTCATTAAGGCTCTAAAAGCCATACTTTGACCGACTTCGGGTCGAAACTCATTAAGGAACTCCCGTTGTAATTGGTCCCACGTTTGGAAGTGGCCCTCATCGTGGTCTCTATACCACTCATAGGCTTCCCCCTCTAAAGTCGTAGGGAACCAAACTAGCCAATATTGTTGGTTTGTAATTAGTGAGCTAATTACCCTCTCAACGAACCTCTCCATATGTCTAGACGGGTCTTCATCTTTAGTCCCGTAGAACTTCGGGAGGTTCGAAGGTATGTCTAACGAAGGTAACCCTTGAGGTACGATTATTGGTAGGCCTCTCGGCCTTACCAATGGATCGATGGGAGGAAATGGAGGCAAGGGAGGTATGGGAGGTGGAATTCCACCTCCCCCTAGAGGATCCATGGTGCTAGGTGACCCTCTCTCGTTAGATCCACTAGTACTCACAAAGTTTTCTTGTCTAATTCTATTAGACTTGTTAATTATTTTCTTACTCAATTCGGAAGGAAGATTACCTTCCTCACTTTGAGTAGATATTGGTAATACTTCAACTAATGGATTAATTAATGGTTCAACATTTGAACTAACTTCTATACTATCATCTACTACTTCCTCAATATTAGACAACCTACGCTTAGTAACATTCTTTTTTAACCCTAATGCTAACTTAGGCTTTTGAGATCTAGTATTTCTTTGCATCCATAATGTAGCGATCAACCCTTACTTTGACCAATCAAAGCCTCACAAGTTCTCTCTTTAATATTTCCGCTTAGTTCGTGTGATCATTGTTTTGGAGGTGAGGAAATAGAGACATACAATTTTCAATGAATAATCCCAATCAGGGGATGGTAAGCTCGTGTTAGCATCAAGGTTAATGAGAGAATCACCTCGTCATACCCCCTTTCCGCGTAACATTTGCAACAAGACCTCACGTGAGGGGCTGACCATTCTTATGTACCATGTTTGGAATCGAGGCTTCACCCTTCGATTCCTCACATTATACTATAAGTCCGGAATTACCCTCTCCGTTAGTCAACGACAAAGACGTATACAAAAATCTTTTTTTAATTATTTAATTTTTTTCACTTGGAAGAAGTTTGCTTACCTGAAGCAATTCGCTACCTCCTGCTTGTTAGTCTCTTCTCTCGACCGTGATTGCTAAACACAACGACACTTCAATAATTGCAATTGAAAAGCAATAAACCCCCTAGTTGAGAACTTTAAACGCTCACACCCAACTGAGTGTTTAAAGTTGAAATTCCTAATTTTTAATTAACCCTCTACCTCTTAGTGTACTAGTGCGGATCCTATTAATGTGATCTTAATTTATGCCATCCCAAGGAAGGTTGAGTCGTCACACCTTTGCCGCGCTCCTTCCTTAATTAAAATTGCATAACTTTAAATAACTAAATGAAAACTAACCTTTCACGAGCGCTCCGTCCTTAGTTGATCTTCACGCCTCGCTCTCCTACCGCCTTCCAAGACTTCTGTCGCCCGCTCTCCAAGCTCCAAGCTCCAAACTCGAAACTCCCGGCGGACGCACCATTTATGTCACCAAAAATCCTCCACCGTTCGATTTCGTCCTAGCCCGAGTGGAAAAGTTTATAATGACATGTAGAGACTTCTCTCTTTGTAACCCAATATATAATTCCAATCTACCCTTGGAATATACACAACTTTATTAACACCACACTATGTAGTTTTACATTCCTTAATGTCGGGCAAGGTTATATCCTTAGCCTTTTCTAATGTCCACCCGGCCGCTTTGGCCACGCATGCCTTCAAAGATATCCCTCTTGTGAATCGAGTCCTTGCCGTCGACTCCACACTACTACATGAGTTCTCGCTTATTGATTCCGTGCTATCACATGTCATCGTGGTTGATTCCGTATTGGAACATGACACTTTGCTTGTGGATTCCATGAGCACATAGGCTTTAAATACAAGTATTAAAAAATACTTATATACTTATCCTTGCCCTTCCTTCTCTAAGTTCTTCTTGATGTAAATATCTATCAATGTTTTCCTACTAAACTTCAGAATAGTATAACTTCCATCCAACTTATGTTCTTCAAGTGAAATTTGGTACACTTGTTAAGTACCTTATCAAAAATCTCCACACCAAATTTTGGCACAAAAAAAGTTCATATGCAAAAGTTATGCATGAAATTCTAACTCTAACTACTTAGTATGAATGTTGTGATAAAGCATCCGGTCATTAAAACTCTAATAACTTCCAACTCCACGTCCAATCAATCTAAAATTTTGACACAAGATAGATATATAAGTTCAGAAGGTAGTGTCAAATTTTGGTATCCATATATATAACCCTCTAAGAGATACATATTTTCAAACCTTGTTGCTTTGTTCCTAGATACCCTCCCCTTCAACTTTTAATAACTCTTTCATCCCAATGACTGAAGCTCTCAAATTTTTACCACAACTCCCATACTTTATAATAAACAATCCCTCAAATTTTCATACCCATTGAACACTTTGATCATCCATAATTGACAAATCTCTCACTATAAAGTTCTGCTCAAGTTCATAACTAATAAAACACTACAAGTAATGCACCTAGTACAATCTAGTCACTCTAAATGCCACAAGTTTAAACAAGTTTGAACTCTCTCACTTCAATATGAATCTCAATGCAACAAGTTGAAGTTTACAATCAAACTCCAAATTCCTTAAACCCAATCTACTTCTAACAAGAGGTCAATCCCTCTTCAAGGCTAAATAGCCTTGGCTCTTCTCTTAAGAACTAAGCACACACATGTGCTCCTATCTTGCTTCCCACACACCCACACTTATAACCCGTGGGGTGCTTAAGGAGCACGAAGGAAAGAGAGGATGAGTGAGGGAAGAATGAGGGATTATATAGTGAGTTGAGAGGAAGAGAGGGCACGAGGTAAGGATAGGGTGAGAGGATTAGAGCCTCCAATCACAACCCCTTAACCTTCTCCTTCTAAGTAGGGACTCATCCCATTCACAAGGCTCTCGATAAGCCTTCGAAATCTCCTCCTACTTTGTAGGCTCTCATCTTATCTCCTAAGCCTTCCTCCCTCAAATGATCAACAAAGATCCTAATTCAAACATTTAACTAACCTTGGCTTTCTACCTACCACACTTTACCAAGGTATGTCCTCATACTACTTAAATCCACTCCACACAAGCCTAATGCTTTAAACTTAGCTTTCTTCAAGCTTCACTCTTTTTATATTTTTGTGAATAATCATAAATCAACAAAACACTACTTGTAATGTTTTACAAGTGTTAACAACACATGTAGGCATCAATTTGGGCTCACAACTACCAAGGGCTTAATTGCCGCCAAAAGAGGTGACGGTTGCCTCCCCCCATTTACCACCGAGGGCTTAATTGCCACCAATCAAGGGACGGTGTCGGGTAGAGAGGGTTCCACCTTGGGAAAGCACTGGGCTTTTGGCTGCAACTTGATTTGTTTATCGGATCGTCGAATCTTCTAATCTTCAAGAGTCTCGGTCTTCAGTTTCTTCAAATCTTCAAACTCTCTGCCGTCGACCTATCCTGTTGCGGCTCTAAACAGGTTAAGGGTAAGGGTAGGGTGATAAGAAACCACAGGCCTCGGACGGGTAAAACGGGACGTCAGATCACGAGCTGACGTCCGAAAGATTGGCTCCTAAACTTTCAAACCCACGGTGACCAGTAATCGCGCCTCACCAATGAGAACGACAGAAAACAACCTTGTGGGTCATCAATCCCACTTCGTTGTCACGAACACAAAATGGAGCTTTTATGATTTCCCACTAAGCCCGCAACAAGTTTTACGATCCAATAAAATCAAATGCAACTAGCCTCCAAATCCGGCTGGGATTCACAAAATTGACAACGAACCACAAGCCACAACACACTTGAATCTTGAAAAGTCTTCAAATCTTCAAAGTCTCGTTGCAAACAAAAAAAACCTGTTCGTCTTCTATGGTCGGTCGAAGTCTCAGCCCTTCTCTATAAGAGCCAACAAACTTCCCTCCACTCAAACTAGCACAGTTTTTTATTGTTTACTTCCAATCAAACAAATGAGATCACTCTAGAAACAAATGAGACCACTCTAAAGAAAATCAACATGAAACACAACTTCTTCTTATTTCATTTCAAAATTCTCATAACATCAACTCACACCATGAGCTTTTATAAAAAACCTCCTTCCTCACAACAACAAAAAACTCTCTCCAAAACTCCTCTCCGTCCCCTCTATATGAGAGAGACAAAGTCCCCCTCTTATCCTCATCACATGGGCTTCTAATCACCCATTGGTCCAAAAGTGAACTAAGGATAAAACTAGGAGTAAGACTAAAAGGATAACATGGGCTTCTAATCACCCATTGGTCCAAAAGTGAACTAAGAATAAAACTAGGAATAAGACTAAAAAGATAACATGGGCTTCTAATCACCCATTGGTTCAAAAATGAACTAAGGATAAAACTAGGAGTAAGACTAAAAAGATAACAAAGAGTAACTAAGAGTAAACAAAAAGGTAAGACTAAAAGGGTAAACTAAGAGTAAACTAATAGTAAACTAATAGTAAACAAGAAGGTAATCTATTTCTATTCTCTTTACTTTCTTTCAAATCAAATAATCACAATGCAATACTAAATAAGTACACATCTATGTAGTGTACGTATTTACATTACGACAACGGGCCCCTCCGTTGAAGGAAGGGAGAAGGGATCCGACCCTTCATTGAAAGGGTATAAAAGCCTCCTCTTCTCTTTTCATTTCTCCCCCCGTATTTTCAGTTAGCACGGCGAAGCCCTTGCGATTTCTAGTTAGAAAGCTCTATCTTTCCCTCTCTTCATTTTGTTAGAAAGATCAGCAAGCATTCATGTGGACTTAACTTAGAATTCTTAGAGTTAGAACTCTTGATAGAAGGTAGTGTGTTTGTGAACACACCCCTAAGTGACTGGGCCACGTTCAATCTAGTGTAGTAGACTCTGAAGTTGTGATTTAGACTTCATATTTTGAAGGAATGTAACCCTCTTTGTTAGCTTTCCAAAGAGCCTAAGTTTGTTAGAATCAGAGTTAGTAAGCAAAAGTTATGAGAGTTTGAATGAAAGTGTCTCAATCTGCCCTTAAAATTTCAAACGCTGACTTTGCAAGAGCGTATCAAAATTGCAACACATGAAATTATTTTGAGATTTGAATGATTCATAGGTCTTGTGGTAAGCTTTCCAAATTGCTAAAAATTATTCTAATCGGAATTTGTGAGAGAAAGTTGTGGCAGTTTAAGTTGGGGAGTGTCTGCTGCCTTGAGAGAACCCCCACGGATGTTCACCCGTGGAAGAAGATTTGGAGGGAGTGTAGCCCTCATTATTAGCTTTCCAAAAAGCCTAAGCTTGTTGAAATCGGAGTTAGTGAACAAAAGTTATAGGTGTTTGAAGGAAGTACCCTAGCTGCCTCTTAAATCATAAAGAGCTGACTTTGAAAGCTCATATTTAGAAGAGGGAATTTTCAGTTATTTTGATATTTAGATGAATTATAGGTCTTGTTGTTAGCTTTCTAGATTACCAAAATTCATTCCAATCGGAGATCGTGAGCAAAAGTTATGGCCGTTTAGGTGACTGGGTGTCTGCTGCCTTAAGGGAGACCCCACGGGTGTTCACCCGTGGGCAACCCCAAAACACAGTTGGGAAACCCCACGGATGTTCACCCGTGGGCAAATCCAAAACGCAGTTGGGAGACCCCACGGGTGTTCACCCGTGGGCAACACCAAAATGCAGTTGGGAGTATTTTGTCAATACTAGCGCTTTGTGAAGTTGAACAAAAAGAGTGGGTTTAGTCTTTGGGTTATCGGGGTACTAACAAAAAGTTTCCAACACTAAAGAGTAGACAAGAACATCTGAGCCATAGACTTCCACCTGGACCACAGACGCTTAAAGGTGGGGATTTATGGCTGATATAATCCTTACCAAACGTTTTCTATGCTCTGTTGAAGTTGGTACATATTTTCATTGTTGAATCTAGTTGGCAGCTTAACACCCTCTTGCCTTGAAAGCCATAACTCTCTCTTCAAAACTCTAAATCAAGAATTTTAAAGCTTCATAAAGAGCTGATACAATAACACATCACTCGCTCAAATTTCATAAACAAAAACACTATACATATATTTGTACAAGCTTTCGAAGTCATGGTCTTCTAAATTTTCTTTACAACAAACATAGTTTCACTCTAACACTCATAGAAATCACATACAAAGTCCGAATGAAGCGTGCTATAGCATTTCGGAACCACACCGACAAGATGTATCAACTCTCAAATTTTCATAGAAAAATTCCAAGTACACACTGAGATCTCCCTCTCCACACACACACACACACCCAAAAAAACTAAACTCCACACCTCCTTGAGGAGAGAAGGGCCGACCCCTTAGCCTCCTCATCAAAGTCAATACTAGCCCAAACCTATGTCACATGGGCTCCAACTAGTCATTGGCTAACGCCTATAGGCTAACTTCATCCTTATCTATCTCTTAATCCTTATCTATCATTTAATCCTTGTCATTCCCTTATCTTAGCCATAAGGCATCAAAAGTCAACCTAAATGGTAAACTATGTCTACCTTTTATTTACCAAACTTCAAACACACAAGATGAAGTTTGAAACCATTAAAACTAAACTCATAACATCAAAGAAATGTCTAAAAAGAGGTTGAAAATAATTCCAAAATGAATTCTACTCCAACTGCAAGAACTTGAGAATGCGTCGAAGAATAACTGCAATGTAGTCCGCACGATCAGCCTTAGACAATGAATTAACTGGACCTTCAAGCCAACGTTGATGGCCTCGACTTCCTTTGATAGGCCTAAGACAGTAAGAGTATTGATCATTATTTAAGCCTTCAAAAATTCCTCCAAACGTCACATCTCGAGTGCCAAGTTCAACACATCTAACCTGCAACAAAATCACCAATGCATGAGCATCTTGTTGAAGGTTTCCGTGCCACCGCTGCTCCACACGAGGTTGCTTTGACGGCCGAAAAGGCCCAGCTTCTTCTTGTGGACGTTCGTATAATGGTACAATACTAGATGGCAAAAGAGTACGAATCGGCAGTTGAGATAGAGAAAAATCCAGCTCAAGCTCTAGATGAAGTTATTTATCTTGACTCTCGGAAAGAACTCTCCAATTTGACATGTTCAAATAAAATCAAAATAATTACATCAAATCAGTGAAGCTCTGAAATGGTCCTTCCTCTAATAACATAAATACTTTATAGCAAGAAAACGTCATCTTGAAGCTTCCCCAAAAGTATGATTATTTCTTCCAATCAAAATCCATTCAAACAAAATTAAAAAAAAAACAATGTATAAACAATGGATGGGATATAAATCCCTTCAGCATGCTCTAATAAATGCCAAGCCGCAGAAGCCCAACTGGTAAAGTGCTTCAAGCGCCATAGCACTGGTCCGGGTTCGAAACCCTTGGAACTCGTATGAGCGGGCGAATGGCCACGTGGCTTGGTACTGCTGGTGAAAACTAGGCAAGTAACTACCAGTTGGTGCCACCTACCTCCTGAACATGTAAGAAGACGCAGAGACTCCAAGTTACGTGGTTATAACCACGGATCTTTCTCTTCCCCCTTCCCTTTTGTCTATACTCTTATTATTATTATTATTATTTTGTTTTATTTTTGTTTTCTTTAAACCCTACTCTCAAACCATTCTACACTATATTTACATATTAAACCATTTCTCGCACGACAGCGCTAGCAAGGGTTACGATACAATGGCCGTTGAGGAGCGTCAACACATTCTTTTCCCAAAGAATATCCCACAATATTTCCCTCCATACTAACATGTTTGATTCAAATTTGGACAGAAACTTCTTCATTCAGGTAGTCAAACCCATAATTATTCTACTGATTCTACTACACACTTTTAGGGGGATCCTATGTCTATGACCCTATTTTTTTCTATTGATTATTAAAATGGAGGAATTATCCACCATCCTATTTTATATATAATCATGTAGGGGACACATTTCCAATGCTATGGTAGATCTAACAAAATTATAAATTTTACCCTAAACAAATTAAATTGACCCTAATTTTTATCTCACATGGTTTTCTAAAATTCCGATAGTTACCTCCCCGAGGAACCACCACTATGAGGCAATGATAGAGTATTGTATGTGTTGAAGGTGGAACATTAGGTTGCTCGTAGTCATAGAAATGTAATACTAAAAACAATAATGTTGTAATAAACCTACAAGATTGGTCCTTAGTGGGAGAGGAGTTATCCCATATTGTTTGTACCAACCAAGGTGACCATGAGCAATAAAGGGCAAGGCAAGGGGTGGAGGAAACCATCTCACTCCAAGCATTATTCATATGAATTTGTGTATGTGTAACTTGCTTGTGCAATCTTATCTCTAGTCCTATTGAGTTCCAATAGGTTATGGGCCCACCATGCAAGTGAAGTGCCTAGAGATTTGATTGCTTTGAGGTTGTGGAGTGGATCTTCAGGAGTTGGCCCTTTGGAGCGTCGGAAGAGCGCGAGGGCCACGGGGAGGTCACTAGCGAAAATCGTAGAAACAACGTGCGATAAAAAATAGGGTCTAATATATTCATTGTAGGTAAATTTTGCAAAAAATGTACATATAATATAGGGGGTTTTAAAATAGTGAAACATGTTTACATGTAAAATACCATCACATATAATGGCCTCTTTTATCTAGTCAGTACATGTAAAATAGCTTGGAAACAATTACTAGGGGTAGCGGGTCTAGGGTAGGGTCTGTGCTAGTGGATGAAAAGAGGTAATTTTCTGTTGAAAATGCTTGGATGGATGACGTTGCAGGTTGGCTTGCTTGAACATTATTAAACCAACGGTTCCAATGTGGAGTTAATGGTCTCTACCCACGTGCCGGGAAGGGGAAAAATGCAGTATAAGTAAAATAGGGTATTTTAAAATGATGCCCCCCAAAAATTATAATTACTAATAGGGTGTATTAAAATACAAGAATTTACCTTTATTTTGAAAAATACCATATCTTATAATCTTTTCTGCAAGGTAAATAGCCCCCCGATAAATAGGTCCTGAGCGCACGTGTATGCATTAATTAAAGAGGGAGTGACCTCCCCGTGGCGAGGGCGCATTCAGTTGTTGTAAGTGTCTATTTGTGTTTTGCTTTTGCTTGAATGTTTGTTTGATGCAAAGAGTGCTAACTTGTGAGCCTTGAGGGTTGAGAGGCTTGTTTGAGAGATTTGGAGGTGTTTGGACTTGGAAATTTTTTGACTAGAGTGTTTTGAGTGTGGACAAGTTGATTTGAGAGGTTTGGAGGTGTTTAGACTTCCAAATTTTTTGACTTGAGTGTTTTAAGTGTGGACAAGTTGATTTGAGAGGTTTGGAGGTGTTTAGACTTCCAAAAGTTTTGACTTGAGTGTTTTGAGTGTGGAGAAGTTGATTTGAGAGGTTTTGAGGTGTTTAGACTTCCAAAGCATCTGACTTGAGTGTTAGGTGTGTGGAAAAGTTGATTTGAGTGGTTTTGAGGTGTTTAAACTTTCAAAGCATCTAACTTGAGTGTTACGTGTGTGGAGAAGTTGATTTGAGAGGTTTTGAGCTGTCTAGACTTCCAAAGCATCTGAGTTGAGTGTTAGGTGTGTGTAGAAGTTGATTTGAGAGGTTTTGAGGCATCTAAACTTCCAAAGGATTTGACTTGAGGGTTATGAGTGTGGAGAAGTTTGGTTGAAATGTTTGAAGGTGTTTAGACTTCTTGAGGATCTGACTTGAGTGATTTGAGTGTAGCAAAGTGTAAGCCCTAAACCTCCACCCTTAAGCGTTGTAGTCAGGGTGGAAGCCTAAAACTTACATGGGTATGAATCACGTACTAGTTACCTCTATTCCACTTCACACACCATTGCATGATAATAATGTGCACACACTCTTAATAATGAAAGAAAACCACACTTCAGCATTTAAAAATGCTTGATTCACAATCCGATGTCCTTCTACACACTTCCTAACCACTTCAACTACTTCTTTTTTGTTTTTTGTTTTTTTTTAATTTCTTGTGGGGGTTTTGGCTACTACCCCTTAGCTCTAATGCCAGCCCTTGTTCTTAATCCCTTGCTCCACCCTATATTCTAATAATTGCGTTGTGTCCAACAATCAGTCTGCAGCTGCTGAAGGTTGCTAGTTCGAAGCCTCGCTCCCCTGCTGCCACGCTGCCAGGCCGTCACCACCTGTCACTACCCTTCACAGCCCGTCAACTCCAGCAACTAACTGTGTGTAGTTTTGTCGATGCCCAGAGTGCGGCATTCGCCCTGGGTGTAGCTCCGAAGTCTGTTGTCACCGAATCAGTGTGTCTGCTGGAATTTTGATAAAGCCAGGAGCGGTCATGAGTGCCAGGAAGTTGTAAATTGACCAGCAACCAGCTTTAGATTTCGGAGCAGTGAGCATTGCTCTGCCTCCAATCATAACCACTTGTTGGGCCTTCATTATCCCTGGATGTGAGATTCGTGGACTTAGCATTTCCTTTGAAGTCCGCCAGAATGAGCGCCAGCTCCTAGTGTAGGATTATATGTGGCTTTCTCTTCAAAAAATCAAACAACTGCCCTTGCTCCTACCAGTATCCTCTCTATGGCAACCCTTACATATCCAAACAGGAGCATGCCCCCTTCCTGAAGACTGAGAATTGTTCCTTCCAGCTGCTTAGCTTTCAACATCTAACCAGCGACCTCAAGCTCTAAATCTACCCACTGATCTAGACCTGTAGCTGGGTCACCCAACCTCTCCTGTCTCCATGCTGCACTCAGTCTCCTCGCTCCGAACCAGCAGTTCACATAGCCATCACCCTTTAGTGTCGACCCCTTTTTCTGCCGTTGTGCTCTCCCTTCCTCTGCTGCACCGCAGCTCAGCCTCTTTCCCAGGAACAGCAAAAAAAACCCCCTCCCTGGGAGCTCTCGATCCTCATCCCGCACCAGCACCTGATCCGCAGTTGGGGGGATTTCCCCCCCTTTAAACAACCAAGTTCAAAGCCTTAAACGAACACTAACCCATCCCTAGCCATTCCAACACGGAATAACCTAATCCCAAAACGACACGTAATCTAATTTCCACTTTCCTTCTGTAATACTCAATTCAACCCCTTAACTCTACTTAACTCTAACCCCGAAATCCACCCCCAATAAGGTAATCCACTAACTCAGTAATTACTAATTTTTATGTTTTTAATGTTTTTGAAATGTTAACTTGAATTGTGAGCACGAATTTGGGCTCACACAAAGCTTATTTGCAAGGTTTGGAGGTGTTTAGACTTCAAGGGATCCGACTTGAGTGATTTAAATGTAGCAAAGCTCATTTGCAAGGTTTGAAGGTGTTTAGATTTCAAGGGATCTGACTTGAATGTAGAAAAACTTATTTGCAAGATTTGGAAGTGTTTAGACTTCTTTAGGTTTTGACGTGAGTGATTTGAGCATAGCAAAGCTTATTTGCAAGGTTTGGAGGTATTTAAACTTCAAGGAATCTGACTTGAGTGTTTTGAGAGTTTGAGCGTCTACTTGAGAGTTTAAAGGTCTATTTGAGAGGTTTGGAGTTGATTAGTTCAAAAGCATCTGCCTTTAGTGTTTCCGATGTCTAAAGGCTTATTTGTAAGGGTTGAGTTTTAAAAGGCTTGTTTGAAAGTATTCAAGGTGTTTTGTGTTGAAAGAAATGTTCAGTCAATGCTTTGAGTTTAGAAAGGCTT
This sequence comes from Polytrichum formosum, assembly GCA_964035585.1. Classification (NCBI taxonomy): domain Eukaryota; kingdom Viridiplantae; phylum Streptophyta; class Polytrichopsida; order Polytrichales; family Polytrichaceae; genus Polytrichum; species Polytrichum formosum. The sequence continues at coordinate 43,501,708 of OZ037938.1, read as the reverse complement.
ATGTGAGTACATTGAGTTTGATTTCGTATGAAATCCATCTGACTTGAGTGATTGGATAATGCAAAGGGCACTTTTGAGAAAAATGCATCCATTTGAGTGAAACAAAATCTAACTTGAGTAACTTTGAATGGATGGATGTATTGGACAAGTGTCCAAGTTTTTAGCCTAGTGTGTTTGTTAATGAGTAGTGGCATGTCTTTCATTTTGATTGCTTCCACTTTTTCCTTGGAACACATAGTAGTAATCTTGGGCAAGACAATGTCAAGATAAATGTTGCATACAAGCATACTTGATTCTTCTACAACTAACAAAAATGTCATGAAACCGTATGTTCCCTTGCATTACAGCGCCAATGAGAAACCCGAGATGTCATTGGAGAAACTTCAAAGGATATTTACATGTGTGGTCCAACCAAACCACAAGGTTCGTTTTCTTCGGTGGTGGAATTCCAGTGAAACCTCTAGAGAAGGCTTTCGATTTCCACCCCCTTATTTCAATACATTGACCTTAGAGACATGGCTCTCTAAAGCTGCTTTTTGGGCTGAGGTATATTATCAACAATTTTTTTATCAACATATTTAATACTCACATTTTGCAATACCTTTCCATTTGTATATTATACGCCTTTAAATTCCAAAAAATACAATCGGAAATTAGAAAAAAATGAAATTGCCATTGTGGACGACATGTATATGACTGTGGAGAATAATATTGTAATCAGTTTTTATTGTGGTTTTTTTCTGCTACTTCTGTGTGTATTGTATGGATGTTTGTTTTATGATATGCTTTGCCTTTTAAAAAATCAATCTAATATATCTCGGGTTCTTTGAAGTTGGAAGAAGCAGCCAAAGCAGAATTCATGAGCATCATCAAGTCTGAGAATATTGAGGTCTATTGGAGTGCCAACGATGAGTTAGACACAATTGGAAATTATGTGGAGACATGACGCATTGTGTTATGGGATCATGCTTTTTGGTGGTTGTTCAAAAAAAATTCTTCATATTCGAGGTCTAAAGCTTTCAAAGACCAAGAGGGTACAGATGTTGCAACAAAGAGGCTACTCTACAGGTATATCTTTTTGTTTAATTATATTTATTTATTTACATTTGATTTGCTTTACAAATCCATAGAATAATTGAATCTGCATATTTGTCATTGCAATAATCAAACCTATTCTATATGATTGCAGATATTTCAAACGAGAGTTGATTCCAAAAGGTGGAATTGAAAGGAAATTTATGCCCAAGCTTTTCATGGGTTGGTTTGACACGTCTTTGACGGGATGTATGTTCACCTTCACTCAACAACGGGGGTTTTCTGCCCAAGAACTCCAAGCTTGTCCTTGGTACCTAGAGTGTCCAAAGAGTTTTGCCCCGGCATTTGAGGGACCTGAGAAAGAGGTTGCTAAAGACTATCCTAAAACAACCACACAAGAGGAGTTTTTAGAGGAAGAGGTGGACATTGAAGAGGTTGCACCAGTGAAGAAGGGGAGGAAGCCAAGGGAGAAAAAAATTATAAAGAAGATGGTGACAGATACTACCACAAAAGATGACACGCCCTCTTCGTCCATGCAAGCATCTATTATTGCACCTCCTCCTTCACTTGTGTCTCCCACTCCTTTTGAAGTGATTGATACGGCTCGCTCTCATTGTCCTCCAACTTTTCTATCTATTCCTCCAAATGCATTTGCTTCATCAGAGTATATTGCTAGGTCAACAATTCAGCCCAATAGACATGGTATTGAGCCTCAAGCTCTAATTCTACCATCATCAATTTCTACAATGCTTAGTGTCAAAGAGAAGATTGGGAAAAATGCACAAGCATGGGATGAAATGCTTAATTTTGCAAAAAAGGTAAATTTATCATCTATAGTTTTGTTCTATTGCTTTTCTTTCATTTCACATTAAGTTATAAAGTTACATGGCATTGCAAGTTATTCTTAAATCTAAAAATGTGTATTTTCTATTGTCAAGGTTGGAGGGGAGCGGGTACGAACTCTTGGAGGCAACGTGAACTCTGGTCCATGTTTTGACTTGATTGTTGTTGATATCCCAGACGGACTACCAGTCCCCAATGTCTCGGAATCACCTTCTCATGTTCCTGCTTGGAACTTGTTGAATGAAGAAGAGATGATTGAACCCATCTTTGAGTTTGCTTCAGAGTATGTTCATGATGATGGAGCAATTTTGTTGTTCCACCCAAAAAATGGAAAGGTGAAGGAATTTACACTTGAGCGTGCTGATACATATGGCTTTCGTCTACTGGATTCCTGGATGGGTGTGAATGAGTTGAAGCTTTCTAGTTATAAGAAATCTAAACGTTGGGTAAGTTCTATTGAGTTTTTCATTTGTGAATTTTGATGCATCCCAAAAAAAATTTGTAAATAAGAATTATAGCAAGTTTTTGCTATCTACCAAATTATGTTTTTGGTATATTGATGTTTGAATCCACTCATACCAACATTTTGCTTGTCAAATACTAATTGACATACTTGTTTATCCTTGACAGTCACAACGCTTTCGGATTTTTCTTTTTGTACGAAGAAAATGGGAGAAAACATTTGTAGTGTCTAAGTTTTCTATCTACGTAAACCAGCAACTTAGCAATGCAGGCATCAACCTTGAAGAAATTGACGTACTCCACAATTTCACCTCTCTACAAACTCAGCTAATGAATGGGGTTCTTCCATGGAGAGGTGCCCGTGAGAAAGATCCATTATTTGTGCAACTATTGATTGAGGCATTTTCAAAACCTGGCGATGTGGTACTAGATTGTTTTGCATCTACAAGTAATTTTCATTAGTTCTCAGTACCTAGTCCATTTTTCTTCATACATTGTATGTAATATATTTGCTTGAACTAATTGTGTTGCATTCAATGAATAGGGGCCTCTATCCATGCAACCCGCAACATTGGACGTCATTTGTTGGCCTTGGAGAGCGATAGTGAGATTTTCAAAGCCCTTCTTGAACCTTTGAATACTCCTCTGACTTCTATTGCCAACCCCCAAACCAAGCGTCCTCTACTAGTAGAGGACAATGGTTATGATGATGAGGACATTGTGAGGCCTTCCACAAGGCCTCGAAAGAGACGTTGTTGTAAGTAAGTTGGTTGTTGTTTTTATTCATGTCTTTACTTTATTTTATTGTGTAAGACTTGAAAATTTATTCCAAGTTTCTAACTGTTTATTCAATGTATCTTGTAGAGGGAACTCTCTCCAACATTTTGTGCTCTCGCCTTCTCCTAGTCCCAAGAGTTTGCCATGTTATATCGAAACTCAAGCGAAAGTTATGGCAGAGGCTTCATCACCCATTCTTGTTACCAAACGACGTTCATACAATGTTGCTGTCAAGAAGTTTTTAGACCTAGAAGCCAATGTGGAGACACTAGGGCTTACGCACAGTGATAGTAGTGAAGCTAGTGATCATTCTTCTAGCATGTGTGGTATTAGATCAAATTGATCTTTTTGTAAACACTCTTATTGTTTGTTGATTTTTTAATGTTATGTAGTGAGACTACAAGGGCCACTACATTCTTGCATCTCAATTTATTCTTGAGTTATTGTGTATTTTTGTGATCTTTGAGGTGGCGGTAAAGATATTTTTCATTTTAAAGGATATCCACTTTAGAAGACATCTTCATTTTAGAGATTAAATTTTATTAATTTTTCTAGATTGAATCAATTTTGTTTAATTAACAACATGTCATTTCTTTTACATGGAAACATGTAACTAAAACTCGTAAATGATGTGGTTTTTAAGAGGGGTTGTCTGTTTGTCCACCTAGACTCAACTAATAATGAGAAAATCGTTGACTTTGTGTTAGCATAAAAATAAATTTGATGAATCTCAATATTGCTTAAAAGTAATTATAAATTTTAATTGGAAATGGTGTATTCACTCAAATTGTTTCATAACACCATGTACAAATCCTTAGTTTCCAAAAAAACACCTTAAACCTTGGATCTAAAGTACTTGGCAATTGATCCTAAATAATTGATTTTTTAGTTTCATTCAACAATCATCCAAATTCATTTTCATCCAAAAAAATAACTACAAAAAGTTAATTCAACTCCATTCATCGTCTTTGACAGCATTTATAACCATAGGTTTTTCTTTTCAACCACTCACATATGAAACTTATAGTAAAAAAAAAAAAAATTCACACATTTTTTTAATATTTCTCAATGCTCAACGCTCATTGCTCCCTGCTCATACTTTAGCAACCCTGCTTTCGGCAGTGGCGGTCTCGGAGGACTCGGACCCTTCGGCGGCGGCGGTTTAGGAGGAGGTTTTGGAGGACTCGGACCTTTTGGAGGCGGAGGAGCCGGACCTTTCGGAGGCGGTGGTGTTGGAGGACTTGGACCCTTTGGAGGCGGTGGTCTTGGAGGTCTTGGACCTTTTGGAGGCGGCGGTTTTGGGGGACTAGGACCCTTTGGAGGAGTGGGACCTTTTGCAGGAGCGGGACCTTTCGGAGTCGGCGGTTTGGGTTTCCCAATCAACAGTACCTTCCCGGGCTTAAACATCACCTGGCCCGCAATCAATGGTTCCTTCCCTGGGTTCCCCTTCCCCGGGTTCCCTTTCCCTTAGTCACCGAATTGACCGCACCTACAACATGTTGGCAGTCAAAGCTCTCCACCGGCTATTTTCATTTTGTAGGGATCTTGCATAGCTTCATATATAGAGATGGGCATCGGCTTGTAGTGTGGAGTTGTTGATGGTTGGGTTTGGAGGATGTTTGGATATGCTTCTTTCCAAGAGCGATTCATGAGAGGTTCTTGAGGAGCCGACTAAAACCGGACTCCCTTCTTTTCCCCATAATATGAAGTGTGATTTGCTTGATCCATCATGTGTGTGAATTGGTTGGTGTGTCTTGAATGTTTAAGTGATTGTAATTCTTCTCATGGGAAAGGAGGGGGGTGGGGTGCACTCTTTGTTGGGATTGAAAATGACGTGCGTGCGTGGCCTTGAGTTTAACAACCCTATGCACAAAGAATTTTGCAACAAAAACACACCACATTCACATGTGCAGAGATCACACATAACCTCGTGTATTCATACTTGTCCAATCTTCTTTTGGTGAGATTTACACGTCGCATACTTCTACAATAGATAAGGGTGTACAAAAATGTGGTTATAACCCCATTCATGTTATTTCAATTGACATTGCCTCAATCGATATGATCACATGCGTCCACCTCAACGTGAAGGTGGTTAAAAGAGGCCATGATCAAAAGAGGCTATTTGTACCTATTAGAATTAGTTAATTTACGCAAGACAGTGCCGAATAATGACTCGTTTTCTACATCTAAGTTTCACTAATTTCAAATTTTCTTCAAATTTCAAAACTTAGCCTAATGTAATTAGAGTTTTGAAAACATTTCATGAATCTTCGGATCTTCTAAAAAATACCATAGTAATAATCAATGTTGAACTGGCCTAGGTGGCACATTACTCTACTAGGTAGATGCTTAATCCTGGATGGAATGATCACACAAAAGCAATAACCATCAACTTATATCCATTATAGGCTACATCCGGATATAACAGAGCCTAATCTAGTTACTCTTGTTAATTGTATACCTATATTTGAGTGGTGCGTGAGTTAGGTGCATATTTGAAAAAGGACACCAGAAAGACATGTGTCTTACGGCCACTTCACACATGAGCCAAGAGCCGTGACCATGAGATTGTGAGAGCTCAAAAGTAAGTGTCCAAAAGTCATCCCAAGACACCTCTATAATCATGTACATTAGTGTGGTCACGGGCCCTCAAGTGTAGTGTGAAGTCATACGTGACCGGATTCTCAACCGAATAAAAACTATTAATGATTCAACTCATTAACACTAAGGTCCCCTCTTCCATGCCCAAAATATTCGGTAAAACAAAAGAACCCAAAAAACAAAGAATCCACATCATGACAAAAAGGAAGTGTTCCCCGGCCACGCAGCAAGAGAAGATTCCCTTTGTTGGTTCCTTCTCATGGATGCGTGATTACGAGTGAATGTATGGCCGAACACATAAACGTAGTTTGATTGATAGTGAAGAGATTGACACCCCAAGATATAATAAGAACTCCCATCACTTCATGTTGAGACCAAGTAATCAAATCTCAAAGTGACCTCCCACCGACCCGAAGAAACTTACAGGTCCGATGGAATATTCCCACCAACTCATTGGAAAATTATCCCAAAAACCTCCACCGGGCATTTCACTAACGAATCATAATACTAACGGCAAGCTGAACAATGGGCTTACGAAATGTGAATGGGCTGCATAGGAGCGACCGGACCTTGAGAGATTCTGGACAGCATAATTGACATGCTACAATTCAAAAGCGGATTCGATCAAACTCGTACAAATTTTGCATCTCCAGTGTTGACGTTGCTGCGATACACGGCTTTGAAAGAATCTGCGTGGATACTCATATCAAGTGTTCAGAAGACAAGACAACTATTGCACTGTTTATGGTATATAGGGCCACTTCACACTACGGCCGTCCAAGTCGAGAGGCTGTGGGATTGAATGGCCAAACTTTGTTGAGAGTCCAAAGAAATGGGCTCAAAGTAGCGAATAAAGTATAGGAATAGGAGCCTTCGGCTGGGCATAGTGTGAAGCCTCTAAAGACCGAGCCCAAAATCGAAACTTTTGAATATGAACTCCCACGGCCTCTCGACTTGGACGGCCATAGTGTGAAGCCTGCAAAGGCCAAGCCCAAAGTCCAAAGGAAGAAGGAGCATCCCATTTTATTCCCTGCCCAAAACAACCCCTCCAATCTAACGGCCAAGATCTTGTTAGTTTTTGACTTTTTATTGAAAATAAATCAACGACCTCTCGATCATAGTTTGGGTTTCCATTCTTGTCCGACCCAAACTTCCTTCGAGAGTCCGTCACCTTGGTCAAAAAGTACTGCCATGTAGGCATTTTGGAGAGCGACGGCCTTTGGACTTTGGTCTCTAGTGTGAAGGGTCGAGAGGCCGAATTCTTGGTTTTTTGCAATCCGATTGGTGGAAATCGACAGCCTCTCGACCTTCGGCCATAATGTGAATCAGCCCTTAGTGTCGCATGCATAATAGTGTCACTTATCCTATTTTGAGGTGTATGCTAGGCTACAATAATGACCAACAACTGCAATGTTGGTGTCACCTCATGACACTTTGCGTTCAAGTGTGCTTACAATTATCTTGGTATGAGTATGTTTGATAGTGTTATGAGGTGTATGCGTATGTTACATAATGGTCTACAAGTTGACTAAAGTGTGTGTACACAAGTGACATTTGACATCAGTCTACTCAAGAATACCTCCCTCTTGCATACTAGAGTATAAACACATGACACTTGCCATTAGTATTCTAACTAATGTTTGCTCCTTGCATACTACAATGCAAACTATCATCTCGAGTATCCCAAAGTGCTACGCTAAATGTCATAATGTAATTAAATTTTCTCCCAAAAAAGTTGCCGATGTTGGCAAATGGTATCACATTGGCAAATTAACAAATGTCACACTTTGACACCACTAGGCATCTAGTTTAGGCGCTTTGCATGACCCTAAGTACCGTCAACATTGTACACTAAATAGTCCTCATACTGTGGGCTACAACAATATTCTAGGGCTTGGCATGCAAATTCTCAAAATGAAAATTGATGTGGGCCACCTTAATTTTTGACGCACAGTACATTTATTGTAGAAAATTAACATGAGCTGGGGGGTGTGGCGCTTTTGGGCACCCCCCTCCGAGGGAGCCTGAAAGTGTCACACAAGCCCTTCGGTGCGGGTGGCCTGCACTTGCAAGTGCCCAAGCCGAACCCGGATGGTGGGTGTATAAGTTGAATACTTAGATTTTGGAGGGGAATTAAATCCGCGTTGTAGTACCTCCGGAGGTTGGGCCTTAGTTTTTAATATCGTGGCTCTAAACTCCATTAATCCAATTCATACCTAATTCTAACCTAGACCTACAACCTAGTCTAAGCACAGACGCACCAGCCTTGGAACCAAGGCAATCCTAACTTATGAAATGAAATGGCTCGGGTGTGCACCCACCGGGTGTGACTTATACCATCCCTTGTAAGATGGACAACAATTTAGTTTGATAGTTAAAAGACGCATAGCCTAGTTTACGGACGCGCGTTCGTAAACTTGCCCACATATTGTGCAGAACATCTATTCTGCCCTACGCAAATACCCCTAAAAGTTTACGGACATGCGTCCGTAAACTTTACGGGAGAAGTTTTCATGCCCTACGCAAATTCGCCCTGAAAGGTTACGGACACGCGGTCCTAACTTTTCACATATGTTGTGCGGAAAAAAATCCCTTCTGATTTACGCCAACCTGCCTAGAAGGTTACGGACGCGCGGTCGTAAACTTTGCATGTATATTGTGTAGAGGAAAAAAAATCTGCTGACGTCAATGCCCCTCACAGGTTACGGACGCGCGGTCGTAACCTTGCATATATACTGTGCCGGAAGAAAATTCCTTCTACCGTACACTGACACCCCTAAAAGTTTACGGACGTGCGTCCGTAAACTTGCCCACATATTGTGCAGAACATTTATTCTACCCTACGCAAATGCCCTTAAAAGACATGAAGAAATTCCTTTTAACCTACGGCAACCCGCTTAGAAGGTTACGGACGCGCGGTCGTAAATCTTGTATATATATTGTGCAGAAAAAAAAAGTAATAAATTTTTTTTTGCCGACGTCAATGCCCCTCACAGGTTACGAACGCATGTCCGTAACTTGAGTCCATTTGATGAGCTTTGCAAATTTTGGAGATTTTTGTGCAAATTTTTGACTTGGGTTCCTTGGTACTATGGACCAATCCTACAATGTTGGTCTTACGCTGGAGTGTAATTTGACCCCTCTGCAACTAACTTTAAAAATCCACGTCTACTTCATTTTTCATTCAAATCACACATTGTAAGCGGCCATGGGCCAGACAGAAACTCCGACTTTGGAAAATTATAACTAATAGTTATCTTGACCAAATCACAATTGGAGACTAGCTACAGATAGCTATAAGAAATTTCTACAAGAGAAAACAATACTAAATTTTGGTTGTAGATGGTAACCCAAACACTCATGGCATCAACGCCCAAGGTCTATCATGCCTCAATTTCTGATTTGCATTCTAACCTACTTTTAAGATAAGAAATTTTTTTATGTGTTTACAACACACTTCTAACTAAAATGTCGCGTACCTCTCCATAAGGATTGCCCAAAACACCATGGACACAAGGGGGACCCCGGAGTGACACCCGGGACTTGTGGCGCCGTTGGTGAGAGGGCCCAAGTGATCCTAGTGTGGGTGAGGGCCCCGGGCGTTGGAAACGCCTCCCACCCACGGAGACTAGGAGGCATGAGGGTGAGGCCATAAGTTATACGTAGCTTATGGCGTGCCAATTCTAGAATGCTTTAGAACATTTCATTTGGAGGTGTTAGCTAGAAGATATGGCAAGTTGAGTGGGGTGCTGTCCCGGGACAGCGCCCTGCAACAGCAGTGGCCTGGGAGTGGCTCCCGGGACTGCGAACCTTTAAACGGGCATAACTTCCTCTGTACTTGCCCGAATGGGGCAAGTGAGTAGTCCATTGTGATCTACGTGAAACGTAGATGACGATGGAGTGGTCGATTGTTAGAATCAGATAAGATATGAGGAAGTTATGGGGTTCTGAAGCTGCTAGGCAGCTAGCGGCTAAGGGAAAATGTCTACTTGGCCCCAAGAGTTGGGGGAGAGACAAAAGGATACTTGACGGTGGGGTAGGGGTCCTGCCTAGAGTCCTAGAGGCTTATATGGGTGAGGTGGTGTGGCCTCACCCACCCGAGGCCGAACGGCAAGGCCTCCATGGGCATTGGCCCATTGTAAGGGCGTAGTTGCCTAGTATGGCTCGGGGTGTTGTAATGTTGCTCCGGCAACACGATGTGCAACATAAGATTGGACTTCCATGGATGGAAGTCCACATCTAAGAATTGGTTACCGATTAAGCGGTGAGTCCCGAAAACCAAGTAGGAGGTTTGGTCCCCCTCTTATGAAGTCTTGGGTCCGCGGTATTGGGAAGCTAACCTTTTGCATGGCGGTATGCGAAGGATTAGCGCTCGTAACTCTTGCTAGATTTGAAAAATGGACCGAGTTAGCAATGAGACCTAGCAAGGGTTGCGACATAAAAAAAGATAGGGAAGGTGTTCCTCAAGCCTCAGTACTAGGAATATGTAAAGAGAGATTCTTCATCCCTATATTGAGGTCAAGCTTCATCCAACTATCAAAGAGGGGAGGTTTTTTCCTTCTAACTACAAAGGTGTAGGGTTTCGCCCACTAATAAAAAACAAGATGGAGTGTTTCTTTCTAACTCCATTGAAGCAGGGCTTCGCCCATATTCTAGAGAAGTGAAAGAGAGAACAAGACAGGAGGAGGGGGTTTTTAAACCCTTTCAAAAAAGGGTTGGACCCCTCCACCACCGGTCCATTCTTCTGATCCCCTCCCGAAATTTAGGCTTGGGGGTTTTCTGGTTGAGGTTGCCACATTTTTTTTCCGAGGTGGCTCTACAAGAATCCTCCAAAATCCTTCTAAATTTTTGCCACATAGTTGGCAAGGGGTAAGAAAGCAAGAGGACAAGTGGCAGGGATGTACAAATGGACGTGACGCGGCCTAAATGCGTCACGTCGCGTCACGAATGACGTGACGGCGTCACGTCGCGTCACGTCCAGGGTGTGACGCCAAACGGACGTTACTGTAGTAAAAAAAAATTACTAATGGGATTTTTTTTCTTCAGATAAGTAATTATTTCGACATCAATACAGGCAGTCGTCTACCATGGTCGACTGCTATATAGGCAGTCGACCACTTAATCGACTGCTAACTCAGCAGTCGACTACAATGGTCGACTACTAATGTAGCAGTCGACTAAGTGGTCGACTGCTAACTCAGCAGTCGACTACAATGGTCGACTGCTAATGTAGTAGTCGACTAAGTGGTCGACTGCTATATAGGCAGTCGACCACTTAATCGAGTTGAGTGGGGTGCTGTCCCGGGACAGCGCCCTGCAACATCAGTGGCCTGGGAGTAGCTCCAGGGACTGCGAACCTTTAAAGTGGCATAATTTCCTTTGTACTTGTCCGAATGGGGCAAATGAGTAGTCCATCGTGATCTACGTGAAACGTAGATCACGATGGAGCGGTCGCTTGTTAGAATCAATGAAGATATGAGGAAGTTATGGGGTTTTGAAGCTGCTAGGCAGCTAGCGGCTAAGGGAAAATGTCTACTTGGCCCCAAGAGTTGGGGGAGAGACAAAAGGATACTTAACGGTGGGGTAGGGGTCCTGCCTAGAGTTCTAGAGGCTCATATGGGTGAGGTGGTGTGGCCTCACCCACCCGAGGCCGAACGGCAAGGCCTCCATGGGCATTGGCCCATTGTGAGGGCATAGTTTCCTAGTTTGGCTCGGGTTGTTGTAGTGTTGCTCCGGCAACACGATGTGCAACATAAGATTGGACTTCCATGGATGGAAGTTCAAATCTAAGAATTGGTTACCAATTAAGCGGTGAGTCCCGAAAACCAAGTAGGAGGTTTGGTCCCCCTCTTATGAAGTGTTGGGTCCGCGGTATTGGGAGCTAACCTTTCGCATGGCGGTATGCGAAGGGTTAGCGCTCGTAACTCTTGCTAGAATCGAAAAATAGACCGAGTTTGCAATGGGGCCTAGCAAGGGTTGCGACAAGTCGACTTGGTTAGGCGCATGCAACCTGGCGGGGATCTCAAGTATGCTTGGATCATGTCCGACCATGTCAAGCGCATCGCCAAATGGACCACCATGGCCTGCCACGTATACGACGGGACATACCAGCGCATCATGACCATCGCTTGCTGCGACTTCCAATCCGAGGATAAGGATGCCCAAGTGCTCTTCTGGCATAACCTCAACCATGTCATGGCTCGTCACGGAATCCCGAAGCCACACTTCAAAGGATTCATGGCAGATAGTGCGCAGGCCAATTGGAATGCCGTCAGGATCGTCTACGGTTCCGGAGATCCTAAGGTTCCTATCAATGGTCGCGAGAGAACTTTCTACTTCCACTGGACCCAGTCCTTGGAAAAACACACCAAACTCTATATCAAGCACGATTTACAAGACCAACACAAACATCTCTGCCTCCAGTACCGTGATGCCTCATCTATGCTGGAGGCAAAGACGAGGTACCTTGCTATCAAGGCTTGGTGGGCTTCCACTAACTGCACCTTCAACTTTGGCTAGCCTTCTGGCATTTCCGCTATAGACAATGGGGTGGCTTCATGAAACTGGTGCGTCTTTAATTTCATTGCTTATGTTATATTCTTCCTTCATGTTTGGCGTCGCCAATTTCTTATACCGTCTTTCCTTCGCGTAGGAGAAAATTATAACAGCCGAAGAGTTCGCACAAATGCCGAATTGCAACCTTGCCGAATCCATTCACAACAAATGGCTTCAAGCGTCTGGCAACAAAGGTGGCAATCTTTATGTGGCGACTGTGGATGACTACATACGAGCGTTCCTTCAAGTCGTGGCGTACCATCAATTTCTAAAGGGTGGCGTTGGGGGAGATGGCCCTAGCAAAGAAGAACTCAAGCTTAGATGCGCTCAACGAACTGGTGACCCTGCTGTTCTATAGAAGGTTTTACTCAACATGCCTGGCGGGGACGAATTTTGCATTCGTAATCCCCACCTCGAGGGTGCCGAGGTGTTCGTGTGAGCCCAAATTGATGCTCACATGTGTTGTTAACACTTGTAAAACATTACAAGTGGTGTTTTGTTGATTTATGATTATTCACAAAAATATAAAAAGAGTGAAGCTTGAAGAAAGCTAAGTTTGAAGCATTAGGCTTGTGTGGAGTGGATTTAAGTAGTATGAGGACATACCTTGGTAAAGTGTGGTAGGTAGAAAGCCAAGGTTAGTTAAATGTTTGAATTAGGATCTTTGTTGATCATTTGAGGGAGGAAGGCTTAGGAGATTAGATGAGAGCCTACAAAGTAGGAGGAGATTTCGAAGGCTTATCGTGAGCCTTGTGGATGTGATGAGTCCTTACTTAGAAGGAGAAGGTTAAGGGGTTGTGATTGGAGGCTCTAATCCTCTCACCCTATCCTTACCTCATGCCCTCTCTCCCTCTCAACTTACTATATAATCCCTCATTCTTCCCTCACTCATCCTCTCTTTCCTTCGTGCTCCTTAAGCACCCCACGGGTTATAAGTGTGGGTGTGTGGGAAGCAAGATAGGAGCACATGTGTGTGCTTAGTTCTTAAGAGAAGAGCCAAGGCTATTTAGCCTTGAAGAGGGATTGACCTCTTGTTAGAAGTAGATTGGGTTTAAGGAATTTGGAGTTTGATTGTAAACTTCAACTTGTTGCATTGAGATTCATATTGAAGTGAGAGAGTTCAAACTTGTTTAAACTTGTGGCATTTAGAATGACTAGATTGTACTAGGTGCATTACTTGTAGTGTTTTATTAGTTATGAACTTGAACAGAACTTTATAGTGAGAGATTTGTCAATTATGGATGATCAAAGTGTTCAATGGGTATGAAAATTTGAGGGATTGTTTATTATAAAGTATGGGAGTTGTGGTAAAAATTTGAGAGCTTCAGTCATTGGGATGAAAGAATTATTAAAAGTTGAAAGGGAGGGTGTCTAGGAACAAAGCAACAAGGTTTGAAAATATGTATCTCTTAGAGGGTTATAGATATGGATACCAAAATTTGATACTACCTTCTGAACTTATATATCTATCTTGTGTCAAAATTTTAGATTGATTGGACGTAGGAGTTGGAAGTTATTAGAGTTTTAATGACCGGATGCTTTATCACAACATTCATACTAAGTAGTTAGAGTTAGAATTTCATGCATAACTTTTGCATATGAACTCTGTTTGTGCCAAAATTTGGTGTGGAAATTTTTGATAAGGTAGTTAACAAGTGTACCAAATTTCACTTGAAGAACATAAGTTGGGTGGGAGTTATACTATTTTGAAGTTTAGTAGGAAGACATTGATAGATATTTACATCAAGAAGAACTTAGAGAAGGAAGGGCAAGGATAAGTATATAAGTATTTTTTAATACTTGTATTTAAAGCCTATGTGCTCATGGAATCCACAAGCGAAGTGTCATGTTCCAATACGGAATCAACCACGATGACATGTGATAGCACGGAATCAATAAGCGAGAACTCATGTAGTAGTGTGGAGTCGACGGCAAGGACTCGATTCACAAGAGGGATATCTTTGAAGGCATGCGTGGCCAAAGCGGCCGGGTGGACATTAGAAAAAGCTAAGGATATAACCTTGCCCGACATTAAGGAATGTAAAACTACATAGTGTGGTGTTAATAAAGTTGTGTATATTCCAAGGGTAGATTGGAATTATATATTGGGTTACAAAGAGAGAAGTCTCTACATGTCATTATAAACTTTTCCACTCGGGCTAGGACGAAATCGAACGGTGAAGGATTTTTGGTGACACAAATATGCGCCCAAACTCATCAAGGAGGCACTAAAACAAGCCCACACAATCTTCCCTCCCCCCCCCCAAACACCCTCCACCCCCCAAAACAATCACCCACAACCAACACAACGTACGCCCACTATCGAAGAGCATCACCCAAACACCCCACTACAACCCATGCTAGGACAAGCAATCCAAGCCATAACCATGGAGAAAATCACCACTAGAAAGGATAAATGGGGAGCGCAAGCCATCAAAAAAACATACCTATGCCAATGGCAAACCCCACAAGGACCCACACAACAATGGCGTAAAGAAGAAGAACTTGTAAACCCCGACAACATACTACTAGACCACAACCTACACCGCATAACACAATACCATATGACAGCCCTAAAACAAAAAACCACCCAAGCCTACGACAAATACCTTAATCACACCCAAACAAAGGACAACAATTCATACATCCACCATTAAGAATTACCAACCTTAGGATATCCACACAAGAATGCAACCCAGACAAAGATATCCTAGCCGACAAACCAACCATACAAATACAAGACTCCGAATCTCATATATATGAACAAACTGGAAACTACATGACCACCATCACTACGGAAAGACTTCATTGGCTATGGAACCAATACTCCCACAAAAAACCTCCAACACCTAACCAATGTCCTCCAACCACCACCACAAGACTTTGAAACTGAAATATTATGGCTTATACAAAGGTACACAACTATATTGCCTAAGAAAAAACCCAAAACCATACACCCCAACAATAACCACCACACACTACATCCAGGAATCACCAAACTATTAATAGAATCCTTTAAAATCACACAATCCTACTACTCCTCTCCGCTCACATGCCCCATTCAACTAATGCAATACAACTCACCCCACATCCGAGACATAATATTTGGCTCTATGGGACCTGCAAAAACCAATAGATGGCAAGGAATAGGCCTAGCATACCCCACAGACCATACCATGTCCCTAGAAGCCATCCACTGGGCTCGTATGGCAGCCAAAGAAGACACAAACACAACCACCATCCTTATAATCAACCACAATGATTGGACACCACAACAACCCCCAATCAATACACAAGCAGACATCCATGTAATGGTAACCATACCACCACATGCCATACAATATGATCCCACACCAGAATGGCCCAAATATTACCAACATGTGGAACCAAACCTAACTTCAATAATATGCATACATAATCAAGCTAACCCAACAGTGAATTTACAAACTCCACCAGAATTACAACACCTCCTTAAAACACTACTTAATATACACATAGACACACACCCCATCAAACCCACACCCACAGATTACCACGTCAAAATCTCCGAAACCTGGAAAAAAGCCCCCAAAACAACTACCCCAACCCCGATAAATACCCCTATGATACCCCTACCAGACAAATACAACCACATTCATCCCCTCAAATACCACCCACCACAATGCATCTACACGGATGGCTCCTTCATCCCCCCCACCAAAAACTCTGACGGAAATATAGAAGGCAACACAACAGGCTCGGGAATATATAGTCCCAACAACAACACCCAAATAGCAGAAAGACTCCCAGGATACCAAAATATCCTTCGGGCCGAACTAAATGCAATACTAATTGCCATAAAATCCATACAACCCACACAACTCAACACACACATATTCACAGATAGCCTAAATAGCTTATTCCTAATCAACAACCACATTCAACACCCGACATCACAACATCACCACCCAGACAAACTACTAATAGCAACAATAGTACGACATATACATTGGACCCCACACACTATACACATACACAAAGTACGCGCACACTCGGGTATCATAGGAAATGAAATAGCTGACATATTGGCCAACGAAGGAACACTTAAAGAGAAACCAACCAACACCCCATACATCCACACAGCACACACCACCCCGGATTGGCTAGCAAGCTGCCCCACAGCTACCCACGATGGCGCCATCCGCAATTTACACACATTTATAACAAAAGAACACCGCAACCGCCAATCGGCAGCTGCCAAAAATAAATACACATACGTAGACAAATGGTTATCAAATACCCAAATACACCACAAACTATCCAACCACTTCTGGAAAAATGAAAATGTGACCGACGCCCAAATCACCCAAACGCTTAAATTTAGATATGCACAATACATGGGTAACCACCGGAAAACCATATTCTGGCCCCTCACCCATAAAAACCCCAACTGCACATTATGCCACCTCAACGATAGAGACACGTGGCCCCACTTACTATCAACATGTGAAAATCCATACTTAAAAGGCCTGAGAATCGCAAGACACAACAAAGCGGTACACTACATTACCCAGACCCTACAAGCAAACAAAAACACTCGTTTCCTCACATTCACTAACGCAGGCAACTTCAACAACAAACCACGTGAACAAACAACCCCAGAATGGCTTCTTAAATGTACATGCCAACAAACAACATGCCATTGCCTCGCCAAACTAAAACCAAACATATTATGCCTAATTGGAGCCCCAAACCACACCCGAACACCAATGTCACCATCCCCCGCAATCACAACCCAATTCATTGAATTCACGTACTGTCATGATAGATACCCGGACCAAGCACTCACATATAAGCACACCAAATACGACCCTCTTATCAGTGACATACAAAACAATGGTTGGAGAACCAACCCTCTCATTACCATCACAGCAGGAGTCAGAGGCACCATACACAAACACTCCATTAATAAACTTACCAACCTTAAGCTCCCCAAAATAGCCATAAAAAATCTCATGAAAAATATACACCAAAATGCCATCAAATATCTCACATACCTCATCCTAAATAAAAGAAAGCTTGAAAACAAACAAGAACCTGTCTCACCACCTTAATGACATGGAGCAAATTGCTCACCAATAGAGCCCACCTCATAAGAGGCATAACACCCCATGCTGCATCTTGGACACCCATGATCAGCATAGGGTCAACGGGCTCATTAGTCACGCCGGTACCAGGCTACGGGCGTTATCTTTTCTTTTCTTTTCTTTTCTTGATTCAAGATGCTAGGAAGCTTGAGTTTCCGGGTAAGTTTGATGCAGTATGGTTGGGTCCATACCTCATTCGGGAGGCATTCCCGAACAACTCGTTACAATTGGAAACATTAAATGGTGAGAGCTTCCCAACTCGCACATCCGGCAGTCGGTGCAAGGAGTACAAGGCTTGAAGTGACAACTTGCCTTCAAAGCAAGCAGTTTTGGATCCATCCCCTAATGGTCGCCAGTTATGTGAGTCCAATAATGTGTTCACATTTCTTGTTAACCCAAAAATCACACCAGGAACTCAGAATTGCCATGTGGTTAAGTTAGCTTAGAAGGTAGAAGAGATTTTAGAGTCATCAAATGGTTTTTGTTGCTATTTGAGTTAGGCGTTTATTTTATGAAAAGAGAAGAAACGAAAAAGCATTTAGGAGTGTTAATTGGATTGAGGGTAATGTTAGGGGGGGTTGGCTTGAGCTTAAGTCAAGTGGTTACGTTGGTACATGAGTGTTTATTTTAGGCTTAGGATAGGTTCATTAAGGGGGTGAGGGGGTCATTCACTGGGGGTAAGATACTGGATTCTCGGATCTAGAGGCGGAGGCCCCTGTTTTGGTAAGGAGGTGGCTAGTTAGAGTGTGTGTGCTCTCGCTTGGGAGCTAGAGCTCGGAGGTAGGAAGAGGGGGTCCCTCTCGGCAGTTCGAATGCGAATCCAGGTTTGGGTTTAAGCTGGTTCGAAGGCGAATCCAAGAGTGGGTTTAAGCTGGTTCGAAGGTGAATCCAGGTTGGGCTTAAGCTGGTTCGAATGCGAATCCAGGTTTGGGTTTAAGCTAGTTCGAATGCGAATCCAGGTTTGGGTTTAAGTTGGTTCGAAGGCGAATCCAAGAGTGGGTTTAAGCTGGTTCGAAGGCGAATCCAGGTTTGGGTTTAAGTTGGTTCGAAGACGAATCCAAGATGTAGGGCTAAGTAGGAAATGGGATTAGTAGGGGGTGTAGTTAAGTGAGGTTTGAGGAACCTCTAATGTGTGGGGGTTGCCTTAGGACTCTAGGAGTTAGATTAGTTAGTAGGATTTCACACGTATTATGTAGTAGATTAGGAGAGGAAGAAGGGGTTAGTGTGGTTGTGTGTTGTAATCACCATAGGTGCATAAGTATTTTTCAATACTAATGCCCTGTGGGGTTTAATAAAAAAAAATGTGCCTTATATTCAAATTTAGTGGAGCATGGGTATGGGGTCTCTAAAGCTAAGGGTCAACAGAGACATGTGAGCCATAGACTTTCACCTGGATTACGACGCTTAAAGGTGGAGGTTTATGGCTGACATGCACCAATAGCCAAGACACCCTATAGACATTCTTTTGAAGAGAATGTTGAATTGGAACTAAATTAAAAGATTTGTTAAAGAAATGATACCTTAGACCGAACAAATCTCCGTGGGGTGTTCATGTATTATTTCAAAAGAAAAATATAGTAGTTTGAGGCTATGTGTGGATTATAGAGGTCTATATAAGTTTACCATTAAGAACAAGTATCCATTGCTTATATTTGATGAATAGGTTGATCAATTAAGTGGGACTAAAATGTTTTCAAAAATTGATTTGAGGACTGGATACAATCAAATTAGAATCAAAGGCGACATTGAAAAAACGGCCTTTCAGAGTCGTTTTAGCACTATAAATATTTGATAATGCTTTTTGGACTTACCAATGCACTTGCCACATTTATGAATCTCATGAATATTATATTTAGAGAGTATCTGGGAGTCTTTACACTTGTTTTCATGGATGACATATTAGCGTTTTCCAAAAATGAGGAGAAACATAAGGGACACCTTAAGAAGGTATTCGAAATTTTGAGAAAACATAAATTGTATGCGAAGAGAAGCAAATGTCAATTTTTTTGTACCCAAATTGAATACCTTAGACATGTGTTGTTTGATGAAGGTGTCTCAGTTGATCCTATAAAGATTAAGACTGTGGTTAGGTGGCCCGTGCCAAAGGATAAGACTGAGGTCAAACACTTTTTGGGGTTGGCTACTTACATGATGAAGTATGTAAGGAATTTTGCCAAGATTGCAACCTCCATGACGGATTTGTTAAAAGACAAATTTGAAAGACATTTGGACTAGTGATTGCCATTCAAACTTTGAGGTTTTGAAGAAAGCTCTGACAGAAGCCCCGGTCTTGAGGATCATGAATCCCTTGAAAGACAGGTTGATCTTGTGCACAGATGCCAATGATATGGCTATAGGTGCTATCTTGATGCATAAAGGCATGGTGATTGCTTTTGAATCCAAAAAGTTACACAATGCAAAATTGAATTATCCGGTTCATGAGAAAGAATTGTTAGTGATAATTCATGCATTGAAAGTTTGACGTCACTATCTATTAGGTAGTGAATTTAAAATTGAGACTGATCATTAGTCACTGTGATATTTGAGTAGTCAAACTAATATGAATTGCAGTGAAAGTTGTTGGATGGAATTGATGCAAGAATTCAATTTCGAGATCCAATATGTCAAGGGCAAAGAAAATGTTGTGGTAGACTCGTTGCCACGTAGACCATTTATAAACGTAGTATCTTTAGTGAAAGATACTATGCTTGATAACATCAAGGGGTTTTATAGAGATGATGTGTTCTTTTCTATTCCTATTAAGAATTTATCAAAAGAATCTAGAACTCAAGAAGAAATTGATAATTTTTCTACCTATATTCTGGATGTGGCATTTTATATTATAACTCTAGGATAATGTTCCAGAGGTGGGGGATCATAAGAAGAACATCCTCTATGATTGTCACAATATTCTTATCTCAGGTCATCCAGGGTTTCAAAAAACATATGCAATAGTAAAGAAATATTATTTTTGGCTAGGATTGAAGAAAGATGTGAAAAATTATGTCGAGAAATGTCTGTTATGTCAAACGAACAAAGTGGAATAAGTGAAACATCCAAGGTTGTTGCAACTATTGACAGTACCTAATAGGAAGTGAGAGTCTATTTCTATGGATTTCATTGTGGATCTTCGAAGGACTTAAAAAAACTTTGATAGCATTTTTGTGGTTGTTGATAGACTAACTAAGGTGGCTTGATTTATACCTATAATGACAATTGTGACACCCTCAGGAGTAGCTGAGTTGTTTTTTAAAGAGATATTTGTGAATTATGGGTTGCCGCAAGAGATAATTTGTGAGTGAATTTTGGAAATCTTTGTTCAAATTGTGTGGCACCAAAATAAGTATGAGTTCTGCATATCATCCGGAAACGGATGGACAAATTGAGAGAACCAATAGGAGTCTTGAAGACATGCTCTGTCGCAACCCTTGCTAGGTCCCCATTGCTAACTCGGTCCATTTTTCATTCTAGCAAGAGTTACGAGCGCTAACCCTTTGCATGCTGCCATGCGAAAGGTTAGCTTCCCAATACCGCGGACCCCAACACTTCATAGGAGGGGGACCAAACCTCCTACTTGGTTTTCGGGACTCACCGCTTAATCGGTAACCAATTCTTAGATGTGGACTTCCATCCATGGAAGTCCAATCTTATGTTGCACATCATGTTGCCGGAGTAACACTAAAACAACCCGAGCCATACTAGGCAACTATGCCCTCACCTTGGGCCAATGCCCATGGAGGCCTTGCCGTTGGGCCCCAGGTGGGTGAAGCCACACCACCTCACCCATATAAGCCTCTAGGACTCTAGGCAGGACCCCTACCCCACCGTCAAGTATCCTTTTGTCTCTCCCCCAACTCTTGGGGCCAAGTAGACATTTTCCCTTAGCCGCTAGCTGCCTAGCAGCTTCAGAACCCCATAACTTCCTTATACGGTCTTTGATTCTAATAATCGACCACTCCATCGTGATTTACGTTTCACGTAGATCACGATGGACTACTCACTTGCCCCATTCGGGCAAGTACAAAGGAAGTTATGCCCGTTTAAAGGTTCGCAGTCCCGGGAGCCACTCCCAGGCCACTGCTGTTGCAGGGCGCTGTCCCGGGACAGCACCCCACTCAACTTGCCATATCTTCTAGCTAACACCTCCAAATGAGGTGTTCTAAAGCATTCTAGAATCGGCATGCCATAAGCTACGCATAGCTTATGGCCTCACCCTCATGCCTCTTAGTCTCCGTGGGTAGGAGGCGTTCCCAACGCCCGGGGCCTTCACCCACACTAGGATCACTTGGGCCCTCTCACCAACGGCGCTACAAGTCCTGGGTGTCACTCCGGGGTCCCCCTTGTGCCCAAGGTGTTTCGGGCAATCCTTATGGAGAGGTACGCGACATGCTCAGAATGTACATTGGGAAAAGACAACATTTTTAAGATCAGTAATTGTATCAAATACAATTTGCTTATAACCAACCAGATCATAGTAGCATAGGGATGAGTCCATTTTATGCTTTGTATGGTCAAAAGTGTAGAACTCCAGTCTCCCTAGCAACTCTTAACTCTAAAACTGAAAGTATGAATCAAATGATTGAAGAAATGCATAGTGTATTGGAATGTGCTAAGCAATGTATGCAAGGTGCACAAGAGAGGTCCAAATTCTATGCCGATCAGAAAGGGAGTTTGAGAGAATTTGACGTCGGTCAGAAGATATTTTTGAAAGCAACTCCTAGACGCTCATGATTAAAACTTGGCAAGTCCAGAAAATAGTCTCCTAGATTTTGCGGTCCATTTCAAATCCTCAAGAGAATTGGTCAGTGGCGTATGCGTTAGACTTACCCAAAGACTGGAAAATTCATAATGTTTTCCACGTAAGTTTATTAAGAGGATACGTGTCCAATCCCAATCATGTACTTTCAGATTTACCTCAAGTAGTTCATGAAGGAGAGATGTTGGTTGAACCTGAAAGAATTTGGCACGTTGATTTGCAACACCTTAGGAATAGGTCATTCAGGAGATTTCTTATTAAGTGGAAAGACTATCCTGAGGACGAAGCATCATGAGAGTTAGAAAATGAGTTTAGAGAAACTTACCCGAATTTTGTCATTGAGGATGGGGAATAATCGCAAGGATGAATGTCCAAGACTAAGGAGCGTGGATGAATGAGAGATCAATGGATGAGGAGTCGGATGACTATTATTTATATAAAGTAAAGTGAAAGTGATCTACACATATAGAGGACGACACTGCTATGTGAGCGGAGAGCGGAGAGCGGAGATTTGGAGAGCGGTAAGCGGACAAGATGTAAAAATAGTAAAATATTTTTAGTAATATGAGATTTTGGGGCATAAGATTCGAATATGCCAAAAATATTGGAGTTTTTACTTAAAATAGCAAGAATTTTTGACCTATAACAGTGGGATATTAAGGCCAAAAAAATAAAGGGGCACTGAATTTGAAAAGGTCTGATTCAGTTTGGGAAGCGGGAAATGCTAAAATGATGGACAAATTATGATATAATAGAAAAATATATAATTGAAAGCCACGATGATCTCAAGAAAAAATAAATGATAATGGTTTTTTTAAGATTGGTGTGATTGAAGATTGAGTCAACAAAAATACAAAGGGCGACCAACTTGCTTTGTTTTTATTCCATCAATTTTGTCTTTTTCCTATCTATGGCTGAACTCTACATCGTGGACTCCAACAATTATTATTTGTGGTCGAGGAACTTATCTTCAGCTGAATATATATGAGGACATAATTTAGACTCATACACAATATGAATGTAGAGACGCATACATACTATGGGAGAAGAGAGAGACAACTTTGCTGGCATAGGATGGGAGAAGGAGATTAGAAGTTTAGGAGATCCCCATGTTCCCTTTAATCCATTGCCGGAACGTGAGAGGAGTGCTGCGAAGCAATATGGTGATGACTACGAGATGACTCCATTTTCGCAGTCCACACAAGCATGGAGGTGGAGGGTGGAGGAGGAGCGGCAACGCTATGCAGAAAATGAGAAGATGCGGGCGGATGTGTTGGCAAAGGACGCAACAAAATGCGTGGATAGGGAGGCAGATGATGGGGTTGATTTGAGTGTTGACAAGTCGACTGATGTGGAAGAGGAGGTCAAGGTAGTAGCCGAATGTTCGAGGTCTTTGTCGTTTCGCGATAGGATGAGAAGATTATCGCCGCATCGATGTCCGTTGAAGGAGCGGATGAAAGACCGAACGGTTTGCTATGTTGATTTACTTCGACCGGGTCCACCTCCGTCGAGAACGGACGATGAGGTGAAGCCACAAACATCTAGGAGGTTGGCACAACGGAAATACAGTTGATAGGAAGAGAAGACATGTTGTATTGAACATGTACTGGTCAGCGGTGCGAGAAACACATGACATAGTCGAGTATTGTAATGCAAAATTCTCAAGGGAATAAAGATCATCCATGAGATTATATTTCTTATGGCAAACAATTGTGAGTACACATGAGGTCCATTAATGGCCACATCCATTAAGGCACATTGTAGTCCTAGGCCGAGAGGAATTTTAAGAAGTAAATTGTGTCAAGAGGCCCCCCTCAAGGATGACTTTGACCTCATTGAAGCTAAATGTCGGGGCGTGAATGAATAAGTCAATGTCAGGATCTATATTGGAAACCTTGACAAAAATGAAGTAGAGGTGCTTACAATGCAGAAACGAATTTCGCTTGCGTCCGAACTTTGATATCATATCTTTGAAGGCCGGGCAATTACGCTTGGGCAGAGAGCTCACTGTGAGTTGGTAAACTGATTGTGTAGGTGCAGGTTTGGATTGCAACATG
The DNA here is from genome assembly GCA_964035585.1 of Polytrichum formosum. NCBI lineage: Eukaryota > Viridiplantae > Streptophyta > Polytrichopsida > Polytrichales > Polytrichaceae > Polytrichum > Polytrichum formosum. The sequence continues at coordinate 43,477,493 of OZ037938.1, read as the reverse complement.
ATCACGCAACCAAATCCAGGGCGTGGAATCATGGTTACCTTCAAGATGGTCATGTGCATAGCTCGTGCAGATGCGACCATCTGCATTTGTTTTGTTGATGGTGCAGTGTTGGACCGTCGCGTAGGCTTGGACTGCCTAGAAGTAGGGTAAGAGTCTGGGTTGGCTGGAATGTCCACACCGGAGAGGTCGAGGGGAGGAGCGGAGGTGTTAAAGAGGCGAGTTGGAGTGATGCGTTCTTTTTGGGGGAGTTGAAAGCCGACATTTTCAAGTTTAAGGATCTCCAGACGAGAGAGGTTAGTGCCAAGTTTGACAAGCCACACGGGCGGGATTGGAGGTCTTTCTTGATCAGCAGAGAATTTGTTGACCCACTTGCGACGAGAGCCCTTAACACAACGCTCAATGTCGTCAGGGCAAAAGAAAAACTTCTCAACTTTAGGTGTGGTGAATTTGTAATAGTTCCAAACTCCGATGTATGCTGAGGCTGGGGTGCTCTTGTTGTTGGTGACGATTTTGGCAGTACATTTCTTCTTGGTGACCGCATGCATGGCCCAACATGCCTTGGAGGAATTGTAAGGAACACGAGCAATATGCCAGAGTTTTTCGTCCACTTTGGACTCTTGTACAACTGTGACGTGGGGAAAATCAAGACCTGTAGGTGAGGGTGGTGGAACCTCCAGCACTGACGGAGAGGACTCCTCGATGATGGTAAGCAGAGGTGTAGCATGAGATCGCGTGGTTCTTTGACTGACACAAGGGCGAGAGAAATTGACGGTGTCGGGGCGGTGGGTCTCTTCGTCAGCTCCAATGGGGTGTCAGGCTTGCGTTTCTGGGATCCGAACTGTCACCAAAAATCCTCCACCGTTCGATTTCGTCCTAGCCCGAGTGGAAAAGTTTATAATGACATGTAGAGACTTCTCTCTTTGTAACCCAATATATAATTCCAATCTACCCTTGGAATATACACAACTTTATTAACACCACACTATGTAGTTTTACATTCCTTAATGTCGGGCAAGGTTATATCCTTAGCTTTTTCTAATGTCCACCCGGCCGCTTTGGCCACGCATGCCTTCAAAGATATCCCTCTTGTGAATCGAGTCCTTGCCGTCGACTCCACACTACTACATGAGTTCTCGCTTATTGATTCCGTGCTATCACATGTCATCGTGGTTGATTCCGTATTGGAACATGACACTTCGCTTGTGGATTCCATGAGCACATAGGCTTTAAATACAAGTATTAAAAAATACTTATATACTTATCCTTGCCCTTCCTTCTCTAAGTTCTTCTTGATGTAAATATCTATCAATGTCTTCCTACTAAACTTCAAAATAGTATAACTCCCACCCAACTTATGTTCTTCAAGTGAAATTTGGTACACTTGTTAACTACCTTATCAAAAATTTCCACACCAAATTTTGGCACAAACAGAGTTCATATGCAAAAGTTATGCATGAAATTCTAACTCTAACTACTTAGTATGAATGTTGTGATAAAGCATCCGGTCATTAAAACTCTAATAACTTCCAACTCCTACGTCCAATCAATCTAAAATTTTGACACAAGATAGATATATAAGTTCAGAAGGTAGTGTCAAATTTTGGTATCCATATCTATAACCCTCTAAGAGATACATATTTTCAAACCTTGTTGCTTTGTTCCTAGACACCCTCCCTTTCAACTTTTAATAATTCTTTCATCCCAATGACTGAAGCTCTCAAATTTTTACCACAACTCCCATACTTTATAATAAACAATCCCTCAAATTTTCATACCCATTGAACACTTTGATCATCCATAATTGACAAATCTCTCACTATAAAGTTCTGTTCAAGTTCATAACTAATAAAACACTACAAGTAATGCACCTAGTACAATCTAGTCATTCTAAATGCCACAAGTTTAAACAAGTTTGAACTCTCTCACTTCAATATGAATCTCAATGCAACAAGTTGAAGTTTACAATCAAACTCCAAATTCCTTAAACCCAATCTACTTCTAACAAGAGGTCAATCCCTCTTCAAGGCTAAATAGCCTTGGCTCTTCTCTTAAGAACTAAGCACACACATGTGCTCCTATCTTGCTTCCCACACACCCACACTTATAACCCGTGGGGTGCTTAAGGAGCACGAAGGAAAGAGAGGATGAGTGAGGGAAGAATGAGGGATTATATAGTAAGTTGAGAGGGAGAGAGGGCATGAGGTAAGGATAGGGTGAGAGGATTAGAGCCTCCAATCACAACCCCTTAACCTTCTCCTTCTAAGTAGGGACTCATCCCATTCACAAGGCTCACGATAAGCCTTCGAAATCTCCTCCTACTTTGTAGGCTCTCATCTAATCTCCTAAGCCTTCCTCCCTCAAATGATCAACAAAGATCCTAATTCAAACATTTAACTAACTTTGGCTTTCTACCTACCACACTTTACCAAGGTATGTCCTCATACTACTTAAATCCACTCCACACAAGCCTAATGCTTCAAACTTAGCTTTCTTCAAGCTTCACTCTTTTTATATTTTTGTGAATAATCATAAATCAACAAAACACTACTTGTAATGTTTTACAAGTGTTAACAACACATGTGGGCATCAATTTGGGCTCACATTATTGGCGACCATCTGGGACCGGCTCCCAGAATGTCTTGCTTGAAGTCAAGTGTCTTCATGTGTGGAATTGCTTGCACCTACTGTCGGCCGTTCGTGTCGGGAAGCTTTGTCCATTGAGTGTCTCTAATTGTACCGAGTTGTTAGAAAATGTATTCGCCACAATGTAAGGACCTAACCAAACCGCATCAAATTTGCCCGGAAAATCCATTTTCTTCCCATCTTGGAGCATAACCAACATTCCTCGTTCTAATGCCCTCTTTTTGTGACGCTTGTCAAAGATAACCTTCCTTCGCCTTTGAATTGCTTCCATGTGTTGAGCGGCCCTTCGCCTCTTCTCATCCAACTCCTCTAGATCCCCGAGCCTATTTCTCAAAGACTCATTGTCGTTGAGGCGTGTCCCTATTGCAACCCTCAATGACTCCACCTCAAATTCAATAGGGAGTGTAGCCTCAATACCGTAAACCAAAGAAAACGGAGTAGCTTGTGTTGTCACTTTGTAAGTCGTCCGATAAGCCCACAAAGCCGCGTTTAACTTGACGTCCCAATCTCTCTTTGAGTCGATGACCGTCTTGCGTAAAATGCCCACTAGAATCCCGTTCACCCGCTCCGTTTGACCATTAGTTTGAGGGTGATAGGGAGTAGTCTTCCTATGGTCGATCTTAAACCTCTGATTCATCTCTGAAATGAGGTCATTAAGAAAATGTGTACCTCTATCACTAACTAGAATCTTTGGGACTCCAAACCTAGTAATGATATTTTCATACATAAATGTGGCGGCATGTGAGGCCAAAACCCCCCACCCTTAAGCGTCCTTAGTCCGAGTAGTGGGTTTGGGCTCACATTCTTCCGTGGCATTGGCTTTGGGTTTGGATGAGTCCTTTGATGACTCAAGTGTCCAATTCCTTGCCTTGTATGCACAAACCCAAGCGGATATTCCCCTTTTCCTTTTACCATTAGTCACCTTCACCTCCCTTGGGTCCTTGAGCTCATCCATAGGCTTGCTTGTAGATTCCATGACAATGTTCAACTCTTTGTGTAATTTTATGGTTTTATCTCCTTCACATAACAATGCATAAACATAGAAAACAACTCTTTTTTATTACGTGGTCATTGATGAGAAGTGTTAAAAAACACTTCACACAACAAGTCACCCACGCCACACCACACCAAGCTCAAATTAAATGTCAATCCACTTCCCCTACCTAATCATGTATCCAAACTAACTCCAACTATGCTAAATTCTAGTTGCATCAAAGACATGCCCTCTTATGCACTAGTGAAAGTCACTGAGTTATGGAGTGGGAGCCATTCCCATGATCAAGCTTACACAATTCCCTTGGTCTTTAACTTAGCTAGCCTAAGCTTCGTGGGCGGGCTCACTAGCATCCTAATGAAGTCAACTCCAAACGCGATCATACTTGGCCCAACAATGCCCCTTAGTTAGTCAGACATCATGGTCCAAAAATCCATTCGACAGAAAAATGTGTTCGAAAGTTATTCTACGCTGTTCACCCGGCCACTGGGCCCGTCATTGCCCGTCATCTCCCCGTCAACTGCCCGTCAATTTTCGGGAATCCCTCTCCTGTCACCTGCCGAAGACAGATGTCACAGCTGCAGCTCTTCTCAGTCGTGGTTATTCTCTGTGGGCTTTCCACCAGTTAATCTCGATGGTCTTGTACAAGCCCAGAAGCTTGCTAGCTTCAACCACCTGCCTTTCCACCAAATCTGCCGCGCATGGCCTCAGGAAGCCTCTTTACCCAATTTACAGCCTTGTGGCTTACTGAGCTGCCGATTGCGGCTTCTCAATTACCTGGAATCGCATTCTTCTTGAGGTACCCTGGACGTGCGCATAGACTGTAGCAATGAACTTTTTCTTGGTAGCTGGTGTACTGCCGCAATCCTTCCCTTGCTCTAGCCACTTCGGCACTCTTGACCCCAAATCAATAAAGGAAAACCGACGGATGTCAACATGTAACCGGTTGGACTTGCAAACACTAGGATCTAGACCGATTGTGCCCAAAAATCTCCCCGATCAGTGCTCTTGACTGCAGCTCCGGAGTCACAGGTTCCCCGCCTCCTTCAGTGCAAGAATTCCACCGAATTCACAGTCTCAAACCCCCCTCAGAGCACTTAGTCAATCTCCTCTTACCGGAATCCCAGTATTTTACCTTGCAGCTCCAAGGTAGCAATGGTAGATTCTCCGCTGGAATCCTACCTCCCGTGAAAGAGTGGTTAGTCTTCCGTGTACCTCCAGTCCTTTGCTTTGAGAGAGACCTCAGTGAAGCATCCTTTTGAGAGCAGCCACATTAGCTGTTTTCACCCCACTTTCTAACACCCACCTATCCCCAAAGAGAAGGCGCAGTAGTTAAGCTCACCCCCAATGCCCAGCTTCCTTCCTTGCTCTCATAAAACAGAGGTACACTCCCTGCCCATACCACTTCGGACTTCGCTATTGATGCTGCTCCCGGTGCACTCATGATTTTCTCCCTCAAGCACCAAAAAAACAGCAGGGATTGAACCCGGCATTACACTTCATTTTCCTTGTGTAAAGAAAAATTGAGAGAAAGGGTAGTGTTCATACACACCCCCCCCCCCACACACACACACACCCTCAAGAGGGTAAAGAGATTGTGTTGATAGACTAACTAACCACACTAATTAACTCCACTAATTTCCCACACATTGCCTCTAAATCCAAGAGTTTTTCCTACTACTAACTCACATCCTCCTCATGAGCTCTAAGAGCTCCACTTCCCAACATCAACAAGAGAGAGAGAGAATGAGAGCAATCCCCCACCTTACCTCGGACCCCCTTGGGAGTGCTCAACCCAAACTTAGCCTCCTCCACTTTCCGCCGCCATAACTTTCTCCCCTTGCCTTCCCAAATTGTCACTCACCACTTTAATTCAAACCACGATGCTTAAATCGTAATTTGATTGGTGCTTTTAGAATTTGCTTATCCTCCACCTTGCATTCTTCCTTGGATCTTCCCCATTAAGTGGCCACGATGAGGTGGTCCACTTGTGCGCTCAATGTGATCCTCCATTCAACCCAATTCGAACGCACTTGCCTCTTGAGTTACCTTGGTTGTCTCCATCGATGTGTACTAGCCTACCCACTAACTACTCAATCCAAGTCCTCCCTACCTAGCCCTCTTCACTCAAATCCTTTTCCAAGGTAAAAACACAATGACTTGTTCATCTCCTAGCATCTTACCGTATTGTACTTCTAAGGCTAACATTCACTCTTTTTATATTTTTGTGAAGTGACATACCACTTCAAAGCACACCAACTAATGTTTTAAAGAACTAAGACTAAATGTGGGCTCCGCTTTGGGCTCACACGGCATGTGCGGCCGTGTCGGTTTTTACCGCCTTGGCTTCCGCCCATTTAGTCAAGTACTCGGTAGCTACAACAATGTATGCCATCCCTCTCGAAGAGTGGGGATGGACCTCCCCTACATAATCTATTCCCCATTTCTCAAAGGGAACTAGTGGTAATGAAATGTGCAATGGCATCTCCATCCTAAGGTCATTTCGAGCGTACCTTTGGCAAGCATCACACCTTCTAACATAGTCGTGTGAATCCTGAAACAATGTAGGCCAAAAGTAACCTGCTCTAAGGATTTTCTGGCCGGTAAGTTGACCAGAAAAATGCCCTCCACAAGCACTATCATGACAAGCCTCTAGAATATCCGGAACCTCTACTTGCGATATACATCTTCTCAAGATGGTGTCCGCTCCTCTCCTGAACAATCTATTGCCTATCACTGCAAAGTGCCTACTATTGACTCTAACCTTTCTTTTCTCCTCTTTCGTCCATTCGGTTGGTAATTGTTGAGTGGTCAAGAACTCTACAATTCCGGCATACCAATCCGGTGTGGACGTGACTACAAACAATCTATCATCCATGAGGCTATCATCTATTGGCGTAGTGCCCATCTCCTCCGACAATCTAGACAAGTGGTCGGCTTGTAAATGCATGCGGCCCGGTTTATATTCCACCGTGTAATCAAACTCTTCGAGTAACAAGACCCACCTAGCCAACCTTCCACTCAACTCCGGCTTGTTGACCAAATATTTAATGGCCATGTGATCCACAAAAAACACTACCGGATTACAAATAAGATAGTGCCTAAACTTCTTGACCGAAAATACCATGGCTAGACACTCTCTCTCCGTAGTGGAGTAATTCCTCTCCGCGGAAGTCAATTGCTTACTAGCATAAGCTACGGGTAGATCCTTCCCCTTCTCTCCCGTGGATTGACACAAGGCACTACCCACCGCTACGTTGCTAGCATCACAATACACATGAAAAGGCTTTTCCCAATCCGGTGGCCTTAAGACGGGATAAGTGCTCAATTTTGATCTCAACTCTACAAAGGCTTTTTGGCACTCATCCGTCCAAACAAATCTGACATCCTTCTTGAGCAATTGAGTGATAGGGACCGCTATCTTTGCAAAATCCGGAATCAACTCTCTATACCACCCCACATGTCCTAACAACTTAGAGATCCCCTTGGCATTTTTCGGAGTTTCTAACCCGTCAATGACCGCTATCTTGTCGGGATCCGGTTCTCTTCCCTTTTGGCTCACAACATAACCCAACAAAACTCCCCTTTGTACCCCTAGGAATGTCTTGTCCGGATTTAATGCCAACCGCATTTGCCTACACCTAACCAAGGCCTCCCTCACACAATGCACATGCTCTTTAGTGCTAGATTGGGTACTAAAATCATCAATATAAACCGTCATGGACTTGAAGAGCAAGTCGCTAAAGATATACATGACTAGTCGTTGGAATGTTGCCGGTGCGTTGCATAAACCAAATGGCATAACCACCCATATGAAAGTCCCCCAAGGTGTCGTAAATGCCGTCTTGTGCAAATCCGCGAGCGCTATGGCTACTTGGTTGTAGCCGGCGTATCCATCCATAAATGTGTACCTCTCATGACCCCCTACCTCCTCTAACAACAAGGTAATGAACGGCAAAGGAAAGTGATCCTTTTGCGTACAATCATTGAGCTTCCTATAGTCTACACAAACTCTAAGCTTCCCATTTTTCTTTTTCACTAACACCATAGGAGAAACCCAATCCGTAATCTCTACCGGCTTTATAAACCCAGCCTGCAACAACCTCTCTAATTCCGCCTTGACCAATATTTGCAATCTAGGGTTCATCCTTTTTTTTTGTCTCACCGGTTTTGAGCCCGGAACTAACGGAATACGATGCTCAACCATCTCTCTAGGAATCCCCTTGAGCTCATCGTATGACCAAGCAAAAGTATCACTAAACTCATCTATCAAATCACTATACTCCTTAATCTCCTTCTCATCGAGTTTAGAGCCCATCTTCATTGGTCTAACTTTCCCATCCTTCATTTTGACATCCACAAACTTCCAATCCTCTACGACCACTCGTGTTTGCTCCTCGGTATCTCTATACCAATCGTTGGGTACATTAGGGTAGTCCTTGACATCATGACCCACGATAATGCCCGTAGAAGTAGTTTTAAAATGCAAAGCGGGCTCTAACTTTGAGAGTTCTAACATGGCCTCCTCATCTTGAGTCCCATCTATATGTACCAAACTCACATCACTCAACTCAATATCATCTAACCATGGAATGAGTCCTCCCTTCACCCATTCTTCCTCCGTGAGAACCTCACACGGCTCTAAGGACAAATAATCCTCTCTAGACACCCTATCTTGGAGAATACAACTATGAGTCATCATCATGACGTCGCTAATGGACTCCGTGTATTGTCTTGACCAATGTATAAAATCTCCATCAACATCTTGATTGTAAAAATTAGGACCTAAGAACCCGCTAGAAGAATACATTTTAGTCTTCTCCTTGTCTTGAACAACTTCCACCAATGTATCCTCAAAATCCTCCTTAATTCCACCATTTTCCTCTTCATCCGACATTGGATCAATCTCCTCCCTAACCCAACCACCTAAAGGTGCAATAGAGACCTTGACTCTATTATCTACGGGACCATAGGTGATAGAAGGTTTGTGTCCTCCCCAATCTACTACGGCGTTAGACATCCTTAACCAAGGTCGCCCTAACAAAATGGGGAATGCATCCTTATTGTCGTGCATTTTAATGACTTGGAAGGTCACAATGTATTCTTCACCTCCCGTGTTAAGCCGACAATCTTTGATAATCCCCACCGGAACCACCGGACTTTGATTGGCCATATTAATCACAAATGGCGACGGACCCGTCAAACTTAAGCCCAATTTCCGCATAGTGTGCTCGGGTAGAATATTGAGACTACTTCCACCATCCACCAAAACATGAGGAACCACCTTGTCCACTATTGTTACTTCAATCTCCACCGCCTTGACTTCCCGAGTTCTTCCTTGCATTTGGACCCTTGCCGACACTCCAGTCTTTGGCCTCTTGGCCCTCCTATTCACGGGCATCCCGTCCTTCAAAGTTTTCCTAGCTACCGGTGAAATTTCTAACAATTGGCCAAAGGTGATATCGGCCTTTAGTGAGCTAAGGTCGGCCCAAAGGTCGTATCCATCTACTCTATCGGCCTTAGGCCTTCTAACACTATCAAACTCCTCTACGGGAATGCCCGGACCTTCCCACTCTCCTACATCACCACCCTCTAAATCATGGATGACATTAGACCTCTCCCTCTCATTGGCAATTTCATTTTCTCTCTCTAATGCCTTAGTGGCCTTCCTAGCCTCTCTAGTTACATTCTCCAAATCTGAAAAATAAGGAATTTCCCCCAATGGATTTTCCTCTTCTTCCTCCTCCTCCTCTACTTCTAATGGTGCATTACCCCTCATTGCTCTAGTGGTAACGGCTAATGCCGGAGCCTTATGCACAATTTCCTCCTTAAGACTTTTTAACTCGTATGAAATGGAGTTAGCATGTGGAAGACATGAACCTTGACCATTTGTGGACATTTCTAAATTTACCGGAACGGTAGAAGAATCCATAAATCAGACATCTTGAGATGTAGACGGTCCCATTTGAAGTGGACTCTTTTAAGGTGAAGAAGATCTGACTTGAGAGATTTGATAGTTCTAAAGCATATTTGAAAGCAAGAGGTCTTATTTGTGGTGAATTGGATCTGACTTTAGTGATTTGAGAATCTACGAACCCATTTGACACCGTGAGAGGGTGAAAGTACACTACGGTCCCCAATTTAATACGTCACAAACACAGTTTTGCTAAAATCGTGTTTTTGAACATCAACCACGTCAAATATACAATGAATTTATATTATATTTTTTCATATTCTTGTAGTCTTTATCCTAAGGAAGAGATATCTTGTACTAAACCTCTATATAGTGTCATATTCTAAGAGAAACAAGTATTATTGTACAAAAAATTAATACTGTCACAGTATGTGCAATATTAACTTTTCTCAAAACATACTTCAAAAATGATTGAAATTACATTCAAATCGCTTGAATTTTGTTGTGGGCATAGTATATAAGAAAAGACAATGAAGTTTGTTAATTTCATGGTTTTTGTCACATTTCATTTCTTCAAATGCTTTCTGGCACGTAACTTTTTTTTCGTAAGCCATAAGTGCCAAAGAATTGCATTTAAAAAAAAATTGAAACCTTAATCATGAGAATTCCAAAATTGAGGTGGGCAATTTGTCCGATTTTCAAATTAGTTAATCCTAATGATTGTGGAGCAACTTGTATGAATTTTTATATACAAAAAGTACTAAAAAATACTTCAAGGAGGGGCCACAAGTGGCTAGGGCGTAGTGTGCTTCTACGTGAGAGCATTTTTGAATCCAAATGGACCTTATTTGAGAACATTGGAGTGGAACTACAATGTTTGATGGCAAGAGGGCTCATTTGGAGTTTGGAATGATTTGACTTGGTCATTTGGATGTTGAAACGTTGACTTGAAGGGATAGGCTAGTCATTTGAGTTCAAGTGAAGCATACTTGATTGGTTTGATTGATTTGAGTGTTGGAAAGCATATTTGAGGGATAAGACTAAGCATTTGAGTGATTTTAGTGTCTTAGGACTTCTTTTGAGGTGGAAAAGATCTGACTTGAGGTATTTGAGAGTGTAAGGCATATTTGAGGAAAATTGGACTTTGTTTGAAAGGTTTGCGTGTCTTTAGACTTCTCTTGAAGTAGAGAACATCTGATTTGCAAATCTTGAGCATACAAATCAATTTTTGGAGTAGAAGATGGCATATCTTGAGAGCGAAGTAGCTAAGGTCATAGACAAGTTCCATGGAGAAAAATTTAGCCTTTGGAAGTTCAAAATGGAGATGGCTTTGGCTTCCGTGGACCTTTGGGACATTGTAGACGGATCCGAGAAGGCTCCACCTTCCAACGCGGATTCCAAAATGTTGAAGGAATACCAAAGGCGCGTGAAGAAAGCCATGTCTACCATCGGCCTCAACTTGGTAGACATCCAACTTATGCACATCAAGAGTTGCAAAGGACCAGCGGAGGCGTGGAAGACACTTTGCAACATCCATGAGACGAAAAGTTTGTCCAACATCTTGTTCGTGCGCCACAAGTTCTTCATGTGCAAGATGGAAAAGGGCGACGACTTGTTAGACCATATCAACAAGGTCAAAGCGCTTGCGGATCAACTCACGTGTTTGGAGGTTTCCATGCGAGTGGAAGACGTCGTCATGACTTTGCTCGAGAGTTTGCCGGTATCATACGAATTCTTAATCACCGCTTTGGAGAGGATGTCGATGAAGGAGTTGGCGATGGAGTATGTGACAACACGTTTGATGCACGAGATGTCCAAGCGCAATGAGAAAGAGCCCCAAGGCGAAGATGTGGCGATGGTGTCGCATCACGGAAAAGCGGGTTATCCACCTTCGCGGCAAGGCGTAAAGACATGCGTCTATTGCGGCAAGCCGGGCCACATTACACGATTTTGCTACAAAACAAGAAACAAAGAGAGGGAGAGCGCCAACAATGTGAAGGATGAGGATGAATTCGGATTTGCAACACAACACAGAGCGCATTTGAGAAGCGTTTGCAAATGGATCATGGATTCGGTAGTCTCAAAGCACATGACTTCGCATAGATTGGCATTCGACACATACGAGGTAATTTCTCCATACAATGTGCATTTCGGTGATAATAGCGTGGCCGAAGCCACTAAAATGGGATCCATTGTCGTTGAAGTTGAAACGAGAGGCAAAACCACTAGAATTCAAATCATGGATGTGCTTCACATGCCGAAGTTGCAAGCCAACTTGCTCTCGGTGAGCAAGCTTTTGTCGAAGGGATTGAAGGTACGATTTCACGTAAATGAATGCATTGTGAGAGGTGTGAACGGCGACGTGGAAACAATAGCTCAACGCGAAGGGAATTTATATCAAATGACCTTCATGGAGGTATGCGGAGCGGATGCAGCCAATTTTGTGCGTTCGAGTGCGGGAGGCGATTTGGTGGGGCTCTGGCACCGCCGAATCGGACATTTGGATGTGGGGAGCATTTATGCACTACAAAGCATGGTAAATGGCATAAATCTAGGTAAAATCTTTTCCCCCACCATTACATTGGTTTGCGAAGCATGCACGGAGGGTAAGCAATATGTAGCAAAGTGGGGCAACGATGCGGAGAGGCTAGCAACAAAGCCATTGGAGATTGTGCATTCGGGTGTTTGTGATGTGATTACAATGCAAATGCAAACTATGGTGTACTACTAATGTACGTCACACTAGCTTCCTATCTTAGTCGATATATGACCTATCGTTACTTAGATGGTGTAGGAGACGTAAATGTTTAGCACACTCTAGTTGTTGCAAATTTTAGTTTTTGACTAACAATCTTTTTTGTTCCGGAATACATGTGCTTGCATCCAACATGAACACAAAGTCCATACACTACAAGTCTACAATCTGGTAGCTAACATTCCTATTGAAAATTTGGTTTCCAAAGTATAGATATGGGAGAGGTATTGCTCCATCTAGTTATGAACAAATCAGTAAGGTGCTATAATTTTTTTTGGAGAGATAAGTATTTTCTTTGGACACTACAAACTAAATAACATGAGTGTGTAAAAGGGGATATTTATAGGCATTGATGTTTATTATATATATATATATATATAAGGGGGAGTTGTTGTTTATTATAATTTGTTGTTATCTACAATAAAATGGTTGTTGAGAATTTTAAGGTAGAGGTAGATGTACAAATCGTAATCCTAATTTTTTTAAAATAATAGTATTTGTGCTTTACCTTATGACCTAAACAATTATTTGTTTTCAAATCTAGATTCTATCATTTCCCTAGCTTCAATGATGCACATTGCATGGTCAAATTCTCATGAGCTGCATTTTATGGATGAGAAAAAAATTCTTTTAAGCCGTTCTCAAATTTGAAAACAAAAGTGAATTGGATGAGGTTCATAATTTGTAATCGAACCTTGGGATGAGATATTGTTTGCCCCCTTGAATGGTTTGTGACGTGCATTTTGGTTACTCTTCATCATCAATATTTCACATGCTCATGTCTTGTCTAAATAATGCTTGAAATGGACTTAGCATAACGTAGGTGCTCCCCTCACTTGTCTCCATGGGGCATGGAGCATAGCGTTGCAACTCCCCCTCGCTTGTCTCTCGGGGAGATCACTCCATTGTCAAGTTGAACACCACGTGCGAACAAAGTTTGCTACCCCTATATTACATGTCATAAATAATTTTAAATTTTATGATATTTTTTCTACATATACACAACCATTGATGGTATCTTTTGTATATTTTTTTGAAATTTTTAGTCATCTTCATTAATTGTAGCAATTTGTTTAGTTTAATTCTGCATCATTCTAGTTAGAAACGGTATGTTTTATTAAAAAAACAAATCATCAAATTTAGTCACCAATTTTTACTATGTAACATGTACCATTTATATCTACTTATGAAAAAAATTTGATAAAATTGTGACCCATTTTGGTGATGTTTTTTACATTTTTTACATTTTTTACATCTAAAATGATCGCACGTGGTTGTTCAACTCTACAATGGAGTGATCTCCCCGAGGCTTGTCTTTGCAGTGCATGGAGCGCAGTGTGGCCACTCCCCTGATTTTGCCCACCCCTACCACAACCGTTAAGCTGCAATTCCTAAATGTGGACCTAAACAGGGTCCTGGTCTGATGTGTGCATTATCCCAGGGCCCTGACGGTCCTTTTCCCTATGCACCATTAACTATTAATATCACTACCAAACTCCTTGGATACTCAAATATCTTAAGGGAAAAATTAGTACTTAGCAATAGAACATACCAAAAAACTCACCATGGACACCTTCATCTTTATCAACAAATTTTACAAAATATACCGCTTATTAAATCGCACAAGACACCCCTCTTCCCAATATAACCACCCAGACAAACTCCTCATTACCCTCATCATAGACACCATTAGGACCTCCACTCATAACATCACCATCAAAAAAACCAGAGCATACTCAAATATAGTTGGAAATGATGAGGCCGACAAGATAGCTAAAAGAGGAGCACTTGAACCACGTATCATGACAACCCCTTTTCGTCAAATTGGCCACCAAACTCCATACTAGTTGGCAATACCCCCAACCTCTACACAACATGACAACTTAGTACATAACCTCAAAGCTACATTGAAACAAAATACAAAAGCGCTATCTTTTCAAATGCACAAACACAATACCAAATGTTAATTACTAGCTAACCTTTGAATATATTCATCCAAAATGGTCCAATCTTCTTTGGATGCACCTTAGATCACAAATGCCCAACTCACACAAACCCTTATATTTTGGTATGGTAGATACCTCGGAAACTACTCAATAAGCACGTCCTCAAACAAGGTATCTCACCACTTTGTAACTTGTGCCCATTCAAACAAAACAAAAATTGCCTACACCTCCTCTCATGCTGCACAAATACACACATAAACAACCTCCACACTAGCCCACATAACAAAGCAATCCATGCAATAGCCAACACACTGCTAGCACACCTTCCACAAGATGTTTCCCACTCATAAACGCAGGAAAAAACTCAACAAACGAACATTGGAAAACACCAACCCACCATGGTTCCTCCCTTGCTCTTGCTGCCTCCCATTCTACAAGTGCCCCACACAACTACACCCCGATATACTATGCATCCTTGGAGAAACACCTACAACCAAACCCCATTTTCACCAAACCCCAACCTAAAAATCCAACTCTTTGAATTCACATACTGCAACAATAGATTTCCCTTGAAAGCAACAACAAGGAAACTTGACAAATATGCCATATTCCTCCAATTGCTCACCCAACAAGGATGGCAAGTCCTCCCGCCGTGCTCACTAATGGCTCCTCAAAACAGGGCCAACGCCTTTCCCCACCCTACCCAAATTAAAAAAAATGTTGGCCACAAATCCCATATCGAATGAACCATTCTTCTAGGTCCTATATATATGTGTGTGTCACGGGGGGTTCACTTAGTGCATTTTAAAAACAACGTGCGGCATAATATAGGGAGGATTAAATTCGTTTGACATAAAATTTATAAAATAATTCCAAATAATGAAGGGTTCATTAAAAGTAGACAATCCCATTAAAAGTAAGATAGATAGGTATAAAATATGGATCATTCTTTTTTTGTAAAAATAATATAAGGGCTGAAAATAAGGATCCTAGGATGTATGTTTAGTAGAATCAATTTTGTACAGATGGCTCATGAGGGATGGATGAAAAATGACTCATCATTTACCCAAAAATAAATGAAATTGTAAGCCTAACCCTAACTCTCTTCCTGACACCTCTTGGTGGCTTCTAACCCTAGCTCTCTTCCCGACATCTCTCAGTGGCTTCTCTCCCTTCTCTTGGTGGCCTCTCATTTTTCATTTTTCTTTTGGCTTCTCATTTTTCGGTGACTTCTCTACTCCGACATCATCAACTCCAACATGTATGTTCATTTCCAGTACCACTTCTTCATAGCACAAATGTTTTATTCAATGTTGGAGTCTTTGTGATTTGCATGTTGTCCCTGCCATATTTGCCCAACTGTTTAGTTTTCTTTATTTTGCGATCTTTTTGCGAGATCATGGTGACGTTGCCTTCAATCCAACTTCCATCTTTGATCGCTCCAAGCTCTCTCTCATCGTGCAATCTCAACATCTTGTAGGTAGATTCTTGTAGGTATTCTTTATACCTTTTTCTTGCCATGTTTTTTCCCACCACTTTGGCATTGCATGCACTTTTAAATTAATTTTTTTAAAATTAAAAGGAATGTAGACTACAAAAAATTGCAATGACATGGGCATTATAAGTAATGGTAGGGTGCAAAAAAATAGGCCATTTTAGAAAATTAAGTAATTATAGGGAGCTTTTAATTCTTGCCTTGGAGGTAAATAGCCCCTAAACAAATACCCTTCCGCCGCACGTGGTGCACAAAAATCCTATAGAGTGACCCCCCCGTGATGTGTGTGTGTGTGTGTGTGTGTGTTCCCTTTAGCTTAGCATTCAAACAATTGGATATCATTTTGAAAATGACATGTGTTAAGAAAGATTGTAAACAAACCACAAGTAGGAAAATTATTACAAATGTACAATGAAGTTATAGTCTTTTTTATTTTTACTATTTGAAAGGGCCTTTGTCAGTTTTAAGCTGAATTTAAAATCCTAGGCCAATTCGCTTGTCATTTGTAAATTGCCTTTTGCATGGTTCATTTGAGTAGATTATTACTTGCGGAGGTTTCTACTAAATCATTTTGTATAATTTTTTAATGAATTCTCAAATAAGAAAATTAAAACTAATTAAGCATTTAGGGTTTAGTGTTTAGTGTTTAGGGTTTAAGGCCCTTAATTAAAGGTTAAGGGTTTTGGGTTTACAATTTAGTTTAGGATTTAGGGCCAAGGGTTTTGGGTTTATGGTTTGGATTGTGCTTAATTAGTTTAAATGTGTATGAATACTTGTGAAAGGAGAAGGCATCAATTTAAATATTATAAAGCGAGCTCGTAAAAAATTGCACAAGTATTCATACACATTCAAAAGAATCACTCAACTCAGAAAGGACAAGTGAGTTTGCCTACTATTTTGAGTTCAATTTAAAAATGAGAAAGGCCCTTTCAAATGGTAAGTCACAAATGGGTATAACACTATTGTTAATGAGGAATCTATTACATCCTTTCATGACAGTTTCACTAGGTAATAAAATTTTAAACAAGTACTTATGTATTAAGTTAAAGTGAATATATATATATATATATATATTGGACCTTGAAATGAGGTGCATTGAATATGGGTTTTGTAAACAAGTAGCCTACAAAGAAATTTTTGTTGGGCGGGGCAGGCAAAGGCATCAGCTCTCTTCTGAGGAGCCCTTAGAGACGAGGTCCTCCCGCCTATAATCAGAGCAACCGAAATTTGTGGCACCATTCACACCCCAATCACCAAAAGCCTCACAGACTTTAAAATCTCTATCCAAAAATTTCATAAACTCATGATGCCCTCTCACAAATCTCCATCATATACTTGACACACATTTCCTCAACAAAAGAAAGCTCGAACAGAATCAATCTCCAATCCCACTAGACTAATCCCAACCAGGGATGTACAAATAGACGTGACGCGGCCTAAACGCGTCACGTCGCGTCACGAATGACGTGACGGCATCACGTCGCGTCACGTCCAGGGTGTGGCGCCAAACGGACGTTACTGTAGTAAAAAAAAATTACTAATGGGATTTTTTTTTCGGATAAGTAATTATTTCGACATCAATACAGGCAGTCGTCTACCATGGTCGACTGCTATATAGGCAGTCGACCACTTAATCGACTGCTAACTTAGCAGTCGACTACAATGGTCGACTGCTAATGTAGCAGTCGACTAAGTGGTCGATTGCTATATAGGCAGTCGACCACTTAATCGACTGCTAACTTAGCAGTCGACTACAATGGTCGACTGCTAATGTAGCAGTCGACTAAGTGGTCGACTGCTATATAGGCAGTCGACCACTTAATCGACTGCTAACTTAGCAGTCGACTACAATGGTCGACTGCTAATGTAGCAGTCGACTACAATGGTCGACTGCTAATGTAGCAGTCGACTAAGTGGTCGACTGCTATATAGGCAGTCGACCACTTAATCGACTGCTAACTTAGCAGTCGACTACAATGGTCGACTGCTAATGTAGCAGTCGACTAAGTGGTCGACTGCTATATAGGCAGTCGACCACTTAATCGACTGCTAACTTAGCAGTCGACTACAATGGTCGACTGCTAATGTAGCAGTCGACTAAGTGGTCGACTGCTATATAGGCAGTCGACCACTTAATCGACTGCTAACTTAGCAGTCGACCATTGTAGTCGACTACTAATGTAGCAGTCGACTAAGTGGTCGACTGCTATATAGGCAGTCGACTAAGTGGTCGACTGCTATATAGGCAGTCGACCACTTAATCGACTGCTAACTTAGCAGTCGACTACAATGGTCGACTGCTAATGTAGCAGTCGACTAAGTGGTCGACTACTATATAGGCAGTCGACCACTTAATCGACTGCTAACTTAGCAGTCGACTACAATGGTCGACTGCTAATGTAGCAGTCGACTAAGTGGTCGACTACTATATAGGCAGTCGACCACTTAATCGACTGCTAACTTAGTAGTCGACTACAATGGTCGACTGCTAATGTAGCAGTCGACTACAATGGTCGACTGCAAATGTAGCAGTCGACCATGGTAGTCGACTGCCAATGTAGCAGTCGACTACCACCGTCGACTGCTATATAGGCAGTCGATTACCATGGTGGACTGCCATATAGGCAGTCGATTACCTTGGTCGACTACCACCGTCGACTGCCTGTATAGCAGTCGACCATGGTAGTCGACTGCCAATGTAGCAGTCGACCATGGTAGTCGACTGCTACATTGGCAGTCGACCATGGTTGATAGTCGACTGCTATGTTGCCGTCGACGAAGATAGTCGACTGCAGTTGTAGCAGTCGACCATTGCCGTCGACTGATACTATTAAGAGACAAATGCAGTCAACATCATATGTTTGTTGGGTTAAATTTTAATGGTTTGGGTATAGTGGAATATGGATGGATGGAAGTAGTTTAGAAAAAATGTGATTAAAGCCAACAATGATATGTAGAAGGAAAAAAAACCGCGTTGTATTAAAACAAGTATATCGTAAAGATATAAAAAATATACAAGGTTGTCCATATCAATGATACACGCATACTACCTTAACCCCTACGATGTTGCCTAAAAAACTAAACAGACTAAACACTATCCTTAACCTCAGTTCTCCAGCAGTCTATCGGCTCATCCCACCCCACAAACGGCATCTGCATCCGTAGTTTGGCGATGGTCAATGAAATGCGGTTCGACACGTTCTCGCATGTCAATGCACTCAAAGTGACATCCCAAATTTTCCTTCCTTCTTTGGCAAAGAGAATTCGGTCATCACCATCGTTGCAAAGTTGTCGAGCAATCATGCCGACCGCATAACACTCAGCCTCCGCGGTGTAATATACATCGGGATCATGGTGTCTCCTGTTTTGGATGTAAAACAGTTCCGGCGCCACCCAAAACTTCTCCTTCCTCAATTTTTCCTTCGCTTCTACGGTTTCCGCATGCCATAGCGATAGGACATCCTCACCCGAATGCGTTGCACATCCCCAATCGCACACCCCAATCTTGAGGCTCCCGTCCGATTCCCAATGCAACATAATGTTGTCAATGAATAGATCGTTGTCAGGGTTGTCTATCCCGCCGTTGTGACGGTGTCGTGCCGTCACGACGTGTCGTGTCGTGACGGACCCCTCCGTCACGACACAATAGGGTCCACGTAGGGTCAACATAGGGGGAGCCGACTAGGGTGGGTAAAATACTTACCTTCTTGCCAAGGTGGCGTCCTATGTGGCAGAAAACGTCGACGTGGATGTGCATATTTCCCCTGCCACGTAGACCATTTTGCCATTGTGTTTATCATTGTGTTAAAATCAAAGTAATAAAATATTACTAAGGAGGGTGTGGGGCGGACGGGGGCGGACGGGTGGGGCGGACGGGGAAGGGGGGTGGTGCGGACGGGGAAGGGGGGTGGAGCGGACGGACGGGGGGGTGGTGCGGACGGTGGATGGGGGTGGAGCGGACGGACGGGGGGGTGGAGCGGACGGGGGAGGGGGGGTGGGGCGGACGGACGGGGGTGGAGCGGACGGGAGAGGGGGGGGTGGGGCGTCCCACCCGTCCCACCCGTCCGCCCCGCGTTCCCTCCCGTCCGCTACCCTCCGTCCGCCACACGTTCCCCACCGTCCGCTCCTCGTTCCCTCCCGTCCGCCCCACGTTCCTCTCCCGTCCGCACGCGTTCCCTCACGTCCGCTCCACGTTCCCTCCGTCCGCCACACGTTCCCCGTCGTCCGTACCCCGTTCCCATCATGTCCGCACCCGTTCCCTCCCGTCCGCCCCGCGTTCCCCCCGTCCGCCCCGCGTTCCCCCCGTCCGCCCCGCGTTCCCCCCGTCCGCCCCGCGTTCCCCCCGTCCGCCCCGCGTTCCCCCCGTCCGCCCCGCGTTCCCTCCGTCCGCTCAGAGTTCCCCTACGTCCGCTCCGCGTTCCCTCCCGTCCGCTTTCCGATCCCTTCCGTCCGCCCGCGTTCCCTATCGAGTTCCCTTCACGTCCGCTCCACGTTCCCTCCGTCCGCCACGTTCCCTCCGTCCGCCCGTTCCCCTCCCGTCCGCGCCTCGTTCCCTCCCGTCCGCCCGAGTTCCCTATCGCGTTCCCCACCCGTCTGCTCCTCGTTCCCTCCGTCCGCCCCCACGTTCCCTCCGTCCGCCCCCTAGTTCCCGCCCGTCCGCCCCTAGTTCCCACGTTCCCCATACGTCGTTTTCGTACCCTAAACCCTAATTCCGACCGGGATCCCATAATGATTGGGCTCCTCGTTGCCTATATAAAGCCGTGAGGCTTTAGTTCCTACCACTTTCCTCTCCTCCCACCACATAGGGACCCGAGACCTTGTTGCGTCCCAAAGGACAGCATCACCGCGCGGGTCTCAAGGGGTTTGGGAGGGCAGGGCAAATTGTGGGGGAACCCTCGCAATTTTTTTTTCAGATTCACTCGCTCCCGTGATTTTTATCACGAGAGATTTTCACACTCACTTATTCACGTGATTTTTATCACGACTCATTTTCAGATTCACTCACTCACGTGATTTTTATCACGATGGAGGGGGAGGGCATTGCTCCTTACAAGAACGAGGATTTGAGGGTGCACCGTGCTTGGCTCGTAGGCAATGCATCGGCGAATACTGCCGAGGGTACGGGAAGCGATCCTGGAAGTGGAAGTACTGCAGCACGTCCACCACGTTCAGATCCCTTTCAGTTTGACGAAGAGTTCTTGGCTGTTGGTCATTCGGGAGGCAACCAAACACGGGGAAGCCGTGGAACACGTGGGAGTCGGGGAAACAGTGGACATAGAGGGAGAACTGGAAGGGGACTAAGCTCAGGCAGTTCCACAGAAATACATGCACCGGCTCGTTCGGAGAACGTGCCACCACAATCTCCGACACGGCGGACATCAAGACCGGAGAGCCCTGCACGTGATGTACCTCAGGGTTCGGAGCAGACTGAAAGACGGGGATTAAAACGCCCAGCAGTTTCGGAAGGGACGGAGGACGGGTCCGCGGCATCGGGTTCGCAATCAAAGAAAAGGAAACATAGAGGCAAACGCGACCCGCGGACCGATGAGGCTCGAAATCATTGCAGGATCGTGTTGTTGGATTGGTTTAGAAGTAACAGCATGGTTTATTTGGAGAAAAAATACCTCAATGATGGTACAAAGGGTTTAGAGTTGGCGAGGAACGAGTTGATGCTTATTCTCACGGAAGCCACGTCTGGACCGGAGTTTGAGGAAGCTAGGGGCATGAGCGATTGGAACACATGGATTGAAAAACAAGCTGTGGAAGCAATCTACAATCCAACGATGTCATATGAGGCTATGCATCCTGGAGAGGGAAGTAGTGGTGGGAGGAGGTCCGAGCTGTACATTAAGCTAGAGAATTGGAAAAGAGGCGTAATAGCAGCAAAAGGCACATCCGCCCGCAACCTTCCCGTTTTTATTGACAGGCAGCTGGCAGACAACATTGCCACTCAGGGCCGGCAGGGTGTCATATGGTTGCCTAGGAATGTGGAGATCAAACCCTTGGATAGGGAAATCTTCCAAGGGACCTTCGGAGTGGTGCGGAGAGTCACAATTCATGGAGCATCATTCATCCCTAACTGGATAGAGTGGGCTGGGAAGACCATGAAGGCCACGAATAGTCTGGAGAACCGAAAGGAGCGTTCGGTTGAAGCATTGGCATGCCCAGTAGATCATCCTGGGATAATCAAGCTACAATACCTCCACCCGAAAACATACGAATCCTATTCGATGTGGTGGAATGGAGGCTCCTTGAAGAACATGAGGGTCTATGACCACCAAGTTCCGGAAACCCACGAGCGCACAATCCTTCAAATGCCTGGGGCAGACTTTGAAGCACGGAAACGGTTGGTTGTATATCGAAGGCATCGAGCTTATTTGGCATGGGCTCTAATGTGCATTGTGGATGTAGTGCACAAGCATGACGTGTTGCACAATGACCTTAATCCCAACAATGTCATGCTGCATTTCCCACAAGACCGTGAGAACACGGTTTTCATTGGTGTGTGTGATTGGGGGATGGCATCATGGGGAGATGAAGACGCACCCTCCAACTATGGAAAAGAATCAGTGGATGAGATGAACAAGCACCGCATAAAATACAACTGTGCTGGTCCAGAATTATTCCATGTACGAGGGCAGCGTGGAACATCTACCTCTCCGGTGAGGATGGCTCGGAAACATAGGCACACGTTTCTCTCGGAGTCCTTCTCAGTGGGTGCTTTGGCAAAGAAGATTTATGCCAGGGATTCGACTTCCTCGTTGTTTCAGCTAAACAGTGATCCAAATGGCTTGAAGATGCGGTTTGAGATAGCATTGGATGCATTGACGAAGCCCAATCCAGCGGAAAGGTCAACCATCACACACGTAGTGAACATGTTGAAGTCGCCTCCATACAACATGGTTAACCCGACAATGTGCTTCCGTGACACTGCAAAATAGTTTTTTTTTGTTTTCTTTGCAGCAATTTTGGATCATACCAATTTTGTAACCGTTGGAGATGTAAATAAAGCCATCATTTTTTCATACACAACTTGTATATTGTATGAGGTTTATGGATCTTAGTGCAATGTTCATACTCCATGAGGATTTTTGCTTCATAATCGAGAAGAAGTCTATGGGAGACTAACCAAGGTTCTCGCCTCTCGTGAGGCCACATCATTCTTTCACATCGTTGTTATCACATCCATGTGCTAAGTTCAAATTAACTATAGTTGTTCGTGATATGTCTTGTCAAAATGCAATTACCTATATTTATTCTAATTTTGGTATGCCACAAAATGTAGTCAACTATAGTTATATCTAGTTAACTAAAGTTGAGCACAATGTTGCAATAGTTATATCGGTTGTACACGTGATCCTAAACATCTCTAAATGTTCTTTCTTGTACTCCACACATATTGCACACATACTTCACAATTGCTTATATTTATATTTATATAATTCACAATCACTTTTTTTTGGAAGTTTGGACATAGTCTCGGTTTTTTGGCTCTCAAAAATTCATATGAAGTCCAAAAAATGAGTTCTTGGTATCCATGGATAGGTAATGAAGTCCTCTACAAGAATATGCAATAAAAGTCCTCTACATAATAGCCCCCCATCCACATAATAAAGTACACTAAAATAACAATAATCAACTAAGGGTGAACGTAAAGTGGTTAAAAAAATTTCTCTTGGAACTGAGAAGTGGATGCATAGTTTCATATTGCTTTGTGCTTGTTTATCTCAACAGAAACTGTTCGGTTGGTGAATTAAAAATAAATAAATAAATCATAGAAGTGGTACAACATATTATACAAGTCATAACTTTATTATTGCGACAACGTTACAAATGCCCTTTATTAATCATATACATGAACAAACCATGCAAACTATAATATTCCACTTCATTCCGTCATCCCAACCTCGTAGATGCTCCTGGCTTCCGGCGAGGCTCCATTTTTGGAAGAGGATTCGGCTGAAGTAAATCAAAATAGCTAATCGTTCGGTCTTTCATCCGTTCCTTCGATGGTAGCCGATGAGGCGACAATCCTCTCCTCTTCTTACGAATAGACATAGTCTTTGAAGATTCCCCCGCTACCTTGACTATTTCAATGTCGATTGAAGTCTCCTCCACATCCACATCCACATCCACATCCACATCCACATCCCCGGGCTTCTCCAAAATATCCGCACACAAATCAATTAGATCATTTAGATCTCCACCCACGCATTGTGTGTGGTCCTTCTCCACCGCATCGATCTCAAAGTTGTCTGCATATCGTCGTTGTTCCTCCGCCGCCCTCATCCTCCAAGCTTGTGTAGATTGTGAGAAGGGAGTCATGACATACTCATCACGAAATCGATCCCTAGCACTTCTCTCATCTCTCTCACGCTCGGGTGTTGCATTGAATGGAATATGGGGATCGTCTAAATTGTGTATCTCCTCATCGCATTCTACACCCTCAAACATGACTCTCCCCTTTCCCATCCTATCCATGATACTCTACCTTCGTTATATGTATGAGTCTCAATGATCTACTTATATATTGACCTCTAAGGACTTGATGACCATGACCAATAATTGATGTAATCCAATATGTAGAGGATCCAATTCTCGTTAGTAAGATAAAATCAACGCAATCGGAATAAAAATAAAGTTGGTTAGGTTAAAAATGTACACTTTTGAAAAAATCTTCCGACATCCGCATTGGAAACCTCTTTGATACCTCTTTGAACTTTCCATATTTGATTAGTTATCCACTCATTCAACAAATCATTAATTTGTGCTTCAACCTTAGTGGTTCATATGGTTTCATAACCGATGTCACCCATCCGAATGCACTTTCCTTCAATAAATCATTAATTTGTGCTTCAACCTTAGTGGTTCATATGGTTTCATAACCGATGTCACCCATCCGAATGCACTTTCCTTCAATAAATCATTAATTTGTGCTTCAACCTTAGTGGTTCATATGGTTTCATAACCGATGTCACCCATCCGAATGCACTTTCCTTCAATAAATCATTAATTTGTGCTTCAACCTTAGTGGTTCATATGGTTTCATAACCGATGTCACCCATCCGAATGCACTTTCCTTCAATAAATCATTAATTTGTGCTTCAACCTTAGTGGTTCATATGGTTTCATAACCGATGTCACCCATCCGAATGCACTTTCCTTCAATAAATCATTAATTTGTGCTTCAACCTTAGTGGTTCATAAACCCTAAACCCTAAATCCCTAAACCCTAAACCCTACGTCATTCCAAATTACTACCACATATGTGCCATTGATTTGTTCTCACACTCATGTAGAAGTGTTTCCATACATGGTTTGAGGGTTTAGGTTCCTAGCTTTCCAACGAACCCACCTGCTTTTTTTTTCGATGCCTACATTTTTTTCATTATAATAATCAATCATTGACAAGATCTTGGCCGTTAGATTGGAGGGGTTATTTTGAGCAAGTAATAAAGTGGCATGCTCCTTTGAGTTTGGACTTTTGGGCTTGGCCTTTGGAGGCTTCACACTATGCCCAACTAAGGCTACCCTTACTATATTTTATTGGCTATTTAGGGTTCATTTCTTTGGACTCTCAACAAAGTTGGGCCGCTCAATCGCACTTTGATCCACTCCCGAGGGTTAACATTTATAGATGGTGACTATAGTGTCCGTTTTTTGGCTCTAAAAAATTCATATGAAGTCCAATTCATATGTGGTCGCAATTCTACGCTGTTCCCCTGCCGCCCCGTTCCCTCCCGTCCGCTCCGCGTTCCCCACCCGTCCGCTAATCGTTCCATCTTTCATCCGTTCCCCCCCGTCCGGTCCACGTTCCCCACCCGTCCGCCCCGTTCCCCTCCCGTCCGCGCCACGTTCCCTCCGTCCGCTCCTCGTTCCCCACCGTCCGCTCCTCGTTCCCATCCGTCCGCTCAGCGTTCCCCACCCGTCCGCCCCGCGTTCCCTCCGTCCGCTCCTCGTTCCCCACCGTCCGCTCCTCGTTCCCACCCGTCCGCTCAGCGTTCCCCACCCGTCCGCCCCGCGTTCCCTCCCGTCCGCGAACATGGAGCGGACGGGAGGGGAACAGGGGGCGGACGGGGGGAACTGACGGCAGGGGAACGCGGAGCGGACGGCAGGGGAACGGTGGCGCGGACGGGAGGGAACGCGGGGCGGACGGGTGGGGAACAAGGAGCGGATGGGTGGGAACGAGGAGCGGACGGGATGGGAACGAGGAGCGGACGGGTGGGAACGAGGAGCGGACGGGATGGGAACGAGGAGCGGACGGGATGGGAACGCTGGAGCGGACGGGATGGGAACGCTGGAGCGTATGGAGAGGAGCGTACGGAGGGGAGCGTGGGAGCGGACGGGGGGGAACGCTGGGGGCGGACGGGAGGGAACGGGTGCGGACGGGGGGGAACGCTGGGGGCGGACGGGAGGGAACGGGTGCGGACGGGGGGGGACTCTGGGGCGGACGGGCGGGAACGGGTGCGGACGGGTGCGAACGGGTGCGAACGGGTGGGGACGCGGGAGCGGATGGAGGGGCGGACGGGGGTATATAAGTGGAGGGGACCACTTACATACCTTACTCCACTCCTTCTGGGCGCCCAGACAACCCTCCTCTAACACAGAGTGCGGGGTAGCGGGGCTCTCGGAGGAGTTAAGGATCCCTTTTTTGGGATCCTTTTACACTACTTTTGGCAGGTTGTGGCCGGTTTTGGCAGATCCACGTGGCCGTTATTTGGCATATTCCTTGTGACGCGCCCAGTCAACTGGCCTCTGCGTGAGCGCCGGTAGCGGGGTGCTCGAAGGGTGTGCCGAATAGTTGAACTTTAATTTTTAGGGACATTTTTGAACTAATTCCACAACAACACTATTTTGAAGTGTATGCTTGGATATTTTGTAGCACTATTATGAAGTGCAATTAGTATTTTAAAAAGTAGAGTTCTAGATTAGAATTAGAAACTCCAATTTGGGTGGAATTAGAATTAGAAACTCCAATTTTCAGACATGGCAAGTGGAGGAACTGGAGACATGGCAAGTGCAAGTGGAGGATCTAGTTCTGGGTGTTCCAGAGGACATGGACGCAAGGCCGCTGATTTGGAGTGGAATGTTTACGATGATCCCTCCCAAAAAGCCAGGGTAGGTTGGGAGAATGTACCACAACCGTGGTCAGCGAAGATTGCAATGCAGTACGTGGGCTTCCCTCACTTTGATCGGTTGTGGCCAAGACATTGTCACGAGCGACATTGCAAGGCCGTCAATGCGAGCTATACGCAGCTTGAAGACGTGGAGGCAAAATGGAGATTCCTAACGATACTTAGAAGTATCTCCAATTTGGATAGATGGCCCAAGAGTGCAATTCCAAAGTCGGTGGCGTGTATGATGTATGCGGAGCACGTGTTGCGAGTTAGGGTGGATTGGTCAAGTTTGGGTGCTCTGCATGATCAAAAATTTGGGGGTATTGGAATTGCATTCACTAAATGCACAGTTCCGGATATTCCATACACTCCCGTTCCGGAGTGGTTCAGGAAGAATCCTAAACTAGTGGATGAGCCTGGGGCACCAATTCCAGAAGGTCGGGAACCAAAAAAACCACGTACTCGCAAACGACCAGCCAATGACGTGGAGATGGCCATCGAGGAGGCGTTTGAGCATATGGATGAGGAGGGCATGGAGGTAAATGTCGATGTGGTTAACGAGCTGGTTAACCAGGTGGTTAACGAGGCCCTAAACGAGGTAAACCCTCGTCAACTTGGTGCGGACATGATGGAGAGCAGAATGGAGGCATTGCGCCAGCAACATGCCGAGGAAATTCGTGAGTATAAAGCAAGGATTCTCGAGCTGGAAAATCGACTTGCAACACTTACGATGGGGGAGGCTGGCAGTTCAAGTAGTACACCAATTAACATCCAGTCTTTGGAAGCAGAGAGGGATACAGCTTTACAGGAGGCCATGGTTGCAAAGTCACAAGCAGCGGACGTATGTACGAGGAATGAAGTAATGCAAGGAAAGATGGAGGCTTTGCAAAAGGAGGTGGTGGACATGCAACAACAACTTCAAGTGGTCAATGAAGTGGTTGTCGATCACGAATCCAAGATTGGCACACTGGAGGAGCAAAATGCAAGGTTGAGGAAATTTCTATCGGATGCGATCGTGGAGCGAACCAATATGAGGACATGGACATTGCTTTCTATGGCCAAGGCTCGTCAATATGAAGCTGAATTTGAGAGCATCCAGCGAGAATGGAACCGCAATCATAGATTGCGGAACTTGATGCTCACGTCATGGCCAGATCAAGAACATATGTACCCTAGTAGGTGGGATGATGAGGATGACTTGAAATTGCCTAACGGGAGCTTGGATTGGCGGCAACTGATCGACTCCGATCACCATTGGGATGTGACCCAAGTGCATGAATATCCATACAGCATGAGGGGTGAGTTGTTATGGCCGGGTCCACATCCAATGGTCTTCGACGGATCCGTGTGTGGGATTTGCGGCAGTCCATTTGGCCCAGAGGGATGCTTTCAAGTTGGATCGTGTGGGGGCCAATTCCATCCACAATGTCTGATAGTGACAATGATCAGGAGACGGCAATGTCCCCATTGCAGATCACCCTTCCACCCTCGTTTGTACCTCCAATTTGGCCTTCGGGATTACATGCCTAAGGACTGGGTGGTAAGGCCAACGGACTATCCCTTCAACCTTTGCGAGTTTGATGGGACTTCTGTTGAGTGGAATTGGTTATTCAATCGTGCAACGGTTGAACTTTGGAACGATAACAAAGATGGCGAATGGACACAAAATCCACGTCAAATTTTGTATGTTGCAGACGAGTTGTTTCCCAACAAGCCCCTAAACCATGGCATGAAAAGATTTTTGTACCAAACTTTTGGTTGGCATTGGGATGCGACAACCATGCAATTACGGAGAGGCATTCAACCTCCTTTTTACAATGCAAGTGGTGAACTATCAATATCGGAGCATGAGTTGGAAGAAGATGCACATGAGATGCCCATGGAACGGGATTCCCATTTTGAAGCGCACTTAGAGCAGTCGTACCACAAACACAGAACGCAGTTGGAGGCAGTTGAAGCACTCTTGAATAGAGTTACGGATGATGCGGTATTGAGATGGCTAAATGGGGGGCCTAGACCACGTAATGCCACTCCACTGTCTCCTGGAAGTCGTCCATATCTCACCCGTGAAACCACGCGAATGATGGAAGCCGGGGAATCATCACGAGCACGACGAGGATCTACTTCAGCTGCAATAGACCTCGATTCAGATTCGGATTAGGCATTTTTGTAGCATGTTTAGAAAGTTGTATAGGAACGGAGGAAGACTTTGTACACATTGAACATATTTCATGTTCAAAGAATATGTAATATAAAGAGGAGTTACCGACAAGTTGTCATTTCTAAGATCGTGTAAAAGATAGCATATGGATGTCACATGTTTTAATGTTATTCGAAACTTTTAAAAACTCACTTGAATATTTGTAATTCATATGATAGTCTAACCAAAAGTACTATTGACTACATAGTCAATATTGAATACCACATAAATATATAATTATATAAATATGCAATAAATAATTTTAAAAAACATGCAATAAATAATTTTATTACTATAATAAAATGATACAACTTCGAACGTAACGTTCGCTTTGTGGTCTAAATGTCTTACCGAAGGCCCTAAGGTTGTAACTTGTATCAATTTTGACGGAAGTAATAAATTATGGGAGTACGTGGGAGCACCGAAAGAACACATTTGTATAAAACCATTACGTTCGAATCTGTACTGTAGGATCATTTGCTTCGACACATCTTGGGTCCTCTTCAGACTCGTCTGTGCTGAAATCATCATCCGTTTGGGGAGTCGCGCTTCGAAGATGCAACTCTCGGTCACGTTGTGAGAAAATTATCCTCTTGGTCGGCCGGGAGCCATCTGCATCCTGTATGCCATTTTCATCTAGATGTGGTCTACCCTCATCTTCATTGTAGTCTTCAGCAGTAAACGGAAGCGATCGTCCCTGATACCTCTTCCTAGTACGTTTGACACCTCTCGTAGTTCTCTGGCGCCCTCCACCCGTACCACGACTTGAGTGCACTTCATCTCTACTTCCATCTATAAAAGCATCCCCCGTTGTACTTCCGCCTCCAACTCCAAGACCACCTCTTCCATTGGATTGACTGTGTGGAAGTGAAACAGACGCGGGTGGAATTGCAATTGGTATGTTCTCAACAACATGTCGTCGTACAGAAGGACGACGTGACGCCTCTATAGTAACATTTCTTGAAACATTGTGCATAGCAACCAAAGTAGCACCCACCGCAGTTGCACGTGAAACACCCAATCT
The DNA here is from genome assembly GCA_964035585.1 of Polytrichum formosum. Classification (NCBI taxonomy): domain Eukaryota; kingdom Viridiplantae; phylum Streptophyta; class Polytrichopsida; order Polytrichales; family Polytrichaceae; genus Polytrichum; species Polytrichum formosum. The sequence goes on along the minus strand of OZ037938.1, from coordinate 43,447,405 downwards.
AGAAGTATTGGCAATACTTCGAGTGAGAGGACGATGTTGACCTTGTGCATGCAATTGCACCGTAGAGGTGGATGCAATCCTTTGAAGAGCACGGAATCGAGTTGTAGGCATTTCAGGAACATTGGGCGTTGGATCTTCTATACGATGGTTGGATATGAGGGAGGCATCCATGGATTCAGAATGTACTCGGGTTGGAAGTGGATCATGTTGAACGTGCGTTGGCTCATTTACGGGTAGTACATTGTCGCCTTCACCAAATGAAAGAGAATCGCTCCGATGTTGCAAGGAATCTACTTCAATTCCCACATTCTCACTTGCCCCCATAGCAACATTATGGTCAGATGGAAACCCTTCTCTAGTGTGGAGAGTTTCAACATGCGGTCTTCCAATAGACCCCTCATGATCGTCATGCATTCCGTCGTTATGTTGGGGGACATCCGGTTCATCAAACTCAAACACCCCAAGGTTTTCATCACTACCATTGCCATCCTCATCTTCTGAACCATGATTCTCGGAATCGAGGTCATCCAAATCAAAGTCGATGTCATCAACATTGTTGTCTTCATCATTTCCAGCCCTATCAGTTGGATCCACGTCATCTTCGTTGTCATCTTCTTCGTCAAGGTCATCGTCAGAATGGACCTCATTCAATTCGTACCATTGAGCAGGTCTTGGGCCCCTCCGATGTCGAATGAGCCTACTATTGGTATATATGTAGACGAGGTCCTCAACACGACTATGCTTCAAGCGATTGCAACTCTTGTTGTGAACGTATGAGTACATGCTCCAATTGCGTTCACATGCGGATGCGGAACATACTTGTGCAAGGATACGTCTTGCTATTGTTTGGAGGGCTTTAGCTCCACCTCCCATTGCATCCCACCATTCATGGAGAGGTGCGGCATGCACGCTCGGGTCAGTAGAATCAGCAAAAAGCCCTCGATTTTCAAGAAAATCTTGGTACTGGTGGAGGATTTGGACATAAGTGTCCTCATCTTGAGCAAGCCTGCGAAGAACTCGATTTAGGATTGTCCTCGAATTGTCATCCTCATGGAGTGGGGCCCAACCACGTAGAAGCGGATTTAACATCGCTCCAGCCCAGTGTAGATCATTCAACATCAACCTCCATCTATTTTGAAACGTTACCATAGCATTTGCAGCAAGCTCAGGGCTTAAGCGAAATGGAGGTTTACTGAATCCACGAATATGGGTTTGTAAATCATGCATGACCCTCCAAGCCATTCCCATTGCAGGCGCCTTGCCGTCAAATACACGAAGAGCTTTAACAACCGGGATCACCATATACAAGAAATTTTCGCACGTGTTCCAAAATCCATCAGAACGTATAAAGCTTCGCACAACAGAGCCCTTCATGTAAGAGGTGCCAGATCTCCTCCTCATATCACGCATTAGAGTGATCCAATCCTCATCAACCACCATTCTTTCCAAAGCATTGCGTACTTGGAGAAGACGTTCAATCATGATGAAGTTCGTAGCAAAACGGGTCTCTACAGGTAGGCGGAGTGAGAGATTTGGTGACAACCTCCGGAATATAGCTTGAGAAGCATGATGGTTTTTAACAAATACACAAATATGGCGGGATTTTTTTACCAATTTTTTCACCCATTCCTCCTTCCCCCAATCTTCTAAGAGGAGATCTAGGCAATGTGCAGCACATCCTTGAAAATATAGATCGGGATTTGCTCGAATCAAGTCGCGAGCAGCGGAGGCCATAACTGGGGCATTGTCGGTGCAAACTTGGACCACATTATGTCGACCAACCTTTTCCACAAATGGTTGAATTTGAGCAGCAACGTAGACATGATCCTTGTGATTTCCCGTGGTGTCAATGGTACCCAAGAAAACGTCTCCCTTTGTGCCACATTGAAGAACGTTTAGGAGAGGTCGGTTTTGCACGTTGTCCCATCCATCACAACATATTGTAACACCGTATTTTTCAACGGAATTCCCCAGCTTCTCCTTCACTTGCCTATCTAGGTCAACCTTTATATCAGTTAACAACTTCGTACGGATGGCATTGTACGATGGTGGTGTGTAGGCTGGCATTCGATGACGGGCAGTTTCACGCACAGCATGAACAAATGCAGGATGTCTCACAATGTTGAAAGGAATGTTAGCTTCATAAAAAGCCGTTGCCCATGCTCTATCGAGGAGTTGTTTTGTTGACACATTGAACCCCTCCGTTATGTTGAGTTGACGTAGTTCACGAGGAGGAGTGCCATATATCACAACATCAGAATGTTGAGTGGTTTGGGACATAAGCAAAGGCTCTATTTCACTAATTACGGAGCCCGCTATAATAGGCTCCAAAGGTACAATATCTGCCACCAGAGAGTCCTCATTTACAATGCCTACATGTAAGGGCACAATGCCTCCGCAATGTTCAAACAAGGCCCTAATATGCGGGGGTACCATCCTACATGTGGAAACATCAGAAGCACCCCCTACATGAGGTCTATAACCAAGGTGGGCCAACATTCTATCTCCTCGGTAAGATATGACGAACGGGCAAAACCTACATTTAACCTGCCTTTGTGATTTACCGGGAACCCTCCCCTTATCCTCATACCAATGATCCCATGCATCGTTTCGGCGTGGCATGACTTCAACAAAACCTGCAAATACAAACAAGTTAGAGCAAGTCACTTTGATCGCATACTAGGTCCTGTTCAAGAGTGCCACGAGGGCAACCCTAATTCACAGACACTAGATTGGACAAAGTATACTCTGCATTCGGGTCTCACGCATTCAATCCTCACTCCTCAAAGGAGAATCAAAAGACTTGAGACACACTATGTCAGTGGAGGCAAAAATGGCACCTTGCACCCTCAATTTATAGTGTTCGAATCGGACGGGGGAGCGGACGGAAGGGGTGGGAGCGGACGGGGGTGCGGACGGGGGAGCGGACGGAGGGGGGGGGAGCGGACGGGGGAGCGGACGGAGGGGGGGGGGGAGCGGACGGGGGGGCGGACGGGGGAGCGGACGGGGGAGCGGACGGAGGGGGGGGAGCGGACGGGGGGGGGGGGCGGACGGGGGGGGCGGACGGGGGGGGCGGACGGTGGAGCGGACGGGTGAGCGGACGGAGGTGGGGGGAGCGGACGGGGGAGCGGACGGGGGGGCGGACGGGGGGGGGGGGGGGGCGGACGGGGGAGCGGACGGAGGGGGGGGGGGGCGGACGGGGGAGCGGACGGAGGGGGGGGAGCGGACGGGGGGGGCGGACGGGGGAGCGGACTGGTTGGGAGCGGGGCGGGGGACGTGGGCAGACGGAGGTTGGGAACGGGAGCGGACGGGGTTTGGGTACGGGAGCGGACGGGGTGGAACGGGGATTGGGAACGAGGGCGGACGGGTGGGAACGGGGATTGGGAACGGGGGCGGACGGGCGCTAGTAGAATTTTCCCCACTTTCCCTTTACTTTGCTGACATGTCGTCACACGTGGACAATGTAAATCCTACGTGTCCGAAATTGGGTAATGTAATTACACAAAAAAATCGGTAAAATTCAAGTCCGGCAGGATAAAAACAGCATCCGGCATAATCCGGCATAATGTCGTGACGGATACGTGTCGTGACGGCACGACATTATGCCGGGATAAGCCTCCGTCACGACACAATAGACAACCCTGATCGTTGTGTTGCACATTTGCAGCGTGCAAAGCCTCCATGATCCATAACAATGCCCAAGCCAACTTTACCCTCTTCGCCCGGAACTTTTGGACTTGGTCATAGAGTTGCCATTCGGTTGCGTCCATTGTCAAAATGTTGGCATTTGGGCGGTGGGCTCTATCCCGAATGAACATCTCTCGTAGAGTGCCCCCGTTCCACCATAGTGTATAGCCCGCATTGGACACACTGTTGATTAACCAAAACTTGATGAAACCTGGATGCGTGCTCTTTAAAACGCATGCCTCCGCACTTACTTGGATACGAGCTTTTTGCCTATCCGACGTCTTTGGGGTCTTTTCAGCCCACGTAATCTCCGGTGGGAGACGATCGTCGCCCTCGATCCTCACCTTCCTCACCTCCCCGTAACCCCCCACCTTCTTTATGCTCTTCAAACTCACGACATTTGCCGTATCGGGAATCCACAATAGTTGGCATGGGCCCGACACCCTTAGCCACTTCTCCAATTTCTCCGCCTTCCAAGGAATTATTTTGGAGGCCGTCTTGGACAATCCTTTGGCCACGGGATCCCACCACAAAAATATTTCCCGGATTCTTACAGCTCGAGGGCTCAACACCTCGCCTGTTTCGCCCTCCGGGAACATGTTCTCAACCAATTGCTTGAGGTTGAAAATACCATTTTGGGCCTTATTCTTCACCCATGAATCGAACCCCGCAAGATTCCTATCACCGCTAAACTCGGGGCCATCCACTTCCTGTCGAATAGCAACCTCCATGTCCCTTTTAATTATCTCAACCCTTTTGTGTTTCGGCTGCTCCAAAAAACGGAATTTGATGCCGGCCTCCCCATTCCTCAAATACCAGTCAACTATGGCTTGGTGGACCTTTGCCGTTATCGCATCCGAGAATTTTACCCTTGGTTTCCCGCTCCTACTCGACGACCCTGAGGCCGCGGAAGCCCCTCCTTGGCTGCTCGTAGGGGCACCGGCATTTGGGCGGACGGCAACGGTAGTATCTGAACGGGGGGTAATATTGGCTCCCGTTCCCGAAGCACTTCCTGATCCCACATCGGAATGTCGTTGCCGCTTAGGGGGCCGTTTGTGCACCCTGCCGGGTGCATCCGGCTCGTCCTCCGGCATCCTCCAACTTCGATCCTCCATCGTGTTTAAAAACACGCTATTATTGTGTTCACAAACACAACTCAAATGTGTTCACAAACACGGCCGTATTCACACCGCTCCACCACAAAAAATCGGATCCAAAATTGGCAAGAGTTTGCACCCTAAACCAATCTTCCAACCGCCCCCTAGGCCCTCTCAAAACATTAGGCAAAGGATGCTAGGCATGCTTAGTCCCAATGTCCCGCTTGAGGAGGGGTGGTTGAAAAATGATGTCAATGAGGCCTCCCCACTTATATATATAGGTTGGGTGGGCCTCACACCGACGGTACGACCGGACGCCGCGCCCCTGGATCCTGACCGTTGGACCGTGCATCATCCAACGGCCAGGATGGATGCGACGATTGGTCGACTGCTATACGGCAGTCGACCATCCAGTCGACTGCCAGATAGCAGTCGACTCTGGATAAGGCAGTCGACAATTAGCAGTCGACCGCGGCGTCGACTGCTATGTGGCAGTCCACGTGTGGGCCGACTGCATTTAGCAGTCGACTGCGGGGGTCGACTGCCATGTCGACTGCTAGTTTGCAGTCGACCCTGGATGCCAAGCAGCAGTCGACCCCCGATGTCGACTGCGAATGGCAGTCGACGTGGCAGTCGACCGCCATGTCGACTGCTAGTTTGCAGTCGACCCCGGAAGTCGACTGCCACGTCGACTGCCAAGCAGCAGTCGACCCCCGATGTCGACTGCGAATGGCAGTCGACGTGGCGGTCGACTGCCATGTCGACTGCTAGTTTGCAGTCGACCCTGGAAGTCGACTGCCACGTCGACTGCCAAGCAGCAGTCGACCCCCTATGTCGATTGCGAATGGCAGTCGACGTGGCAGTCGACTGCCATGTCGACTGCTAGTTTGCAGTCGACCCTGGAATTCGACTGCCACGTCGACTGCCAAGCAGCAGTCGACCCCCGAAGTCCGCTGCGAATGGCAGACATTGGACCTCCCCCCCTCCAAACATAAACAAATTGCTTTTGCAATGGATCCTATAGCAGATTACTCTAAACACTTTTAATATCATAGCATCTTTTATATTTAGTGCACGTTCAAGCGTCGGGACTATAAAGGGTTCACCGCTCATTAGCATTCATCATTCCCCCTCGCTCTAGTTGGCCTTGATTGCCTTTTGGCATTCGTTGCAAGTGGAGAGAGGTAGTAGGTTATATTGGGATGGGCACGCGAAACGAATGGAAGCCTTGGTTTGTGCCCAAGGAGTGGACTCCAACGTCCAAGAAGGTCGAGTGCAAATTTTGCGCGTTGGAATTAGTTTATAGGAAGGACCGCATGGTTGCCCATTTGGGATACCAAAAAAATGACGGCAAGATGCGGGGGGTGGCATTGTGTCAACGTCAAGGGCCGATTGTAAAGTCTTTATTTTCGAGGTGCGGCGGATCGTGGCCGCCAATTCCGGATGACTTTGTGGACGAGTGCGTTGAGGACGGGGGAGAAGCTGTGGTCGTGTCCCAACAACAAGCGTCATGCGGTGCATTGTCGAACGCGAACGGAAGCCAAACCGCTCCACCATCGCCCGCACCGTCAGTGGCAAGGGAGTTGGTGTCCGGGACGACTCCCGAACCCCACCGACGTTCCCAACGGCAAATGGGACTAAAAGAAGGGTTGCAAAATTCGACAAAACGAGACTTGGATACAAAATGGTCGCAAGCCTTTTATAAGGCTAATATCCCCATTAGTATTGTCCGCCATCCCGCGTTCATCCAGGCCGTTAAGGCAACCGCCGAGGCTAGAATTATGTACAAACCCCCAACATACCATGCAATGCGCAAGAGTTTACTTGACGATGCACGGTTCAATACACAAAAAATCGTGGAGTTGAAGACAACATCATCCATCCACAAATATGGGTGCACTATTTGTTCGGACGGATGGGAGAATGTTGTCCACCGCCCTTTGATGAACGTCATGCAAATTTGTCCGGCGGGCGACGTGTTCCTTGGTTCCATCGACACCACCGGTAGCACAAAGGATGCCGCCTACGTGGCTACCGAGGTCAAACGCTACATCGTTGGAGTGGACCCCACAAAGGTTGTTCAAGTTTGCTTCGATAATGCGGCGGCCATGAAAACCGCGGCGAGCAATATTAGCCGGGAATGGCCACACATATATTGGCAAGGGTGTGCGGCGCATTGTTTGAACTTGTTGTTGAAGGATTGGGATAAACAACGATGGGCGAAGGACGTCGTAGACAAGGCGAAGGACATTGTCAAATACATCCGGACCCACCAATGTCCGACGGCGGTCTTCCTCACCTACTCGCCCAATTTGGGCTTGAAGATGCCCGGTTCCACACGATTCGCCACCAACTTCCTCATGATTGACCGGCTTCTAAAGGTGAGACATGCTTTGGAACAAACGGTTATTCATCCCGATTGGACCGCATACGTGAACAAATTAAATAGAGGAGGCGATGATCGAAGGAGAAGTGCAATGGAGGCACGTCAAATCAAGACAACGGTTAATGACGACAGTTTTTGGACAAGTTGCGATAATTACCGCCACATGTCGGAGGAGGTGTTGAAAGCATTGAGAGTGTTTGATGGCGTTGAACCGGCAATGGGCAAGGCTTGGTTGACCATGAAGAACTTGGAGAAACATGTGCTTAGCCTAAGGAATCTTCCTTTCAACCTAGCACACAACCTCGCTACCTTGGCCGAAGAAGATTTCTACAGCCGGTGGCGTATGATGACCACGGACCTACACCATGCCGGTGCAATCTTGAATCCTTATTTATTGGATGACAACGTCGTCCACGAAGACGCGGCCGTTAAATCCGGATTCTTGGACGCCATGAGGAGGTTGACCACGGGCAAGGACGGTCATTACGGTCGGGTTGTGGCCGAATTTCAAGCATTCAAAGAGCGTAGGGGCGCGTTCGCCAATATGCCCCTAGCCATGGAAGCCAACATCCCACCCCACGAGTGGTGGGACCTCGTGGGCGAAGGTGGCACCCACTTGGCCCCTTTGGCAAAGCGAATATTGGCCCAAGTGTGCTCCTCTTCGTCTTGCGAAAGGAATTGGAGTAGTTATTCGTTTGTGCACAACAAGACTAGAAACCGGTTGAGTTCGGCGAGGGCCGAAAATTTGGTGTACATTTATACCAATTCACGGTTGGCACGGGAGAGGGTTGATCGGGACTCGGCCGCATGGTATCTAGTGAACATGATGTCCGAAGACTCCGACTATTCGGCCGACGAGGATATAAATGGTGACCCCCCCGCGGGACCCGGCGGGGATTCCTCGGGGCCTTCGGACAACGAGAGCGATGGGGGACATGGTGGAGGGAATTTGGGCCTTGACAACCACAATGATCCGTTTGCATACGATGGACTTGACGCCGAGGACGATGGTGATCTTCACATGTGGGCCAACATAGCCGGTCGGGAGTTTCTCTCCACTACGCATGTGCGTCCCGCTACGCCGACAACTACAATACCCGATGTACCGGTAGACATTCAACCCGTAGTGGATGAAGATGTAGTGGCCGAACCACATGTGGATGAAGCTCTTGAAGCGGCTCCGAACCGGATGGACATGGACGAAGTCCCACCACATGCTTCCCCCATTCATCCACCGACGGATGTTGTGCCCACTCCTATTGTGCCGACAACATATGCACAACCCATGCAAACTACACCACCCTTTCCCGAGCCCCACGGAGAGGGCACGTCCAATGTTGTCCTTAACACTAGTCCATTGCGAGGTATTGGGCAATGCCCGGCCGTTGCGCGAGCACCGGAATCCGACTCGGATGACACATTGGCGCAACACATTGCTCGTCGGGCCCCAACAATACCACGCATGGGCTCCCGGTTGGTTGGTGCCACCATCGGCATGCGCGCCCTATGCCCCACACCGGCTAGGCCACCCCCTAATATTGCATTGACAAACTTTGGTCGGACCACGAGAGGTCAAAAAAGAAAACGACAAAGGGATGTGCGAGAATGGAGGACTACCGGGGCCACCCCACTTGCACGTCCACAAACTGACGGCGTTATGGATGCAACGGGTTCAAGACCAATGGTATCGATTAGAATGCCAAGGGCTGGCACACGGCTTAGTCGAATTCCCGGCCCGGCAATTGATGGCCACGAGTCCGACGCCCGAACAGATGACAATGCCAGCACGGACGATGAATCCGGCGTAGGCGAAGCTCCCGATGATAGTGATTACCAAGCACCGCCCCCAAGGGTAGCTGTGGGAGGGCCACGCAGGACAAGGAATTCTATTCCTCAAGACAACGATAATGCCCCTTCATGAATGAATATTTATAGTAATGTCAAATGTCCTATGGTGTTCAATGGGTTTAGTTGTATTGGTGATCAATTTTTGTAATAACTATTTTTGGGTATGTTTGTTGAAAAAATAATGTGAATTTCAAATTTGTATGTTGGATGTTGACTAGAAATTGAGCCTACATGTATGATGTAGGGTTTAGGAAATGAATGTCCAATGTGCACTAAGGTTAGGACTCAGGAGTAGGACACATGGAAATGATTTGTAATGCCAATAGGCCCTATGTAGTGTTGCATTTTTTATTCTATAGGTCGGAGGCGGCATTATAAAATAATTTTAAGAATATTTAAGACTACTTTTATGTTTTTATTATTGAAAATCATCGAAGACATCAATCCGTGAGGTCCTTTATGGCAAATCATTGTCGAAAACATTCCCCTCTTCTAGGATTAGGTCATCGAGCTCTTCTCCGCCCAAATATTGATCCAAGAATGATGACATTGTAAATGCAGACCACCATTCACGACTTGTCCGATGTGCCATGTGGGGCGTTATGTATTCCAATATTTGCCAATTTGTGTGGCAAATTGGCAATGCTCAAGGCTCAAACATTGCCATTGAGTTTGAATGTACTAATGCTATATGGTAATATGGAACAATTGTCAAAGTTGAGCGTGTCTATATTTGCCCTATTGCCATGGATTGGCTATAGTCGTGAACTTATAATAAAAAACATTTAAAAATGCCGTAGAAATTTGTCGAGGATTTTAAAATGCATTTTAAATGTGTATTTTAAGATAAAGTAAAAATAAATGCACCTCTAGCCCTATGTCATGTGGGAGGATGAAATGAATGTCCAATGTGCACTAAGGTTAGGAGTAGGACATATGGAATTGATTTGTAATGCCAATAGGCCCTATGTCATGGGCGAGGATGGAATTAATGTCCACACACACACACATATATATATATATTGCAAATACCCCCAAATATATATATATATATATATATATATATTGCACATACATCCATATATATAGCGCATACATATAGAACATACGGTATACCGGGAACCCACATATATATTGCACATACACATACATATTGCAATTTGCACGTACACCCATACATGTTAGACATACATATTGCACACGGGTGTAGCTAATAAGGAAGTTATCATTTGTTTAAATAGCGATCCACTTTTATTTCACATTACGGATCATATCTTTTACATAGTGCGATTATATCCACTAGGCCTAAACACATATACAATGTGTTTGCTAGGATTAAATCGGCGAACTATATAGAACATGAACCGCTACATCTACATAGAAAAATTATAATGTCAATAGTCGCTCCGAAGGACAAATCCAAAAGTTGGTGCATCGACGATATTCGGCAGAACGTTTGTCGACTTGAAGCCAATATTCTCCATTCTCCACAAGCATATCCCGCAAGTATTCAAGTTCCATTATGAAAATATCGTTGAGCCGAGCATGCTGAACTTGCCATCGAATTGGGATGGCAATGCGTTGCGTATGGCTGAACATGAAGAGGTTCAGTCGAAACGCTCGCAACAATTCGGCGAGCTCCGAAGTCCCTCTCACGCCCCTAAATCGATGCCCCATTGGTATGTCTACGTCCCAAATCGACATACGCAACGCATTGTAGACTTCTCCCATACCAAAATGTTCCCGCCAAGCTTTGTTAACTCCCATGTATTTAAAAATACATATGAGAGTTAAAAAATTCGCCCTCACTTCACACCCCCGCCCATACTCTCCTCGGTGATATGGCTCCAAAATAGGCTCTAGGACCTTCGGCAATATGTGCTCCCCCACAATTTCCGCGGTCAATCCGGGTAAAATGGTCGACGGTGCCATGTTTGGCACAACCCTGAAATAGCAGCTTCTCCGCTCCTTCTCCCTTTGTTCTCCGTTTGCAAAGCTTGCTAAAACAGGCTATGGCCAATGGAGAACTTGGGAATGAGGGAAATGGGAGGTTGGATTGCTATATATATGCATCCTTTGTCATGATTGTATGCATTTAATGCATGATTTGACTAAGCTAACGCTCTTCCCAAACCCTAACGCCTAATTTCGACTGCTGGGCAGCAGTCGATTGCCATATTCGACTGCTGGGCAGTAGTCGATTCGCATATTCGACTGCTGGGCAGCAGTCGACTGTGGATGGTCGACTGCTACACAGCAATCGACTGATAAAATCAACTGCTGGAAGGCAGTCGACTGTGGATGAATGACTGCCTTCCAGCAGTCGACCATCTTAGTCGACTGCTAGGAAGCAGTCGATTTTATCAGTCGACTGTTGTGTAGCAGTCGACCAGCCACAGTCGACTGCTGGGCATTTATCAATCGACTGCTGCCCAGCAGTCGATTTACATAGTCGACTGCTATGAAGCAGTCGATTTGCATAGTCGACTGTTGTGTAGCAGTCGACCATCCACAGTCGACTGCTGTGCAGCAGTCGACTATGCAAATCGACTGCTACAAGGCAGTCGACTGTGGATGGTCGACTGCTACACAGCAGTCGACTGCCTTGCAGCTTAATTTAGACAACTAATTAGACACACCCGTAACCCAACCTGCCAAATCATTGGATGCCACCCGAGGGCCCACACTGCGATATTCCTATAAAATCAAGTGTGCTACCCACCATGAGGCCACCTTGCCTCGTAGTGATTTTGAGGACCTTGTATGCGTCGCGTACATTGCCCAAGATCAACTACGGTGTGGGCAATCCATAGGATTGCGATGGCTGGGAGTGGCAAGATACGGGATGCGGGTGGTTCGTCAAGAAGTATGTATTACAATCCCCGACACGCATGGGGCTTGCCGGACGAACCGGACGAATTTACACCCGAGGTGGTTGCAGAGAACACTCGAAATGAGGACGATTTGCGCAGTGTTTTACGTCCGATTCAAGGGTTCACTGAATTCTATTGGGTTCGACTGCCTAGGAGACAAGTTGATCGTCACCACCGCGGATACTTGGACGCCCAAGAAAGGCCCGCATGCCGCATCGGTTACAAGGAAAAACTTTTCCCATGGCACTTGTTTCAGGACCTTAGCGACGTTCTCACGAAGGGGAAAAATCAATTGTATTTTCGAAAAAACTATGGGACCTTGTGGAGGTTCTACCAAACCATAAAACACTCGGTGCATGACGCAATTCATTGGGGGTTCAACCGGTGCACCGCGCACCAAAAGGAATACCGGGTGTATAGAGAGTACACACTTAGGTCGTCAATGTAAGATTTGCCCACGAATATGGTGAGAGCGTAGTATCAAGTTTGTACTTGCACGTATACTTACGTATGTTGGTAAGTTGGAAATGCGCAATATATGAATTCCCAGCAATATTGCGGTGATGTTTTCCGCTTGGTGTGAACTTATAATCATGCCACATGGAATCATTGTCACAGTTATTTGCATCGATACGTGTTTGATTCAAGTGCAAATGCATGTAGATGCAAAGTCCATGGTTTAATTGGATGTTTGTGGCAACCGATTGTGTGGGCAAACATAAGAAATGATCATTGTGCGACACTTGTTTATTACTCCCAAAATTGATAGTGAACAATAATTCACTTATAAACATTTCCAAAATCATGGTTTTTCCCGCATTGTGTACAATTGAGTATCAAATAATGCCTCCTAGTCCAACGCCTATCTCACAAACACTAGCCAACATTCCTAATCCGGCTCCAAATCACTATCCAATGCAATGGGGGGTCCGCGGCTTGAGCTTGCACCGTTCAGATTTGGTGGCCGTAGTGTCCGGCGCCTCGCCTCACGCCTACTCTCGGTGATGGCCCATAGTTCTTGCGCCGCAGTCTCCCGGTCAGCTTGTGCACGAGCGCGCGCGCGGTCTCCAATGTGCAACCCCCTCGCGGCATTCGGATGGCGCAGGACGTCTTGCATGGTGGGGCTAGAGGCCCCGTCACGGATGTCCAAAAGGCCGTTGACGTATTTCCACTCATTCATCCGGATTTGGACGTCCACCTCATTGAAGCTACCCTCTTGTGTAACGGCCTCCTGCCTCTCCAGATCGGCCTCAAAACTTGTTGTGTCCAACACGTGTTCCACATCCCAAGTTGTTTCCTCGCCCGGGACCGGTTCCCGTGGTAATACCCCCACTGTCACATTGCCGTTGGAGTCATACACGTATCCGTGGGGGTGAGGACCTGGGACGTATTCACCCGTCTCTCCGGCATGCCCACCCACAACACGGTACAAAAATGCCCTCAAACCTACGGCCTGAGGAGAGGAGCCGGGGTAAAACTCATGAGCAACCCTTGTGTACATTTCAGGCGTGAAGTTTGTCGGGTAGCCTCGCAGGTCCTTCAAATACCTCCGTGCACGCCAGCTATAAGCAGGAGGATCGCCGTATTCTGCGGGCGGCACACCATGGATTATTGTGTATTCAAAATCGGGAGGCATTCCCCATTGCACTCCGAATTGCTCGTACAACCTTCGATGCAGAGGGGCTTGGCACGTAGGACAACGGCGTGTTTGCAACATGTGTGGCAACAAACAATTCGGGTGGACCATGTGACCGCACGACCCAACGATCCATGCGCCTTCGGGTCCCCAAGGATTGGAACAAATGGGGCACATGCTCCCGTCCTTGATCCAATCGGGGACGCATGGCCACAACAAGGCTGGTCTGGCCGGGGGTATCACGATGCGGGATGATACTGCGGTATCCCATTGGAATTCATCCTCGGGCCTCTTGGTCCACGCAATACTGGGGTAATGGTCGTCATCGACCGGGAGGTTCTCAGGATACATGAAATCCAATGGCGGCCACGAGGTAAAAAGAAGCCGTCGTTCGGGCCACTGTTCGCCGTGGTCCCTATAGTGTGTCAGCTCGTCCATCAATGCCCTCTCACGCGTGGCGAACATGATAGTGGCTGTGACCATGCCCATGTAGTCGTCCTCCAACAACCGGTTCCTCCTAATGACCCGGTCGTAATCAACCCTCATTGCCTCCAAGTTTGTTGTGGGCGACGGCTCCCGCCCTTGTCCATCACTACCAGACATTGCTTGCGGCAGTTGTGGCGCATCAGCCCTCGCAAGTTCAAGGTCGGTCAAACGTGCAATCTCGGCCTTCAACCCTTGGACCTCCTCGGCGTGTGCACGTCGGACCATCTCCAATTCCCGTTCGTGGTCAGATTTGCATTTTGCCAACTCCGCCCTCAACGCCTCCACAACGTCGTTGTCGGCAACTACCAGTGGTGGGGATGGCACCGCCGATGCCATCTCCACATCAACGGGCGAAGATGGAGGACAAACCAACCGGGAACCATGTGGCGGTGTCACGTGGACCCTTTGTCGCCGGCTAGGTGGTTCAACCGGCAACCCTATGACAATGTTGTGCTCGTCCATGTTTGACTCGGCGGCCGGTGGAGTCCCCACAATTTGATGATCTGGTCCCGCAAGGAAATCAAAATAAGATCGGACCCTCAAAGGATTCATTGGAGTTTGCCATGCCAATGGAATCGGACGGCCAGCGTTCCGTCCTAGCACGGCACTTGGTATGACCGTGACCCGGCGTGCCTGCCTCAAGTCCGGGCTCGTGCGGGGTATGGTGGACCAGTCGATATCCACTCCCAAAATTACCTCCGCGTAGACCATTTGGCATAACCACATTAGCATATGCCCGCGATCAAATTCCCTCGGTGCACCCCACAAGAAATCCCACACCTCCTTGCACCGTTCTCCAAATATTTGATGGCTCACCTCCCTCCATATGCCATAGCGTTGTCTAGACATCCGTTCAGCATTCGCGCTAGGAACGAACATCCTCGTCAAATGGGTCCACTCTACGTACCTTCGGACCGTGCTATACAACCACATGCCCCTCTCATTTTGCCAGCCGGGATTGGCGAGAATGTTCGGGTCCCGCGCCACCTCCAAATTGATTGGTTGCGGCCTGCCCCTCGGCGCATTGCCGCGTCTTCTAGCGCCTGCCGACCCCGGTCTCGCTTGCGGAGTCCCCCCCGGATCCAAATCCCCGCCACGTGGAGGTTCCGGCGGCAAGTTATCTTCGTCTGCCATCGTTGCCCCTAACCCCTAGCTTTGTATGCCTACTATAAATTAAACCTAATATGGTAGCACTTCCAAAATAAGCGCCACCACCCACAATTTTTTCCCCAATCCACTAAAACCAAATTAAGGCCGTTCAAAGTTCAAACTACATAATTAGATTTAAACCACTTTCAAAATAAGTGTTCACATATAACAATTTCCGGTATGGTTCAAACTAACCGCAATGGGGTACAATGTAGACCGTATGTAGGTGGGTTGCAATACACACGTTAGGCAATAACAGTATATTGTATGCACCGTATACGTATTTCAGTACGTATGTCCACCTGTAGCCCTCCAGCTCACCTCTATCTCCAAATGGCAAGGGCTGATTAACAACCTAGGCCCAAATGGAGGGAGGTGGGAGTGAGGGAATGAGGGAAGTGGGGTCCATATATACCCCAAGGAGGCGTCCTTTCGATTAGACGCCCCCTGGACCAACCCATGGACGCCACGTGCCCATGGGTGTCTCTACGCGACTGCTCGTGAGCAGTCGCACCCCTTCGTCGACTGCTATTAGCAGTCGACCATGGGGTGCGACTGCTCACGAGCAGTCGCAACCCATTCAAGTCGACTGCTGATAGCAGTCGACCATAGGGTGCGACTGCTCACCAGTAGTCGTCCGCACTTTGTCGACTGCTATTAGCAGTCGACTTGGGTTGTCGACTGCAGTTGGGCAGTCGACTGTCTTCGTCGACTGCTAATAGCAGTCGACTTGAAGGGCAGACGACTGCTTGTAAGCAGTCGCATCCCTTTGTCGACTGCTATTAGCAGTCGACGAAGGGGTGTGACTGCCCACCAGCAGTCGTCTGCCCTTCTTCGTCAACTGCTAATAGCAGTCGACGAAGGGGTGCGACTGCCCACCAACAGTCGTCTGCCCTTCTTCGTCAACTGCTAATAGCAGTCGACGAAGGGGTGCGACTGCCCACCAGCAGTCGTCTGCCCTTCTTCGTCGACTGCTATTAGTAGTCGACTTGGACAGTCGACTGCCCAACTGCAGTCGACAACCCAAGTCGACTGCTAATAGCAGTCGACAAAGTGCGGACGACTGCTGGTGGGCAGTCGCACCCCTTCGTCGACTGCTATTAGCAGTCCACGAAGGGGTGCGACTGCCCACCAGCAGTCGTCTGCCCTTCTTCGTCGACTGCTATTAGCAGTCGACGAAGGGGTGCGACTGCCCACCAGCAGTCGTCCGGACTTTGTCGACTGCTAATAGCAGTCGACTTGAAGGGCAGACGACTGCTCACAAGCAGTCGCCCGCCTGTCGTCGACTGCTAATAGCAGTCGAATTTCCATGTCGACTGCCCAAGAGCCGTCGACAAGCCAAGTCGACTGCTATTAGCAGTCGACTAGTTATGGTAGTCAACTGCTCTTGAGCAGTCGACATGGAAATTCGACTGCTGTCAGCAGTCGACACACCTATACGACTGCCCTTTAGCAGTCGATTCAGTGTGTCGACTGCCTAGTAGCAGTCGCTGTAACTCGTCGACTGCCCACTAGCAGTCGACACTGTTGACGACAGTTTACCCTGTGTGACGACAGGGTAAACTGTTTTACCCCCCCCCAAACGGACGTGACGTTTTCAGGTCTGCCGTCACGTCGCTGTCACAGGACGTGACGCGACGTGACGTGTAATCCCTGATCCCAACTCCCACCCGCCCTCACATGCACACCCTATATATACTTATTAACATTAGCTATCCCATAGTCCACCTACCATAAATAGGTATTAAACCCCTCTACCCCCCCCCCCAATGTTCAGACGAAACATGACTAGGAGGGGGTGAACAGATGTAGCACGCCGGTGTAAAAAACACCAATGTTCCTTGTTATTATTACTATTATTATTGGTTGCCTCTACCTTAGATGGAGGAGGTAATTCTTTGTCTATACATGTGAGTGACAAAGATAAGAGTTCTCGTACACCATTAATAATATTGTATGTGTTGATTTAGAGCTTTGTGCTAGGGAATGTACCATTCTTCAGAGATTTTGGTGAACTTGAAATAAGGCAGAATGAAGTTTTGTTGTTAATAACCATGTGATAATCTACTAGGTAGTAGCACCTATGACATACACTTACGGTAGCACCTATGGTAGAGCACTACGGCTCCTTACCTAGGTCCTACCCGGACAAGCTATCCAATATTTTATTTGGTTTAGCAATTTCATTATGAACACAACGACAATGAGAACACATGAGTTAGAGCATATCTAATTAGTATGAAAATGTTGAAAGTTACAAATCTCATTTGACCCTTCTATATATAGGTGTTTGTAGAATGGGATTTTCTAGTTGAAAGCATGTCACACAGGTGTGATGAAGCCAATGCATGTCCTTCGTGAATAGTTGTGCATGTGCACCCAAGTTGTGCACAAAGCAATACCCTTCATTTGTACCTAATGTCATCACTCCACATCTTCCAATTTTATAGACGTGTTAGTGGTGAGTCACATATGTATGCAATTGAGATCTATGACATTGTATGCAATTTAATATATGTTGTTAGTATCTATTATGCACAAATTTATATTATATATTGGATGAATAGGGGTTGGAACTTGGGTTATCCAATATAGATGGGTTAACTCAATTGATTTCAACCACTTACTTTGCACTAGCCCACATTCCAAGCCTGCTATTAAATCGAGACCACGTGCCAAAATAGATTCCGATCCCACCCTAAATCGGGACCACAACACTCAAGTCAAACAATTCGGAATCACATCATATAGGTAATTGAAGTTCATGCCACCTTGCCAATATTTAGTATTTTGTAGGCAATGCAATGGTTAATGAGGAAGAAGTGAGAGATTCTCTTTTCATCCATCACAAATTCTAACATGACTAAAATAATTATATGGTAGTGCTAACCAATTAATGGATGATAGTTGCCCGTTATGGGGCCAAAATTATCGGAGCATGTAATGGAATTAGGCACTTCTACCTTACTGCACCTTTTATGGTTCTCACCCCATGATTGCAAGATCAAATCATGCACCCAAAATCTTGTAATTAAGGAAATTGCAAACGTAGTAGATGGTGAGCATAATCGTTTGCCATTAACATAGAACTTAGAAACACCATTTAGCACTTGTTTTATAACAACAACAAGTGTCCCATCCCACTTTCTCTAGTTGCCATCCATTGAATGCAAGATCTACTTTACGTGGACTGATGATAAATAGTGTGGACCACACTAAATGAGATACATTTTTACGTTTTGGAGACACCTTTGGTTGGGAGCATATTTTTACGTTTTTTGGTAATGCATATTATTGTGGTACTTATAATAAATATGTAAATAAAAGACTTCCACAAATGTGTTACAATGTTTCAACCACATTGCTTCACAAAGTATCCGTAGAAATGAGGTCACCATCATATGCTTATAGTTTATTCCCCAAATAACTTTGAATTACAACATGCATGTCTTGATGGAGCTAACACTACTCTCAAATGTGCTATTATTTTTTGACAAACAATTTGTCAAGATGGTCTTAAATTTTTGTTATAAAACTCCACCAAAAGAGCAATTTCTTCGTTAGCCCCTAGAGGTCATGAAAACCTACTCTAGGTCCTAAGATGTTGGCAATTTTAGCTGGCCATGTGCAAAGGATAGGTATGTCTAAAGGTGTTTAATTCATTGCCTATATATATATATATATATATATATATATATAAAGTCCAACAAAACCCGAATTTTAAGAGAGGGGTAACTCTTTGGGATATACATGGTGCAATCACACAACCTCAAGAAGTGTATGATGCTCAATAAATGTTGTGATGAACTAAACCAAATAAATTAGATGTATAGTGTTATGGTTTCAATGAAACAAAGTGCATTATAGGAATTGCAACTCCTTTTGACTGGTTCTCTTTCACTAGAAGGGTTTGAAATCTTTGAATATGGAATGGAAAACTTTTATTGTGGTGGATCATAAAACCATCAAGCAAAGTAAACCAATGGTAAGGAACCATAGTTGTGACATCAATGTGGGACTTGCGAAACCAAAAGGATGCCATCTATATGCCAAATTTAGCAAAACACAAGTTTATAATTTGATGTAAAATCCAAATTTATATGGAATAAATGGAGACCCAGAATGTCCTTCCTTTATATATATATGATTCCATTTTAAAATGTGCAAACACAATCTCTAGGTTGATTTAATGGTGTTGACTATAATATGGTCCAATCATGATAAAGTGCACCACTGAGGACTAAATAAAAAGGAGTCCTTACATTTCATAAAGACTCATGTTTAACGCAATATTATTGTTTAAAATTACAAACCATATATCAAGTGTGATGACAATGTCTATAATTGTGCTAAGTCTTGACAATAAATCTAAGTAAAGTTTTGAATAAAAACATGGAGTTCTTAAAGATGTGTGAAGGACTGTGAAAAAAAAATGATGCATGACATAATTTGGTACACCTTATCGTGGTTGGATCCAATATGAGAATTATGTATCTGAACCCTTAAATCTAAAATAAAGTAGGAAGAGAAGGCCAAATTAATAGAAAATTGCTTTCAATATGATTAATCACTTTAATAATATAATGACTTATTTGTTAATGGCTTAAGAATAAAAAATAGGTGCCACCAAAGAGAAGGTGTTATTTTAAAACCTTAGTCAGTGCCTTAGATACAATAATAAACATTCAAAATAGTGTAGAAAGGCGATTACATTGCACATATCCGTGTAGACCAATATACGGTGTCGTGATGTGGACCGGCTACAAATTAAAACATAGGAATTTATGTATGTTATTATTATTTTCAAAATAAATATTAATATAATGTTCTAATTAGTTGTTTAAGTTAAGAACCGGTCTTGAGTTCAAGACCGTGAGAACTTGGTAGGAAGGACTTGGTAGAAAGAACTTGGTAGAAAATATTTGGTAGGTAGGACTTGGAAATGTTAGGATTTACCGACGGCGGCCATTATCTAGCCGCTTAGGATTTTTAGAAGCCCTAACCCCAATGGTTTCCTATTGGCTAGCCGCTTAGGGGTTCTAGAATCCTTAACACTAATGATTTCCTACTGGCCGAAGGGGACAAGAGGAAAGATGATTTAAGGGGTGGAAGAAGGGTATTGAGGCATTCGAGTTGGCATTTTGGAGTTAGTACTTGTGTGAAATTTGGGGAGGATTGAACATTTAAGACAATGAGGTATTTATGAAGCTCTACTATACTTGAAGATGTGGGTGCGAGAGTTTTAGAGTGAATAGGTTGCATTAAATGCACTACTTGTATTATTTCGTTGGTTATAAAAAGAGCAAAACTTTGGGGTGAAGAATTTGATGAATTATGGATAATTAGGGTGTTCAATTGATATGAAATTTTAAGAGGATATTTCTTATAAGATATGAAAGTTGTACATAAAATTTAAAGGCTTCAGTCTTTGTAGAAAAAAAATTGTGAAGAATTAAAGTGAAGGGTGTCTAGAAACAAATGCAACTAAAAAGCAAGGTTTAGAAATATGGATCTTAAAAAATATTATGACTATGAATATAAAAATTTGAAAGTATCTTCTGATCTTACTTATCTATTGTGTGTCAAAATTTGAAGTCCATTGGACTTAAATGTTAGAAGTTATGAGAGTTTTAGTAACCGGATGTTATAAGATAACGTTGATGCTAAAACGTTAGAATTAGTAAATCATGCACAACGTCTTAGTTAGAGCTCTATTAGTGATAATTTTTTGTATATATTGAGAGAAATCTAGAACTCTTAGTCACCCTCTTCAAATCCTCAATAAATTTTTTTTTTTCAATACTTGTACAAATGTTTCCCAATTTTCTCCATCACTCTATTTTAACTCCTTCACACGCCCTTAAATTACCGAAATCACCGTAAAATCAAAACTTCCAATCATCTCACCTTCTGAAATTTTATTCAATTTCATCTCTCTTGTATAAATTCGGATGTATTTTGATACATCTCACCCATCAAATTAATCAATCTTATCAATAATCGAATGCAAAGTTTTGATTGTCAAATTTTTTTCCATTATTCAAAATTTTGTTGACGCATGTACAAATGAAATGCTTTAAATACCCTCAAAATATTATCTTATAAGAAATTTCCAATTAAAATTTCATACCAATTGAACACTCCAATCATCCATAATCCATCAAATCCTTCACCCCAAAGTTTTGCTCTCCTTATAACCAACGAAATAATACAAGTAGTGCATTTAATGCAACCTATTCACTCTAAAACTCTCGCACCCACATCTTCAAGTATAGTAGAGCTTCATAAATACCTCACTGTCTCAAATGTTCAATTCTCCTCCAAATTTTAGACAAGTACCAACTCCAAAATGCCAACTCGAATGCCTCAATACCCTTCTTCCACCCCTTAAATCCTCTTCTCCCTTGTCCCCTTCGGCCAATAGGAAACCATTGGTGTTAAGAATTCTAGAACCCCTAAGCGGCTAGCCAATAGAAAACCATTGGGGTTAGGGCTTCTAAAAATCCAAAGCGGCTAGATAATGGCCGCCGCCGGTAAACCCTAACCTTTCCAAGTCCTACCTACCAAATATTTTCTATCAAGTCCTTCTTACCAAGTTCTCACGGTCTTGAACTCAAGACCGGTTCTTAACTTAAACAACTAATTAGAACATTATATTAATATTTATTTTGAAAATAATAATAACATACATAAATGCCTATGTTTTAATTTGTAGCCGGTTCACATCACGACAACGAAGAGTACTGAGGTTTGGTTATGAGCTAACCAATTTTTTTTGAGATTTCCGAATTAGTTCGCAATGATTAGGATGAGGTACTGATGTAAAATTGTCAGGGTCGGAAATCGACTAGTTCAAGGGAGAATGGACCAGCAATATGGCCAGTCGAGGCATCATAGTTTGGGATATTTACTGAGAGTAATTTTTATTTTAGGCAAGTAGCCGAAGGGACTAGGGAAACCAACGGTCGGTTCTCCCCGTTCACTGATGCACCCTCTTTGGATCCATACATTTTTCAAAGGCTACATCCTTGGCCCCAAGATGGTGGGGGCTTGGCAAGGTTCAACTCCTTCCAGGGATACTTGAGATTTTTTTCAACACAAATTCACCCCTCAAAAGCATAACACCAATTTTATAAAATAAAAACAAAAAACCCCAACTTACTATACATAACTTCAAATACATACTGCAATAAAATTAGAAACCAAGGAAATTTACCGGAAGGTAAAGGTAAAATGTAGGAACTTAACCGAGAAAAAAAAACTGGCTTCCGGTAGCTTCCGAGTAAAAAAGAATATATATATAAATCCGAACCTCTTTATAAAAGGTAGGAAATGTACAGATTTTTGTATAGAACTCCCCGACTGTGGTGTAGACAGTGCTTGCAGATGACTGCTTGGTCATGTGCATGTGTACTGCCCACATGTAAGGAAAATATGATATCTCCACTATATAATAAACGAGGCGGGAAAGGTAGAAAGCCTGAGAATATTGTGTAAGCACATGACACATTGACATCAGTAGGCCTACTTTACCCGTCTCCAATGTACATGGGTTAATTTTAGCCGAAGATTCTAAGCTCATGTGACTCCATTGGAATTGTCAGTTGATGGCAAGTATCTTCTTATGGCCACAAATGCTTCCACATATGTTGTGGAAGGGGGAGGGTGAACCAACCCATACACGGGTTCCTTGTTGGATGACTGTAGCCCTATCTCCAAGGAACCAGTGTACATGGTGTTTCACCCCAGCCGTTGTGGAAGCCACTCATCTGTGCCCTCACAAGTGTAAAGTTTTCGGGGTGTTTCCATGAGAGGAGGTGAGAATTTGTGCATTTGAACACACTTTCTTGTCATTTTTCCCATTGACGAGGTAGATCCCACCACCTCTTCATTTAACTTCCAAGTTCCTTCCCCAATTGAGACTCTTTATGTCATGGTAAAGTTCACCTCTCAAACTTTGAGAGAATTTTTAGATCTAAAGTAGTGTATGCTCATGGGACCCATTGTCCTAGCGTCTGCATCAGCCTATGCAAGGCTAGCTTGGCCTCACCATCCTAAAAGGACAAGCTAAAAAGCCAATTTTTAATAGCCCGACACCACTCTTTGTGTATGGTAACTTAAGCATGAAGAAAGCTGGAGTGACTTTGTGTTAATTCTCAAAAACTCAGTAATCGGGACTAAACCCATGATTTCTTCTCCTTTGTGTTACGAATACCTCTAATGTTGTGGGTCTAGTGCGTGGGAAGTTTTTGGACATAGTCGGTCAAGATCCTAGTGATTCTAAATCCAGCCGGTTACATGTTGACACCTTCGGGTTTTGCTTTATCCCTTTGAGGTATATTCTATAGATTCCTCTAAACGATCGGTAATTCTCCGGAAGTCTCCAACTTCAACCGGTTATTTCTCAAACTCAACCGGTTCATCCGTAACTAACCGCCGGTTCTTCCCGAGCAGTGGTTGGGTCCATATGTAGGGCACTGGTCTTGTGCAGTCAAGATTGCTTTTGGGTCCACCTTATTGTTGGTGGTACGGAATACATACAATTTGTACAAGCCTATTATAAACAAATTTGCTGAAATCCTGGTATGTCAACTATTGCTTCCATAGCAAGCTTCTGGGGACAGACACAGGACACATACAAAAAGGTTCCTAGGTGCGTAGATGCTAAGCAATGCACATCCCAAGGAATTAGAAGCAAGTTGAGCTTCTCATTCATGGCAACTCCGTATGCATTTCCTGCACACTGTCTAGAAGCACCGACTTAAGCCGCAATTTGTACGATGATAAGAGTGCATGGTGGCAAAAACTCCAAATAGTCTTTATGTTGTTGGAGTTGTGGACTCTCCCGCTTTACACACGGACCAAGACAATCTAAGGGCCCTTGAAAACCGTCCAAAGGCCGTAACATTGGAGATAAAAATTCAGTATTGTAACTGATGGGCTTTCAAGGTCAGTGTCTAGTCAAATTAGACCATGTTGAAGGATCACAATGTATGTTTGGGTTTGGGTTTGGGTTCGGGTCCCCACCATGGCAATGTACTATTTTAAGGAGCCAATGGCAATTTAATTGATTGCCACGACCTCTAGTTTTGCGTTAGACTCACCTTTTTTGTGGACCCTAACGCGATACTTGATAGATCATGAAACACTATTCACTTGTTGTTGTGTAGGACACCATTTAGATTTTATTATCCATTCGATTTGTTAAAATCCCACACATCTTCAAGGTTTAGCATGAAGTGAACTTGGACCATCTCTGGCTTCTTGACCAAATACATAATTGGTATATAATAGGACAAGCGGCCGCTCTAGTGTAAATTGGCCCTCATATGCACATATGCACCTTTTTTTGGGTCCTTAGGATACAGAATAATTGCTCGTTCTATGGAACGATAGGGCAATCACA
This sequence comes from Polytrichum formosum, assembly GCA_964035585.1. NCBI lineage: Eukaryota > Viridiplantae > Streptophyta > Polytrichopsida > Polytrichales > Polytrichaceae > Polytrichum > Polytrichum formosum. The sequence goes on along the minus strand of OZ037938.1, from coordinate 43,422,837 downwards.
TGACCATAATATGCACAACAATAGATGTTTGTGATAAGTCATAATTCCATGGTAGGTGCATGAGTCACCTAAATAAAATTCTTACAATGTTTTCAAAATTTTGGGAAATCATGTTTCCAGAACTTACCCAAATATATATTATAGTGGTTTTTAGTAGGATAATCCACAAGTGTCAATATATAATTAATGAAACATTCGGCACTAAGGTGGGGAACCATGTTGGACTAACTTATTAACCCTACATTGCCTTTGGTGATATGAAGAGTCGCTCTTGGAGGGGAAGTACTTTAGACTACCACCTAATGTCATCATTTGGGACCCCCTTTTGGCATGGACATTGTTATAGGTTTAAAGAATAGATAGGTGGGAGCTCCATTAACTTCAATTTGATTTGAAAGAGATCAACAATGTTCCAACTTGTAGTTGATGGCTCATTTGATGCTCACAATGTCACTAGGATTGAGTGAGGAGGCAAGCCAACCTTTCTTGTTTATTACCATTGATTAAGTGAGGTGAGCTTGGTTTCTTGTAGGAGAAGAATGGTGGGCCTGGCATGTATGGATTCTATTAGTTCCATAGTTCTTGAGAGGCTGGAGCTAATGTGGCCTGTGTTTCATGTGACAATGTGGGTGTGTGTAGTGGAGGTTTGCGTGGGTTGTGTTTGTGGTGGCAGTTGTGTTATGAGGGTGATGTTTGGGTTTGGTGTGAATTTTCTTATGGGATGGCTCCCTTTGATGAGTTTGTGGAGTATTTGGCTCGGGATAAATGGAAGGTTTTGTTGGAGTTGTTGTTGTGTAATATTGCCTCCTTGGGAGGTTTGCCGGTTAATATGCTCAAAGGTGGTTGTGATTGGGGAGGTTAATGATGTGTATACCGTGATTAATTGGGATGGTGTGGGGGTCCTACGTGTTGGAGCAGGCATGTGGGAGGGCTTCAGACTATCTTAGGATGGTGAGGCACCTTGGGTCTAGTTTCCTAGCAAGTTGTTGGTTACTTTGGTGAGGAAGAGGGCTAAGAACTATTATGAAGGCATAAAGTTGGAAGTGGAGTGGGTATTTCAAAAGAAGGGAGGTATGTCTTCTAAGATGCGGTAGGTGGTTGTTAATGTTAGTGTTCATGTTGGATGACAAGTATGTAGTAAAAATGTCTTCAAGGTGTAGGTAGTGTGATTTTAGTCTTAGGGTGTTGGGCATGAAGTATTGCTTTTGCCTTTGTGTATATTATTTTGGGAAATTCTTAGGGTGTGTGTGAGCAGTCCCAGGTTTGGTTTGATGTCGCTGCCAAGTAATATAAGTGTACTTAGGTCCACTATGTGGGTTGTCTTGTGTGTGTATTGAGGGTGTTTGTGTTGGGTCTTGGTGGAGATATTTATGGTGATAATTGTTGGGTATGTGGCTTGCGGAATTATCTCTAGCCGATGGGGGTTGTGTAGTGGTGATGTTGTTGTGTTAGCTTGATGTAGTGAATTTGTTACGTGTTTGTTGTTTGTTGTGTGCACGTGTGTATGTGTGGTCGGGAGCTTGTGATGTTGGAGTGAGTTCTTGATGTGCGTTGACTAGACTTAGACATGGTTTTTTTGTGTGTAGTGGTATGTGGGAGAATAGTATCGTAATGAGGAGTGTTGCTTTGATGTTGGGTTCCAGTGTGTGTAGTGGAATGTAGGAGAATAGTATCATAATGAGGAGCGTTGCTTTGATGTTGGGTTCTAGTGTGTAAGTGGGTAGGTAGTTAGGTCAGTGATGTTTTGTAATGTGCTTTGGGTTGAGATGTATATTTGTTAGAATACATTGTAAAAATATTATAAAAGTCCAAGGAAGGAGCTTGTACTCATTATTTATATATAGATATATAGAGCAAAGTACAAGTTGGTAGAGCCATTGATGGCGAGTGCTATGAATAGAAGCTCACATGTGGTGAGATAGTCTCATGAGTCGGACATTAAGAGTTATGAGAGAAATATATAGAACTTACAAGAAGTGAGAAAATTGGAAAAGTTGAAAGGCAATTGTGTAAGGAGTGAATTATAGATACGTACGTGTGGTGAGAGAAAGTGTAAAGTTGAAACGCAATTGTGTAATGAGATATCATAGAAGGTCACATGAGGTGAGAATAGTTGCAAAGTGAAGTTGGCCACTTGAGAGACTCATGAAAATATAAAGCTCACCGAGAGAGAGAGAGAGAGAGAGAGAGACATTAAGGAAATCATTAAGAGAAAGAGAAAATTAAAGAATATTGGAATGGGACTGTATGAGGTTGCATGAAAGGACGTTTGATAATTGAATATATGTATCTTCCTAAATTAATGTCACTATGAGTCTAAAGTTATCAAGTTCTTAACATGAACCAAATCATAATTAATTCCTTGCATATCTATTTCATTCCGCTATCATTCTTCTTGTTATAATGATTCTTGAACCTATGTTATCTACGTTTCATAATTATGATTGATTGCCTAAGGAAATTAAATACAATGAGTGGTATGCATATAAAAGGTGATATGACTTGATATTTGTTATGATAAAACTAAGTATATAATTATATTGAAAAATTGTTATTGGATTACTTCTATTCTAAAAATAGATTGGAGGTGTTATAGCTTAACTTCCTTATTGTTAAGAGATGCACTAAAAATAGAATGTAATATATTTATAACTAGTATTGAGATATAACAATTGCACTAACAATATATTGAGGCTATTTATAGATGAACTATCATACATTAAGATGATGCACTAAAAATAGATATAATCCAATTATAGCAAAGACTGTAATACAACTAGTGTGAATGTGCTAAAAATAGACCATACCACATATAACACTATATTCGTTAATTTGAGACTTTCTATTGTCTCAAATTAATGTATGGACCACAACAACATGAAGTCGCCCGAAACTATATTGTCAACAATCTCAAATATATTATCAATCCTAGTATCCCAAAATCAATGGTTGGCCGACATAAGCACATTGGATAGAGCACTTGACACCAACTTCACCAACAAAAACACATTGGGTAGAGCACTCGAAACCAACTTCACCAAAAAAATCATATAGAATGATGACTATTATTAGCATGGCCAATAAAATATAGACACTACGACCTACAAAGCATCGTGTAATGAAGGCATATTTATTTAACCCTGCAATTGAGTCCCAAACATAATAATAAAATAAAATTCATATTTGTTGTGAAATATTCCATATGGATATTCATCCAACCCCAAACTATATAGCATTCCTAAGTTCAACCCAAACTCCATCCCAATTTTAAGGAGCACATATATGACTAATATGTGTCTACTACAATTATTACATTTGAACCTATAATCTTCATAACACAATTCTACCAACTTCTCAATCAATGGGGCTTGCGAGTTGTGCGATCCGAGCAAGGTTGTCTTTTGCAAAAGTTATGTACTTTTGAGGGATGGACACTGATCCACTATGATTTTTCCGCGGTTTCCATCCTATGAATATGGAATCTGTATCTATCCAAGATGGACCGTGCTCAGAATCCACCTTCCACCGAAAGTTATGGTTTGTATCCCAACCTGTGTAATGCCGAATCACATCTTCGTTCCGTGCCGTCGGTCGGTAGTACTCCACCTGAATATGTTCAAAATGCGGGCTAGAAGTTGCGAAATTTGGTTTGGACAAAGCTCTTGCCACCCACATTGGCTTTGCATATGTCTCATCTCCAGGCCGCAAAATGACTCAGAGCATATAACCTTCATGACAATCCACTGCAATACGGAAAGATGGTGGGGGATGGTTACTAGCAGGCCCGCGTAATGGTCGTCCACATCAAACTCCTCACGAACCTCTCCATTTCCCAAAAGGCTAGCCTCCGAAGCTTGTACATCGACACGAGTTTGTGGCCAAAATCCGTGCCTCAAAGTAAGGGGGCTATCTTGGTGAAGGTCTGCCAAGGCGGCACGAACACGTGTCCAATACTGTATCCAACTCCCATAACGATGCCAACATGATCCGCCAACATCCGCTACCCTCAAACTCTCCCAATATTGTATAAAGCTTGATATGCCTTTTACAATATCCTCCAAATTCTTCATGGGTATTGGTTTGCAAGGCTTAGGCTCCCCGTCCGGTAACATCGTCTTTCCATCCGCATCAATGCGTCATACAAGGAGACCCTCCGGCGGGCTCCAGTCTTGTGCCGTGCACAACAACTTGTATTGCATGGCGGGGACACCATCGTCACGCATGTAGAACCGGAATTGTTGTGCCTTCGTATGTCCGATCAATCGGTGAGCTCCACTTCGAATATACGGTTCTATAAATGCCTTGAAGTCGGGCACCTCCTCGATCATATGGGGGATGACGGGAACGTTCTCCAAATCCATGTACGACTTCATCAATACTAGGATTGTTGGAAAATCCTCCTTTCGCAACTTCATGCTCCACCGCCCAAAAGATGCATCAATATCATCGTGCGTGTGGCCTACCAAAAGGAAGGACACAAACACCTCCTTGAAAATGCCTTTCGCAACCAACAACGACCAATATGCAAAAACATATCTACTTTTATTGTCCTTGGTACAATTGTCCAATTGGACACGCATAATGGGGGGCAATTTCATGACAATCGCGGGTTCGTTAGGTGGCTCCAGCAACGAATGCATGCATATTACATCTTTTCCATCCAATACCGCTTCGTATAAAGGTGTTGACCCCGTGTTTTCAAATAACAATCTTGAAGAATAGGACGGCGGTTTCTCCAAATCACGTAAGAGCCTTGCAAATGACCCTATCGTGTGGTTTGAATCCGCCGAATACAAATCGAGACCATAATGAGCAAACTTGACATCACCGTGTCCATGTGCAATCATTCCTGCAATGCCCACCCAGGGGATTAATATTCATCTATAAATTGCCCATATTGTGTACAGCTATGTCCCGAAGTACAACACTACAAACACAAAGTTGCATTTAGGTAATTCAATGAATTTGTTTCCAAATTCACATGTAACCGATACATGTAGCTTAAAAAGTCCATCCGTGGCTTTGATTCGATTTGCAAAATATGGTGAGGCTATTTTGGCATGGTCCATTTTGTCATGGATGACCGTAAAGACCTCCGAGGGCTTGGAGATGGACAAAACTCTATTTGTGTAGTAATCATTACGGTGCGCCTTTTGCATGTTCACATGCTTAAAATAGTTCAATTGATGTGCTGCATAGGATTCGGTCCCCATTATATGTGCATCCCGAAGGCGCTTCAACTTCTCGCATTTGGAACACCGGGCAAATTTGTCGCCTCATCTTTTTGTAATGTATTCGCTGAAGTTTGCTTTCTTGATTGCACTCAATTTTGACAACAAAATTGGCTCCAAACCAGCCTTCTCGCCAACTACATTTACGTCCAACAATATGTCTTTCCATTTTGTGCCTATGGGAAGAACCTTCTCCACAACCTTTTCGCCGGTTGTGAATGTACGTGTTTTGTGCGGCATTGCATCGGCAAGGGGAACAATGATGGTCGCCAGAGTGGCAATTGCTTGCCTTGTTGCTCCTTAGGTTTTTTTAAACCCACGTTCCCATGGTGAAGGGACTGACGGCCTTCCTTGGCATAAGCGGCTTGTCTATAAAATTCCGCTTTCGACACACCGTGAATGGTATACCATGCCGTACAACACACGTCTATACTTTCAAGTCTGATGACCTTGCGACCCGACCCATTTACATGTATCGCCCTATGGACATCAAGTTTTTTGGTGGATCTTAGACGGAAATCTCCAAGCCACATTTCTTCGCGGATGGCCTTCATTTTATCCCTTGGGAACAATTGGCAACAACGATGCACACAAAAATCCTTTGTGGCAATTTCTCTAATGGACTCTTCACCGAGCAACCTTTGACGTTTACACTCATTTGCAGACAGCGTAGCACGTGCCAATGTCTCATACTTTCGTAGACCTTTGCGTGGCTGCATGTTTGTTTGGAGGTCCTTTTCGATTTGCATGTGTCGTCGCTCATGTTCGTGCAAGCTAACCCCCTCAATCGTGACATTCCTCAATGGCCACCTACGGAGGGATTCACCTCGGAATGAATGAGTGACTCCAATATGACAACTCCAACGTCCTCGGTGCCAAGAGGGTTTTCATCAATGCAATCTTGTGGATGGGTATTACGACAAATACCCTCCGCCACAACTACTCCATTGTCATTAACAAGTACCACCTCCAAATTCATCCACGAAGCTCTTGAAAGCCCCATACATTCAACAATGGGGCAGAACGATACGGAAGCCGAAGGCCCCCCCAAATGATCTTCCTTTGCACTGTCATCCATAGTAGCCTCCCCGACAATGTCTAGCTCATCCTCAGATGCAGATAGCCAAGTGGCCATGTCTTCAGAGGAGCAATCCCCTCTTCCACTCAATCCCTCCATCTTGCCTACACACTGCACATTGAACCTTGTCAAAGATGGACACAAGTTTTAGGGTCCAAAAGGAAAATATGGAAAATGTATCACTTAATGAACATTGAGGACACTCAGTCCTGACACATGTCTACCATGACTACAATGTATATATGCACTCCTCAGGGGATCAGCCCAAGATGTGGGAAGGGGTTTGGGTCGACCGACCCAAACTTGTGGCATGATCGGTTCATGTTTATACTTAGTACGAACACACTGTGGGGATGGGTTTGGGTCGACCAACCCAAACCCTGTGACAAAATGAGTTCATATTCATACCCAGTTCATTCACACTGTGGGAAGGGGTTTGGGTTGACCGACCCAAACCTTGTGGCAGGATGGGTTCATGTTCATGCTCAGTACGAACACACTGTGGGTATGGATTTGCGACCCAAACCTTGTGACAAGATGAATTCATGTTCATACCCAGTTCGTTCACAGTGTGGGAAGTGGTTTGGGTCGAACGACCCAAACCCAGTGGTAGGATGGGTTCATGTTCAAACTCAGTACGAACACACTGTGGGGGTGGGTTTGGGTCGACCGACCCAAACCCTGTGACAAGATGAGTTCATGTTCATACCCAATTCGTTCACACTGTGGGAAGTGGTTTGGGTCGACCGACCCAAACCTTGTGGCAGGATGGGTTCATGTTCATGCTCAGTATGAACACACTGTGGGGATGGATTTGCGACCCAAACCTTGTGACAAGATGAATTCATGTTCATACCCAGTTCGTTCACACTGTGGGAAGTGGTTTGGGTCGACCGACCCAAACCCGGTGGCAGGATGGGTTCATGTTCATGCTTAGTACAAATACACTGTGGGGATGGATTTGGGTCGACTGATCCAAACCCTGTTGTCGCGGCCCACTTTTACTTAAAGTTCTTAAGTAACCTTACTTTACGTTTAAAAGATAGGTTTGACAAAGTAAAAGATCATAAATTAAGCACTTTATAGATAGATTGTTAGGTGTGCTATTTAGAATCGAGTAGAAAGAGTTGAATCCTTAAAGTAGCTAAAACCATTAAATTAGTTTAGTGTTAAGGTTTCCATTTTCGGCTTGGGAACCTTAGAGCGGGCCGCAACCGCCATGGCGACCCAAACTCGGAAGCGGACCGCGGAGAAGCAGGTAGCCCTCCGCAAGGTGCACGTGGTCACCCCCTCCGACCGTGAGGAGAACAACGAGTTGGAGGCGGATTTGAGACGCATGGGCTGCCTCGGATTGTGGGAGAAATCGTGGAGAGTGCGGAGTGAGGATATGGTGAGGGAACTGGTCACCGGGGAGGTGGACCGCGTTTACGCTTCCACCATCCGGGGCCGACCGGATAGGTGGAATGCGGAACTTTGGAGTGGCGTTTACGGGTTCAAACCGGGAGGGGAAGGCATGGCCACTAAACGAGAGGATTGTACGAGGGATAAATTCTCCTCTAGGTTGGACCCTAAGTATGGCTACTTTGTGAAGGATTGTAAAAACGAGAGGGAAAGGAGGATGTTAGCTTTTCTTGTGCCTATCTTTAGCCCGGAGAAGCCCTATAACATCACTCTTACTCTCGCCACCACCTTGCTTCTTGCGTACTCTGAGAAGAAGGTGGTGGATTGGGGAAGCATCATCGGAGAGTTGGTGCACAAGTTGGCAACCAACACCAAACGCGGCCACCCTTCTTACATTGGGCCTTTCCTCTTCCACCTTTACGCACACGGAAACCTACTCACTGACGAAGAGGAAACCCAATGGACGTCGCACCAATTCATGCGGGAACTCCAGACTACCGATTCGGAGCCGGAGATGGGCCACAAGGGTCCGAAGGAGGAAGACATAGTGGAGTTGAGCAGTGGAGAGCGGCCTGCGACCAAGAAGCGGAAACTCATGTTGGGGAATCGTGCGACGCGGACCAAGTCCGCCACCAAACCCGGAGGAGGTGGAACCTCCACCTTTCCCTTGGAGGACAATCCGGTGGACTCCATTATCCGCGACTTGGAGGGAGTACGGTCCCGGATTGTGGACTATGAGCTGCAAATGCACCAAGTAGGGGAATTGGTGGGCAACCCGCCGCGGGAGAGTTTGTTTGCCGCAATAAAGGAGGCCATCCAAGATCCGCGCCGGTTGCGGAAGCTGGAGAGTAAGGTGGACCACCTTACTGCGGAAAAGCGGAAGACCGAGGAGCGAGTGCGGAAGTTGGAGGCGGAGCGAGAGAAGCTCCTTAAGCGGGTAAAGGATACCACTCTCACGGTACAAAAATTGAGTGATATGGTAGAAATCCCGGGGAACGTGTGGTGGAAAGCCAAGATGTTCGACGCGGAATTGAAGAACGCGGGCCACGTTTCCGGGTCGAAGATGGTTACTTTCATCATGGATCAAGGGAGTAAGATGGACGCATCTTTGAGAGCAATGAAGGCCCTCATTGCTAGCTGCACGGAGTTGTTTCCCGACGTAGTTGAGTCATCGGAGGAAGGGGAGTCCTCATCGGGCTACTCGGACTTGACCCCTCATGACATGGTGCAAATTCAAGGTGCCGCGGTAGAAGGTGGAAACCCACATGCGGAAGAGGTGGACCAGGTGGAGGACATCACGGCGCTCACGGTCCCGCCGGTTTCCGCCACCGAGGTGGTGGTTCTCAATGCCACCCCAGTTTCCGCCACGGTTGGAGAGGAAACCCGGGATGATTGCCACATGGCCGAGGTGACAACACCGAGCCTTGCCACGGACTTCCAAGTGGTTGCCCGGGATCCGCCGCCACTTGCAATTCTTGCTCCGGGATTTCCGCCGGGCAACCAACTGTCCGCACCACTGGCACCGGATGTTGCGGGGACGGCGGACCACGTGGGAGTGATTCTCGGACCCGATGGACACGAGGTGTAAGTGCCACCACCACGTGCTCCATCTTTGGCAATTGACAGTGCGGACCGCCGCGAGGAGCGGAAGCAAAATAAGAAGGAAGCCAAGTTGAAGAAGCGGAAGGATAAGGAGTAGATTTTAGTTAGGATTCCATTTTGGTTTGTTTTGGGCAAGTAGTTAGGTGGCCCCGAGTTGTGTGCTTTGTCATTTTCTTTGTTTAGGGCCTGACCTCTCAATGAGGTGGATTGTCAGGATTGCCACGTGGCCCGCGATTTCCAGCATGGAAACCATGGCATGTGGGTGTTAGTTTGGTTTTAAAGGGAGAACACTTCGGTGTTTCTCTCATCATTTTGCAATGCAAGTGTTCTTTTGTTCAATTCAGACCTTATGCTTCACTTCACCTTCGGTATGAGTTGAGTCTTAAGTCCATGTGTAATGCAAGTGGTCCCTCCTTTCCGTACTTGAGGTTTCCGAGTTTTCCGCCATTCCCTATCACTGTGTAGGTTAGTTAGGTTAGTATTCCGTGATAGGACAGGGGGTCAGTAACACCCCAAGTTGCGTGTGGTTAAAACGCCCCTGTGTGAGCAGGTGATGGGCGGAGGAATCTTAAGCACGGAAAGGCGGAAATGATTGGACGAGCAAGGGGAAAGAACCCCACCGTGGGGTTGTTGGGCAAAGGGAGTTCCGCACACACGGTAGGTTCTTCCCCACTTACTCCGTCCAACTAGGGACCGACAATGAGTAGCAGTGGATAGACCTGTCCAATAGTAGGGGGAGGGTTCTGGTTTACGCCTTCCGCTTGCCGTGACCTGGAGGTGGATCACACCGATCAGCAGTAACGGAATGGTCTAGAACACTCATGCACCTGCCGCGACTGGCGCTTGGTTCCCACCGCGGATGGTAGGCGTGGTAGCCCCATCCCTATGTTAGCCCCGCCGTCACGGAAATCAACAGACCTTAGGTCCTATCTTGTGTGACCGGTGGAGCAGCACAAGCTACCCATTGTGAAGATAGGACGCGGATGTTGCGTTTCCACCTCTCTCGAGGGAGGATTCGGTTTCCGCGTGTGGTATAGTGGAAACTGCGCCATCACGGAAAGCGGATCATGCTGGTTTTGTAGACCCAAAACTTCCTCCACCTTTTCCCCCGTCAAAGGGGGTGGCACGCGTCGGATACTTGAGTGGGACTCCTTCTCAAGGGAGGGCTGCCCCCATCATAACACCAATCTAAGGGAGTAGTAGTTAGGCGGAGGAAGTGGAGATAGGGAGACAACCCTAAGAAATCAACCCAAAGGGCGAGATCCTGATGAACAACTACCAAGTCTCTCTGAGCATTCTAGCCTAAAACACTAGAATTATTGTCCTTGTGACACGGTCAAAAATCTAGCGGATAGTGGAAATACAAGTCAAATCCGCTACCTCTATCGCGGAAACCTTATTCCGGAAGTCATGACCCGTAATAAGGAATCTTAGAATGGAGTTTATATAGTTGTTATACTATGGATTCGGGACGCTGAGTCTATTGTTGTTACTACTCTATGGTGGGAGCTTGTCCATACTTTGTTTTGTGTTCCCTACTTCGGTCCACTACCGGGAAGGCGGAAATTTTCGTGCTATGATTTCCGTAATATCCCGGATTTCTTAATCCGATTTGTGTTATCTTAGTTTATGGTGTTTCTTGTGTGTGTGTGTGTTCATCAACGATTTCCTCTCTCTTGTCTTGTAAACGACCGCAGGTTCTTCGTGGGAACGAACTCGGCGCGGTTTTGACATTTTCCGCGTTAATTAGGTTAATTAACTGGATACGTTACCACCGTGCTACGACACCTGTGGCAGGATGGGCTCAGGGTCATCATCAGTACGTCCTTAGTGTGGGTTTGGTCGACCGACCCAAACCCTGTGGTAGGATGGGCTTAGGGACATCCTCAGTATGTCCCCATTGTAGGAAGGTGTGAACCCTTGGAGTGGTCCATCACTCCGCGGGATTACTTTTAGTTAGAATGTTAGCATTAAAAGTTAGAATTGATAGGGAATTTAGAGAAAATTAGTTCATTTAGCATTTAGCCTAGAAAAAGGAAGGTCAAAATGAAACGAGTAGTGCTAGAAGATAGTGAAGTAGAAAACATATGCTAGCTAGTAAAAACAACTAGCTAGTAAAAGCAACTAGCTAAGATTTAAGTTAGTAAATGTTAGCTAAGCAAATGTTAGTAGGTGCTAGCTAAGCAAATATTAGTTTATTAATTATTGTGAGGTACACAAGACTATTGGAGGTGTTTTGCGTAAGAAGACAAAATCGGCTTGAAAACTTTTGAAGAAAAAAAAAAAAAAACAAGGGGGCTACTTGCCTACTTGCCCCCTTGCCAACTCGAGGACGAAAAATTAGAAAGATTTCTAAGGTTTCCCGTTGGAGCCACCTCGGCGAGTGGGTGGCAACATCAACCGGGAAAAAACCCCGAGCCGAAATTTCGGGAAAGGGTTCGAAAAATGGAGCCGGTGGCGGAGGGGTCCAACCTTTTTTTGAGAGGGTTTAAAAACCCCTCCTTCCACCTTGTAGTCCCCCTCTCTTCTTCTAATGTTTGGGCGAAGTCCTGCTTCAAGGTAGTTAGGAAAAAATCTTTTAGCATGTATTCTCAATGGCCTAAGAGAAAGGCTTGAGAAACTCCTCTACTCTCTCTCCTAGTTAGAATGTGTGTTTATTAACACACAAATCAAATTCTTCCTTTCTTTTGTAGAGGTAGGTTGGATTGTAGAATTTCGAGTAAAGGCATTGTAGACCTCAGCTGCCAATGCCCTGAAGGCTTAGTTCAAAAGCTGGAACAAAATACTTATCATTTTTCTTTTAGAGAGAGATTTCCTATAGCTATTTATAGCCGTTTCCCCATTTGTGATTTGGTCAAGATGACAATTAGTTATGGATTATCAAAGATAGAGTAAAAAACTGGGTGGTCTTGTGGGTAGCGGCTGCTGGATCAGACCTGCCAGCCCAATCAAAATTTTAATTCTAAAAAGTTATATTTTTCCCAAACAGAATTTTTGTCTAGCTTTCCAAAATTGCTTAGAATATTTGATTTGAGCATGATTTGAATTAGATATGAATTTTTGAAGACGGGATATATAGTTTGAGAATTTTTGGTTGACTGCTGCATTACAGAGGGTCTGCTGAATTCACTTTGGCTTAACTTGTTAATCACATATTTTTATCAAATAGATCTTTTTAATATCTCTCCATGATTATATAGAACGTTTGATTTGAGTAAGATTTGAATTAGATATGAATTGTTGAAGGCGAGATACATAGTTTAAACCTTCCTGGTTGACTGCTGTGTTACAAGGAGTCTGTTGAATTTATATTGGCTTAACCTACTGATGTCATAATTTTCTAGTTAGAACTTGTTAATAGCTTTCCAATGGTATAAGGAATGCGTAGATCCAAGTCGTAATGAATTCACTATGAATTTTTGAAGTTAGAAGTTAGATAGGTGGGTTGGAAGGATCGGTTGAATTGACCTCGCACTTCTAACCCTCATAACTTTTGCATTTCTTATCCGATTAAGGTGATTTTTAAATCATTGGAAAGATAATTACGTGTACTAAGTAAATATATTATGCTTAGGCCTAAATTACAGTACAAAAAAAACTTTATATTTTAATTGTTAACTAAGGTACGTTTTACTATCAAACTAGTTACAAAGAAGGAGGCAAGGTCGATGCCCGGGAAGTGGAGCAAGGAAGGAGGTAGCGGCTCGGCCTACATCGAGTCCAAATCAACTGAGGAGAATTGAGGTAAATTAACTAATCCTAGCCTTCCATTTAGGGTTGGAGGGAGCGCGGCTAAGGTATGCATTTCTAAACCCACTCACCTATCTCGTAAGGTCAAGTGGCTTAACCACTTGACCGCCAAGGGAGTACCCAACTCCATTGTCTTTGGGCCCCTTGGTATGTTTTGTGGTAGTAGCTTCATTTATTAGCAAGTTTCGTATGTGGTAAGTCGGATTAATCACCGACACAACCACTCTGAATGTTGTTGGTGGAAAGGTGGGATTAATGACCCGCGAATCCACTATTATGTTGTTGGCCCAATAGATTGGGAGTAATGGCCCCAATTTATGAAGATTGTGCAACAGGTTGAACCTACAGGTTGCCCGTCACCCTAGTTCCATTAAGTTGCATTTCGTGGTCTATCCAGTTAAAACACGTTTAACAATTAAAACATATAAAATAAATCGTAAACCCTTGTTGGCAAGAGATCCGAATCGGAAACTTAACTCGGTAGAGTGACACCACCTTTCGAACCATTGATGTCCGAAGGGTTTGAGATGTCACTCGACCTTCAAAGGACCTGCACGAGGCCTTAGAAGGTTCCGAGGTAAGGGGTGCACCAACCAGGTAAGGGGTGATGCCTAATATGTGAATGTAGTGAGGTAGGATGTGCAAACGAAAGTAAGTAATTAAGCAGAAATTTGTGTGCAGGGTGGGACTTAGGCCAAGTTCCCCCGCTTAGAAAACTAAATAGAACTAAGTAAAGAAATAGGAAGAGTTGAATGGTCCATCAAATTGTTGTTATTCCGTTCATTGAGCTAGGGTGGTATGAGTCACACCCGGTCAGTGTATATCAGAACCATCCCAATTCACAAATTAGGATTGCTTTGGTTTCAAGGTTCGTGCGTCTGCGCATAGAATAGGTTGTGGGTTAAGGTTAGAATTAGGTATGAACTTGGTTAGTGGAGTTTAGAGCCACACAAATAGAAACGAAGGTACAACCTCCGGAGGTACTACGACGCATATTTAATTTCCCTTAAAAATCTAAGTACCCACGTTATACACCTATCATCCGGGTTCGGCTTCGGCACTTGCAAATGCAGGCCACCCTCACCGAAGGGCTTGTGTGATACTTTTAGGCTCCCTCGAAAGGGGGTGGCCCAAAAGTACCACAGAAGGGTTTGGCTCGACCGACCCAAACCCTGTGGCAGGATGTGTTTAGGACATCCTTAGTACGTCCCCATTGTGGGAAGGGGTTTGGGTCAGGGATTACACGTCACGTCGCGTCACGTCCTGTGACAGCGACGTAACGGCAGACCTGAAAACGTCACGTCCGTTTGGGGGGGGGGTAAAACAGTTTACCCTGTCGTCACACAGGGTAAACTGTCGTCAACAGTGTCGACTGCTAGTGGGCAGTCGACGAGTTACAGCGACTGCTACTAGGCAGTCGACACACTGAATCGACTGCTAAAGGGCAGTCGTATAGGTGTGTCGACTGCTGACGGCAGTCGAATTTCCATGTCGACTGCTCAAGAGCAGTCGACTACCATAACTAGTCGACTGCTAATAGCAGTCGACTTGGCTTGTCGACGGCTCTTGGGCAGTCGACATGGAAATTCGACTGCTATTAGCAGTCGACGACAGGCGGGCGACTGCTTGTGAGCAGTCGTCTGCCCTTCAAGTCGACTGCTATTAGCAGTCGACAAAGTCCGGACGACTGCTGGTGGGCAGTCGCACCCCTTCGTGGACTGCTAATAGCAGTCGACGAAGGGGTGCGACTGCCCACCAGCAGTCGTCTGCCCTTCTTCGTCGACTGCTATTAGCAGTCGACTTGGACAGTCGACTGCCCAACTGTAGTCGACAACCCTCGTCGACTGCTAATAGCAGTCGACAAAGTGCGGACGACTGCTGGTGGGCAGTCGCACCCCTTCGTCGACTGCTATTAGCAGTCGACTTGGACAGTCGATTGCCCAACTGCAGTTGACAACCCAAGTCGACTCCTAATAGCAGTCGACAAAGTGCGGACGACTGCTGGTGGGCAGTCGCACCCCTTCGTCGACTGCTATTAGCAGTTGACGAAGAAGGGCAGACGACTGCTGGTGGGCAGTCGCACCCCTTCGTCGACTGCTAATAGCAGTCGACAAAGGGATGCGACTGCTTACAAGCAGTCGTCTGCCCTTCAAGTCGACTGCTATTAGCAGTCGACGAAGGGGTGCGACTGCCCACCAGCAGTCGACAACCCAAGTGGACTGCTAATAGCAGTCGACAAAGTGCGGACGACTACTGGTGAGCAGTCGCACCCTATGGTCGACTGCTATCAGCAGTCGACTTGAATGGGTTGCGACTGCTCGTGAGCAGTCGCACCCCATGGTCGACTGCTAATAGCAGTCGACGAAGGGGTGCGACTGCTCACGAGCAGTCGCGTAGAGACACCCATGGGCACGTGGCGTCCATGGGTTGGTCCAGGGGGCGTCTAATCGAAAGGACGCCTCCTTGGGGTATATATGGACCCCACTTCCCTCATTCCCTCACTCCCACCTCCCTCCATTTGGGCCTAGGTTGTTAATCAGCCTTTGCCATTTGGAGATAGAGGTGAGCTGGAGGGCTACAGGTGGACATACGTACTGAAATACGTATACGGTGCATACGATATACTGTTATTGTCTAACGTGTGTATTGCAGCCCACCTACATACGGTCTACATTGTACCCCATTGCGGTTAGTTTGAACCATACCGGAAATTGTTATATGTGAACACTTATTTTGAAAGTGGTTTAAATCTAATTATGTAGTTTGAACTTTGAACGGCCTTAATTTGGTTTTAGTGGATTGGGGAAAAAATTGTGGGTGGTGGCGCTTATTTTGGAAGTGCTACCATATTAGGTTTAATTTATAGTAGGCATACAAAGCTAGGGGTTAGGGGCAACGATGGCAGACGAAGATAACTTGCCGCCGGAACCTCCACGTGGCGGAGATTTGGATCCGGGGGGGACTCCGCAAGCGAGACCGGGGTCGGCAGGCGCTAGAAGACGCGGCAATGCGCCGAGGGGCAGGCCGCAACCAATCAATTTGGAGGTGGCGCGGGACCCGAACATTCTCGCCAATCCCGGCTGGCAAAATGAGAGGGGCATGTGGTTGTATAGCACGGTCCGAAGGTACGTAGAGTGGACCCATTTGACGAGGATGTTCGTTCCTAGCGCGAATGCTGAACGGATGTCTAGACAACGCTATGGCATATGGAGGGAGGTGAGCCATCAAATATTTGGAGAACGGTGCAAGGAGGTGTGGGATTTCTTGTGGGGTGCACCGAGGGAATTTGATCGCGGGCATATGCTAATGTGGTTATGCCAAATGGTCTACGCGGAGGTAATTTTGGGAGTGGATATCGACTGGTCCACCATACCCCGCACGAGCCCGGACTTGAGGCAGGCACGCCGGGTCACGGTCATACCAAGTGCCGTGCTAGGACGGAACGCTGGCCGTCCGATTCCATTGGCATGGCAAACTCCAATGAATCCTTTGAGGGTCCGATCTTATTTTGATTTCCTTGCGGGACCAGATCATCAAATTGTGGGGACTCCACCGGCCGCCGAGTCAAACATGGACGAGCACAACATTGTCATAGGGTTGCCGGTTGAACCACCTAGCCGGCGACAAAGGGTCCACGTGACACCGCCACATGGTTCCCGGTTGGTTTGTCCTCCATCTTTGCCCGTTGATGTGGAGATGGCATCGGCGGTGCCATCCCCACCACTGGTAGTTGCCGACAACGACGTTGTGGAGGCGTTGAGGGCGGAGTTGGCAAAATGCAAATCTGACCACGAACGGGAATTGGAGATGGTCCGACGTGCACACGCCGAGGAGGTCCAAGGGTTGAAGGCCGAGATTGCACGTTTGACCGACCTTGAACTTGCGAGGGCTGATGCGCCACAACTGCCGCAAGCAATGTCTGGTAGTGATGGACAAGGGCGGGAGCCGTCGCCCACAACAAACTTGGAGGCAATGAGGGTTGATTACGACCGGGTCATTAGGAGGAACCGGTTGTTGGAGGACGACTACATGGGCATGGTCACAGCCACTATCATGTTCGCCACGCGTGAGAGGGCATTGATGGACGAGCTGACACACTATAGGGACCACGGCGAACAGTGGCCCGAACGACGGCTTCTTTTTACCTCGTGGCCGCCATTGGATTTCATGTATCCTGAGAACCTCCCGGTCGATGACGACCATTACCCCAGTATTGCGTGGACCAAGAGGCCCGAGGATGAATTCCAATGGGATACCGCAGTATCATCCCGCATCGTGATACCCCCGGCCAGACCAGCCTTGTTGTGGCCACGCGTCCCCGATTGGATCAAGGACGGGAGCTGTAGATAGTTTTTCGGTTCGGGTTTCGATTAAGAAAACCACCCAGGGAAGGCTAAAAGAGTGTCAGATGTAACTTTAGATGTCACTATTAGGTGAATTGATAGATCACAATAGATCGGGAATGAGTTTAGGACAATAAACACATACAAAACCCATTTTAAGGTGGTAATGGGATTTATTAAAGGGTAATTTTATGAACAAGGGTCACTCGATGCGGTACATGCAATTGCTCAGTCTCTCCCTCACAGCTACCCTTTACAATATTGGTTCCTTTTATTATAATGATCTAATATAAAGAGTCACAAATCGACAATTGTCTTATGAGTGGCAATAGTCTCAGAAACCCAGGGTCAAGACACCTTGGGCTGAACCATAGTCTCTTCGTCTAAGGGTCCAGTCACCAGAGGCCACACCACAGGTTAGTACATATCCAACACACACTACCCTTAAATCCATCAAGCTCTTAGATTATTCCATTCAAATTAATATTGGGATAGTCAATTCTTTTCTGTCCCTTTGGACTTAACAAAATTATTTTGAAGTTAATACATTAGAATTAATTATTCTAACTTGCAAAAGTCTAGTTACAAGTGACACGAACCGGGTAACCTAAGCGAAGCGAACCGGACCGGAACTAAGCGAGCGAGTCTAATTCACGAGACCATAGTCTAACGGGGTGTCCATAGTCCATCAGGGTCGGCCATAGTCTAAGTAACCAGTAACAAGTAACGAGTCTCACAGAGAGGGCCATAGTCTTAATCACAAGTAACCAGTCACAAGTTCCAAGTCAACGTCTTGTTCTCGAACGAGGGGCTGGCCACTTCTCCTTATATACCTGCCCTCCAGCCTTCCCCCAAACGATATGGGATAAGTGCGTCGGCTCTTCCTTCATGCACAATTGACCTCCCGCTGCATGGCTCACAACACATAGTCACATTCCTCCAACACTCTGCCTCCTTGGGCCTTCATTTCGACTGTCCCGCTCGTGAGCTTCACTCCAGGCTTTATACTTCAATTTGCTGGAATCAAACGGTGACTTACAATATGCAAAATCAGTAGTAGCATTCAACCTGCTCGCACCTCCGAGGTCGAGAATTCCTACCATGAAAATTAACCATCCCCTGACAGCTTCAACTTTCCTAACGTGAGTATGAAGGACACTGGGGTAATTAAATTAAATGAGGAGACAAGGATTCAGTTTTAAGTTCAAGATCTCAGGGCCCGACCGGTCGTTTTAGGGAATTCTATGGAATACAGGTACCTAGTTCCACACACATCGAACAACCACAAGATCACAACATGCATCCGGTTGAACTTGGAATCACTAGGATCTCAACTGATTTCGTCCCATCCTTTCCCGGGACAGAGAATCAGTCCGGAGGAATTAATCCCCTACAACAACAGGGAAATCCTACCTCCAGGCTGAGTCAAAATTCACTAAGGGATTTCATCTCTTTACACACGCATTACTCCAAAGGTCATGATCACACTCAGGGCTAAATAAACATATGTAGTTTTTCACTCAAGAAGATCTCATCCTCCGGTAAGGCTCATTACATCACAATTTCTCTTCGTTGGCGATTGCTTCTTATAACCAGAGCAGTAGACATACCCTCTTCCCAAGGGTTGGTAATTACTAAAGGAAACGGGTTTCATACCCTGACATTGTGTGAGACTATTGTCCGAGCAATTTAACACTCACAAGGAATTCAATTTCCTTTCACAGGAATAACACATTCTGATTACACTAACCTCACACAGTGCACCTTGGCATAATTAAGTGAAGTTCACTCCCTTCTCAGGAGGATCTGTACACGTTCATATCATGACAAAATATTGTCCACAACACATGGGCTTCACACCCATAGTGATACTCATTCCATAAACAATGTTAATTATGTGATACGGCTGAAAGCTACTCCTTTCTCAGGAGAAGCTTAAAACACACACCGGAAAGGGATTCCTATTTTGAGAATAAGGGAGTTCCTGATCGGTTCTTCTTGACTTGATTAACAGAGCATACTTTTGAAACCTACGAATATGTTGCAACATCAACAACAACAGCATGGGAAATAAATCTCTTCTGAAATCTCATGATCTGAAATATTAAGACATTCTTAGAAAGAGTCCCGTTACCATTAAGCACACATGACAATAGATTGATAGAGCAATGGCTCCATCTTATAATTTCCAGCAGATGGTCCTTATCACAGAAGGACTACACCACACAATCTTATAAAAATCAAGAGCTTCACACTCCCTGCATACTATCACTTGATATCATGAAACTTACTTCCAAAGAATCAAGAATCCCCTCTCTTCTCGAGAGATGATTCTGAACTTGCACACACTGTAACTCTTAATACTTGAAACTGATACAACCACACGTTGAAATTACTCCACAACAATCATCACAACATCCATCTCTCTTTCCCAGAAAAATCGTATTCCACTCCCGAATTCACACATACACTCATAAACACATGGAATGAAACATCCACACTCAAGACTTACAAGAAATTTACTCACACACCAAGGACACGGGCAATTTAGAAACTGTAATACTCTTTATATATGAAGAGAAGATCTGATACATATGAAAGGGCTTCACACCCGAGAACCTGTCACGCTATGGACACTCAAAAACTAGGAAGCAAGAGAGTCTCTCTTCTCGAGAAGAACTGAACTCTCTTCTCCTTCCCCCTGGCCTATATCCCATGAACTTAACTTCCCTAACTGCCACCTCTCTCCGTAGCTTGATCTCAAGAGGCTCTTCAAAATGTTCACATGACTATAGTCCTGCCCAACCGCCTCTTCATTTCCTAAGATTTGATTCGGGATGAGCAAAGTAAGTTACCTCTTGCTCATTTCCACTAATTAATCACTAATCACCTCTTTTAGTGTTCATGCTACATTCTATCTTACACTTTGAATTCACATCTCTCAAAATTTCAAAAAATGTCTACTCCTGGACCAAAAATCTGTACCACAGGAGCATGTGCCCCATTTGTTCCAATCCTTGGGGACCCGAAGGCGCATGGATCGTTGGGTCGTGCGGTCACATGGTCCACCCGAATTGTTTGTTGCCACACATGTTGCAAACACGCCGTTGTCCTACGTGCCAAGCCCCTCTGCATCGAAGGTTGTACGAGCAATTCGGAGTGCAATGGGGAATGCCTCCCGATTTTGAATACACAATAATCCATGGTGTGCCGCCCGCAGAATACGGCGATCCTCCTGCTTATAGCTGGCGTGCACGGAGGTATTTGAAGGACCTGCGAGGCTACCCGACAAACTTCACGCCTGAAATGTACACAAGGGTTGCTCATGAGTTTTACCCCGGCTCCTCTCCTCAGGCCGTAGGTTTGAGGGCATTTTTGTACCGTGTTGTGGGTGGGCATGCCGGAGAGACGGGTGAATACGTCCCAGGTCCTCACCCCCACGGATACGTGTATGACTCCAACGGCAATGTGACAGTGGGGGTATTACCACGGGAACCGGTCCCGGGCGAGGAAACAACTTGGGATGTGGAACACGTGTTGGACACAACAAGTTTTGAGGCCGATCTGGAGAGGCAGGAGGCCGTTACACAAGAGGGTAGCTTCAATGAGGTGGACGTCCAAATCCGGATGAATGAGTGGAAATACGTCAACGGCCTTTTGGACATCCGTGACGGGGCCTCTAGCCCCACCATGCAAGACGTCCTGCGCCATCCGAATGCCGCGAGGGGGTTGCACATTGGAGACCGCGCGCGCGCTCGTGCACAAGCTGACCGGGAGACTGCGGCGCAAGAACTATGGGCCATCACCGAGAGTAGGCGTGAGGCGAGGCGCCGGACACTACGGCCACCAAATCTGAACGGTGCAAGCTCAAGCCGCGGACCCCCCATTGCATTGGATAGTGATTTGGAGCCGGATTAGGAATGTTGGCTAGTGTTTGTGAGATAGGCGTTGGACTAGGAGGCATTATTTGATACTCAATTGTACACAATGCGGGAAAAACCATGATTTTGGAAATGTTTATAAGTGAATTATTGTTCACTATCAATTTTGGGAGTAATAAACAAGTGTCGCACAATGATCATTTCTTATGTTTGCCCACACAATCGGTTGCCACAAACATCCAATTAAACCATGGACTTTGCATCTACATGCATTTGCACTTGAATCAAACACGTATCGATGCAAATAACTGTGACAATGATTCCATGTGGCATGATTATAAGTTCACACCAAGCGGAAAACATCACCGCAATATTGCTGGGAATTCATATATTGCGCATTTCCAACTTACCAACATACGTAAGTATACGTGCAAGTACAAACTTGATACTACGCTCTCACCATATTCGTGGGCAAATCTTACATTGACGACCTAAGTGTGTACTCTCTATACACCCGGTATTCCTTTTGGTGCGCGGTGCACCGGTTGAACCCCCAATGAATTGCGTCATGCACCGAGTGTTTTATGGTTTGGTAGAACCTCCACAAGGTCCCATAGTTTTTTCGAAAATACAATTGATTTTTCCCCTTCGTGAGAACGTCGCTAAGGTCCTGAAACAAGTGCCATGGGAAAAGTTTTTCCTTGTAACCGATGCGGCATGCGGGCCTTTCTTGGGCGTCCAAGTATCCGCGGTGGTGACGATCAACTTGTCTCCTAGGCAGTCGAACCCAATAGAATTCAGTGAACCCTTGAATCGGACGTAAAACACTGCGCAAATCGTCCTCATTTCGAGTGTTCTCTGCAACCACCTCGGGTGTAAATTCGTCCGGTTCGTCCGGCAAGCCCCATGCGTGTCGGGGATTGTAATACATACTTCTTGACGAACCACCCGCATCCCGTATCTTGCCACTCCCAGCCATCGCAATCCTATGGATTGCCCACACCGTAGTTGATCTTGGGCAATGTACGCGACGCATACAAGGTCCTCAAAATCACTACGAGGCAAGGTGGCCTCATGGTGGGTAGCACACTTGATTTTATAGGAATATCGCAGTGTGGGCCCTCGGGTGGCATCCAATGATTTGGCAGGTTGGGTTACGGGTGTGTCTAATTAGTTGTCTAAATTAAGCTGCAAGGCAGTCGACTGCTGTGTAGCAGTCGACCATCCACAGTCGACTGCCTTGTAGCAGTCGATTTGCATAGTCGACTGCTGCACAGCAGTCGACTGTGGATGGTCGACTGCTACACAACAGTCGACTATGCAAATCGACTGCTTCATAGCAGTCGACTATGTAAATCGACTGCTGGGCAGCAGTCGATTGATAAATGCCCAGCAGTCGACTGTGGCTGGTCGACTGCTACACAACAGTCGACTGATAAAATCGACTGCTTCCTAGCAGTCGACTAAGATGGTCGACTGCTGGAAGGCAGTCATTCATCCACAGTCGACTGCCTTCCAGCAGTTGATTTTATCAGTCGATTGCTGTGTAGCAGTCGACCATCCACAGTCGACTGCTGCCCAGCAGTCGAATATGCGAATCGACTACTGCCCAGCAGTCGAATATGGCAATCGACTGCTGCCCAGCAGTCGAAATTAGGCGTTAGGGTTTGGGAAGAGCGTTAGCTTAGTCAAATCATGCATTAAATGCATACAATCATGACAAAGGATGCATATATATAGCAATCCAACCTCCCATTTCCCTCATTCCCAAGTTCTCCATTGGCCATAGCCTGTTTTAGCAAGCTTTGCAAACGGAGAACAAAGGGAGAAGGAGCGGAGAAGCTGCTATTTCAGGGTTGTGCCAAACATGGCACCGTCGACCATTTTACCCGGATTGACCGCGGAAATTGTGGGGGAGCACATATTGCCGAAGGTCCTAGAGCCTATTTTGGAGCCATATCACCGAGGAGAGTATGGGCGGGGGTGTGAAGTGAGGGCGAATTTTTTAACTCTCATATGTATTTTTAAATACATGGGAGTTAACAAAGCTTGGCGGGAACATTTTGGTATGGGAGAAGTCTACAATGCGTTGCGTATGTCGATTTGGGACGTAGACATACCAATGGGGCATCGATTTAGGGGCGTGAGAGGGACTTCGGAGCTCGCCGAATTGTTGCGAGCGTTTCGACTGAACCTCTTCATGTTCAGCCATACGCAACGCATTGCCATCCCAATTCGATGGCAAGTTCAGCATGCTCGGCTCAACGATATTTTCATAATGGAACTTGAATACTTGCGGGATATGCTTGTGGAGAATGGAGAATATTGGCTTCAAGTCGACAAACGTTCTGCCGAATATCGTCGATGCACCAACTTTTGGATTTGTCCTTCGGAGCGACTATTGACATTATAATTTTTCTATGTAGATGTAGCGGTTCATGTTCTATATAGTTCGCCGATTTAATCCTAGCAAACACATTGTATATGTGTTTAGGCCTAGTGGATATAATCGCACTATGTAAAAGATATGATCCGTAATGTGAAATAAAAGTGGATCGCTATTTAAACAAATGATAACTTCCTTATTAGCTACACCCGTGTGCAATATGTATGTCTAACATGTATGGGTGTACGTGCAAATTGCAATATGTATGTGTATGTGCAATATATATGTGGGTTCCCGGTATACCGTATGTTCTATATGTATGCGCTATATATATGGATGTATGTGCAATATATATATATATATATATATATATATATATATTTGGGGGTATTTGCAATATATATATATATGTGTGTGTGTGTGGACATTAATTCCATCCTCGCCCATGACATAGGGCCTATTGGCATTACAAATCAATTCCATATGTCCTACTCCTAACCTTAGTGCACATTGGACATTCATTTCATCCTCCCACATGACATAGGGCTAGAGGTGCATTTATTTTTACTTTATCTTAAAATACACATTTAAAATGCATTTTAAAATCCTCGACAAATTTCTACGGCATTTTTAAATGTTTTTTATTATAAGTTCACGACTATAGCCAATCCATGGCAATAGGGCAAATATAGACACGCTCAACTTTGACAATTGTTCCATATTACCATATAGCATTAGTACATTCAAACTCAATGGCAATGTTTGAGCCTTGAGCATTGCCAATTTGCCACACAAATTGGCAAATATTGGAATACATAACGCCCCACATGGCACATCGGACAAGTCGTGAATGGTGGTCTGCATTTACAATGTCATCATTCTTGGATCAATATTTGGGCGGAGAAGAGCTCGATGACCTAATCCTAGAAGAGGGGAATGTTTTCGACAATGATTTGCCATAAAGGACCTCACGGATTGATGTCTTCGATGATTTTCAATAATAAAAACATAAAAGTAGTCTTAAATATTCTTAAAATTATTTTATAATGCCGCCTCCGACCTATAGAATAAAAAATGCAACACTACATAGGGCCTATTGGCATTACAAATCATTTCCATGTGTCCTACTCCTGAGTCCTAACCTTAGTGCACATTGGACATTCATTTCCTAAACCCTACATCATACATGTAGGCTCAATTTCTAGTCAACATCCAACATACAAATTTGAAATTCACATTATTTTTTCAACAAACATACCCAAAAATAGTTATTACAAAAATTGATCACCAATACAACTAAACCCATTGAACACCATAGGACATTTGACATTACTATAAATATTCATTCATGAAGGGGCATTATCGTTGTCTTGAGGAATAGAATTCCTTGTCCTGCGTGGCCCTCCCACAGCTACCCTTGGGGGCGGTGCTTGGTAATCACTATCATCGGGAGCTTCGCCTACGCCGGATTCATCGTCCGTGCTGGCATTGTCATCTGTTCGGGCGTCGGACTCGTGGCCATCAATTGCCGGGCCGGGAATTCGACTAAGCCGTGTGCCAGCCCTTGGCATTCTAATCGATACCATTGGTCTTGAACCCGTTGCATCCATAACGCCGTCAGTTTGTGGACGTGCAAGTGGGGTGGCCCCGGTAGTCCTCCATTCTCGCACATCCCTTTGTCGTTTTCTTTTTTGACCTCTCGTGGTCCGACCAAAGTTTGTCAATGCAATATTAGGGGGTGGCCTAGCCGGTGTGGGGCATAGGGCGCGCATGCCGATGGTGGCACCAACCAACCGGGAGCCCATGCGTGGTATTGTTGGGGCCCGACGAGCAATGTGTTGCGCCAATGTGTCATCCGAGTCGGATTCCGGTGCTCGCGCAACGGCCGGGCATTGCCCAATACCTCGCAATGGACTAGTGTTAAGGACAACATTGGACGTGCCCTCTCCGTGGGGCTCGGGAAAGGGTGGTGTAGTTTGCATGGGTTGTGCATATGTTGTCGGCACAATAGGAGTGGGCACAACATCCGTCGGTGGATGAATGGGGGAAGCATGTGGTGGGACTTCGTCCATGTCCATCCGGTTCGGAGCCGCTTCAAGAGCTTCATCCACATGTGGTTCGGCCACTACATCTTCATCCACTACGGGTTGAATGTCTACCGGTACATCGGGTATTGTAGTTGTCGGCGTAGCGGGACGCACATGCGTAGTGGAGAGAAACTCCCGACCGGCTATGTTGGCCCACATGTGAAGATCACCATCGTCCTCGGCGTCAAGTCCATCGTATGCAAACGGATCATTGTGGTTGTCAAGGCCCAAATTCCCTCCACCATGTCCCCCATCGCTCTCGTTGTCCGAAGGCCCCGAGGAATCCCCGCCGGGTCCCGCGGGGGGGTCACCATTTATATCCTCGTCGGCCGAATAGTCGGAGTCTTCGGACATCATGTTCACTAGATACCATGCGGCCGAGTCCCGATCAACCCTCTCCCGTGCCAACCGTGAATTGGTATAAATGTACACCAAATTTTCGGCCCTCGCCGAACTCAACCGGTTTCTAGTCTTGTTGTGCACAAACGAATAACTACTCCAATTCCTTTCGCAAGACGAAGAGGAGCACACTTGGGCCAATATTCGCTTTGCCAAAGGGGCCAAGTGGGTGCCACCTTCGCCCACGAGGTCCCACCACTCGTGGGGTGGGATGTTGGCTTCCATGGCTAGGGGCATATTGGCGAACGCGCCCCTACGCTCTTTGAATGCTTGAAATTCGGCCACAACCCGACCGTAATGACCGTCCTTGCCCGTGGTCAACCTCCTCATGGCGTCCAAGAATCCGGATTTAACGGCCGCGTCTTCGTGGACGACGTTGTCATCCAATAAATAAGGATTCAAGATTGCACCGGCATGGTGTAGGTCCGTGGTCATCATACGCCACCGGCTGTAGAAATCTTCTTCGGCCAAGGTAGCGAGGTTGTGTGCTAGGTTGAAAGGAAGATTCCTTAGGCTAAGCACATGTTTCTCCAAGTTCTTCATGGTCAACCAAGCCTTGCCCATTGCCGGTTCAACGCCATCAAACACTCTCAATGCTTTCAACACCTCCTCCGACATGTGGCGGTAATTATCGCAACTTGTCCAAAAACTGTCGTCATTAACCGTTGTCTTGATTTGACGTGCCTCCATTGCACTTCTCCTTCGATCATCGCCTCCTCTATTTAATTTGTTCACGTATGCGGTCCAATCGGGATGAATAACCGTTTGTTCCAAAGCATGTCTCACCTTTAGAAGCCGGTCAATCATGAGGAAGTTGGTGGCGAATCGTGTGGAACCGGGCATCTTCAAGCCCAAATTGGGCGAGTAGGTGAGGAAGACCGCCGTCGGACATTGGTGGGTCCGGATGTATTTGACAATGTCCTTCGCCTTGTCTACGACGTCCTTCGCCCATCGTTGTTTATCCCAATCCTTCAACAACAAGTTCAAACAATGCGCCGCACACCCTTGCCAATATATGTGTGGCCATTCCCGGCTAATATTGCTCGCCGCGGTTTTCATGGCCGCCGCATTATCGAAGCAAACTTGAACAACCTTTGTGGGGTCCACTCCAACGATGTAGCGTTTGACCTCGGTAGCCACGTAGGCGGCATCCTTTGTGCTACCGGTGGTGTCGATGGAACCAAGGAACACGTCGCCCGCCGGACAAATTTGCATGACGTTCATCAAAGGGCGGTGGACAACATTCTCCCATCCGTCCGAACAAATAGTGCACCCATATTTGTGGATGGATGATGTTGTCTTCAACTCCACGATTTTTTGTGTATTGAACCGTGCATCGTCAAGTAAACTCTTGCGCATTGCATGGTATGTTGGGGGTTTGTACATAATTCTAGCCTCGGCGGTTGCCTTAACGGCCTGGATGAACGCGGGATGGCGGACAATACTAATGGGGATATTAGCCTCATAAAAGGCTTGCGACCATTTTGTATCCAAGTCTCGTTTTGTCGAATTTTGCAACCCTTCTTTTAGTCCCATTTGCCGTTGGGAACGTCGGTGGGGTTCGGGAGTCGTCCCGGACACCAACTCCCTTGCCACTGACGGTGCGGGCGATGGTGGAGCGGTTTGGCTTCCGTTCGCGTTCGACAATGCACCGCATGACGCTTGTTGTTGGGACACGACCACAGCTTCTCCCCCGTCCTCAACGCACTCGTCCACAAAGTCATCCGGAATTGGCGGCCACGATCCGCCGCACCTCGAAAATAAAGACTTTACAATCGGCCCTTGACGTTGACACAATGCCACCCCCCGCATCTTGCCGTCATTTTTTTGGTATCCCAAATGGGCAACCATGCGGTCCTTCCTATAAACTAATTCCAACGCGCAAAATTTGCACTCGACCTTCTTGGACGTTGGAGTCCACTCCTTGGGCACAAACCAAGGCTTCCATTCGTTTCGCGTGCCCATCCCAATATAACCTACTACCTCTCTCCACTTGCAACGAATGCCAAAAGGCAATCAAGGCCAACTAGAGCGAGGGGGAATGATGAATGCTAATGAGCGGTGAACCCTTTATAGTCCCGACGCTTGAACGTGCACTAAATATAAAAGATGCTATGATATTAAAAGTGTTTAGAGTAATCTGCTATAGGATCCATTGCAAAAGCAATTTGTTTATGTTTGGAGGGGGGGAGGTCCAATGTCTGCCATTCGCAGCGGACTTCGGGGGTCGACTGCTGCTTGGCAGTCGACGTGGCAGTCGAATTCCAGGGTCGACTGCCATTCGCAATCGACATAGGGGGTCGACTGCTGCTTGGCAGTCGACGTGGCAGTCGACTTCCAGGGTCGACTGCAAACTAGCAGTCGACATGGCAGTCGACCGCCACGTCGACTGCCATTCGCAGTCGACATCGGGGGTCGACTGCTGCTTGGCAGTCGACGTGGCAGTCGACTTCCGGGGTCGACTGCAAACTAGCAGTCGACATGGCGGTCGACTGCCACGTCGACTGCCATTCGCAGTCGACATCGGGGGTCGACTGCTGCTTGGCATCCAGGGTCGACTGCAAACTAGCAGTCGACATGGCAGTCGACCCCCGCAGTCGACTGCTAAATGCAGTCGGCCCACACGTGGACTGCCACATAGCAGTCGACGCCGCGGTCGACTGCTAATTGTCGACTGCCTTATCCAGAGTCGACTGCTATCTGGCAGTCGACTGGATGGTCGACTGCCGTATAGCAGTCGACCAATCGTCGCATCCATCCTGGCCGTTGGATGATGCACGGTCCAACGGTCAGGATCCAGGGGCGCGGCGTCCGGTCGTACCGTCGGTGTGAGGCCCACCCAACCTATATATATAAGTGGGGAGGCCTCATTGACATCATTTTTCAACCACCCCTCCTCAAGCGGGACATTGGGACTAAGCATGCCTAGCATCCTTTGCCTAATGTTTTGAGAGGGCCTAGGGGGCGGTTGGAAGATTGGTTTAGGGTGCAAACTCTTGCCAATTTTGGATCCGATTTTTTGTGGTGGAGCGGTGTGAATACGGCCGTGTTTGTGAACACATTTGAGTTGTGTTTGTGAACACAATAATAGCGTGTTTTTAAACACGATGGAGGATCGAAGTTGGAGGATGCCGGAGGACGAGCCGGATGCACCCGGCAGGGTGCACAAACGGCCCCCTAAGCGGCAACGACATTCCGATGTGGGATCAGGAAGTGCTTCGGGAACGGGAGCCAATATTACCCCCCGTTCAGATACTACCGTTGCCGTCCGCCCAAATGCCGGTGCCCCTACGAGCAGCCAAGGAGGGGCTTCCGCGGCCTCAGGGTCGTCGAGTAGGAGCGGGAAACCAAGGGTAAAATTCTCGGATGCGATAACGGCAAAGGTCCACCAAGCCATAGTTGACTGGTATTTGAGGAATGGGGAGGCCGGCATCAAATTCCGTTTTTTGGAGCAGCCGAAACACAAAAGGGTTGAGATAATTAAAAGGGACATGGAGGTTGCTATTCGACAGGAAGTGGATGGCCCCGAGTTTAGCGGTGATAGGAATCTTGCGGGGTTCGATTCATGGGTGAAGAATAAGGCCCAAAATGGTATTTTCAACCTCAAGCAATTGGTTGAGAACATGTTCCCGGAGGGCGAAACAGGCGAGGTGTTGAGCCCTCGAGCTGTAAGAATCCGGGAAATATTTTTGTGGTGGGATCCCGTGGCCAAAGGATTGTCCAAGACGGCCTCCAAAATAATTCCTTGGAAGGCGGAGAAATTGGAGAAGTGGCTAAGGGTGTCGGGCCCATGCCAACTATTGTGGATTCCCGATACGGCAAATGTCGTGAGTTTGAAGAGCATAAAGAAGGTGGGGGGTTACGGGGAGGTGAGGAAGGTGAGGATCGAGGGCGACGATCGTCTCCCACCGGAGATTACGTGGGCTGAAAAGACCCCAAAGACGTCGGATAGGCAAAAAGCTCGTATCCAAGTAAGTGCGGAGGCATGCGTTTTAAAGAGCACGCATCCAGGTTTCATCAAGTTTTGGTTAATCAACAGTGTGTCCAATGCGGGCTATACACTATGGTGGAACGGGGGCACTCTACGAGAGATGTTCATTCGGGATAGAGCCCACCGCCCAAATGCCAACATTTTGACAATGGACGCAACCGAATGGCAACTCTATGACCAAGTCCAAAAGTTCCGGGCGAAGAGGGTAAAGTTGGCTTGGGCATTGTTATGGATCATGGAGGCTTTGCACGCTGCAAATGTGCAACACAACGATCAGGGTTGTCTATTGTGTCGTGACGGAGGCTTATCCCGGCATAATGTCGTGCCGTCACGACACGTATCCGTCACGACATTATGCCGGATTATGCCGGATGCTGTTTTTATCCTGCCGGACTTGAATTTTACCGATTTTTTTGTGTAATTACATTACCCAATTTCGGACACGTAGGATTTACATTGTCCACGTGTGACGACATGTCAGCAAAGTAAAGGGAAAGTGGGGAAAATTCTACTAGCGCCCGTCCGCCCCCGTTCCCAATCCCCGTTCCCACCCGTCCGCCCTCGTTCCCAATCCCCGTTCCACCCCGTCCGCTCCCGTACCCAAACCCCGTCCGCTCCCGTTCCCAACCTCCGTCTGCCCACGTCCCCCGCCCCGCTCCCAACCAGTCCGCTCCCCCGTCCGCCCCCCCCGTCCGCTCCCCCCCCTCCGTCCGCTCCCCCGTCCGCCCCCCCCCCCTCCGTCCGCTCCCCCGTCCGCCCCCCCCCCCCCGTCCGCCCCCCCGTCCGCTCCCCCGTCCGCTCCCCCCACCTCCGTCCGCTCACCCGTCCGCTCCACCGTCCGCCCCCCCCGTCCGCCCCCCCCCCCCCCGTCCGCTCCCCCCCCTCCGTCCGCTCCCCCGTCCGCTCCCCCGTCCGCCCCCCCGTCCGCTCCCCCCCCCCCTCCGTCCGCTCCCCCGTCCGCTCCCCCCCCCTCCGTCCGCTCCCCCGTCCGCACCCCCGTCCGCTCCCACCCCTTCCGTCCGCTCCCCCGTCCGATTCGAACACTATAAATTGAGGGTGCAAGGTGCCATTTTTGCCTCCACTGACATAGTGTGTCTCAAGTCTTTTGATTCTCCTTTGAGGAGTGAGGATTGAATGCGTGAGACCCGAATGCAGAGTATACTTTGTCCAATCTAGTGTCTGTGAATTAGGGTTGCCCTCGTGGCACTCTTGAACAGGACCTAGTATGCGATCAAAGTGACTTGCTCTAACTTGTTTGTATTTGCAGGTTTTGTTGAAGTCATGCCACGCCGAAACGATGCATGGGATCATTGGTATGAGGATAAGGGGAGGGTTCCCGGTAAATCACAAAGGCAGGTTAAATGTAGGTTTTGCCCGTTCGTCATATCTTACCGAGGAGATAGAATGTTGGCCCACCTTGGTTATAGACCTCATGTAGGGGGTGCTTCTGATGTTTCCACATGTAGGATGGTACCCCCGCATATTAGGGCCTTGTTTGAACATTGCGGAGGCATTGTGCCCTTACATGTAGGCATTGTAAATGAGGACTCTCTGGTGGCAGATATTGTACCTTTGGAGCCTATTATAGCGGGCTCCGTAATTAGTGAAATAGAGCCTTTGCTTATGTCCCAAACCACTCAACATTCTGATGTTGTGATATATGGCACTCCTCCTCGTGAACTACGTCAACTCAACATAATGGAGGGGTTCAATGTGTCAACAAAACAACTCCTCGATAGAGCATGGGCAACGGCTTTTTATGAAGCTAACATTCCTTTCAACATTGTGAGACATCCTGCATTTGTTCATGCTGTGCGTGAAACTGCCCGTCATCGAATGCCAGCCTACACACCACCATCGTACAATGCCATCCGTACGAAGTTGTTAACTGATATAAAGGTTGACCTAGATAGGCAAGTGAAGGAGAAGCTGGGGAATTCCGTTGAAAAATACGGTGTTACAATATGTTGTGATGGATGGGACAACGTGCAAAACCGACCTCTCCTAAACGTTCTTCAATGTGGCACAAAGGGAGACGTTTTCTTGGGTACCATTGACACCACGGGAAATCACAAGGATCATGTCTACGTTGCTGCTCAAATTCAACCATTTGTGGAAAAGGTTGGTCGACATAATGTGGTCCAAGTTTGCACCGACAATGCCCCAGTTATGGCCTCCGCTGCTCGCGACTTGATTCGAGCAAATCCCGATCTATATTTTCAAGGATGTGCTGCACATTGCCTAGATCTCCTCTTAGAAGATTGGGGGAAGGAGGAATGGGTGAAAAAATTGGTAAAAAAATCCCGCCATATTTGTGTATTTGTTAAAAACCATCATGCTTCTCAAGCTATATTCCGGAGGTTGTCACCAAATCTCTCACTCCGCCTACCTGTAGAGACCCGTTTTGCTACGAACTTCATCATGATTGAACGTCTTCTCCAAGTACGCAATGCTTTGGAAAGAATGGTGGTTGATGAGGATTGGATCACTCTAATGCGTGATATGAGGAGGAGATCTGGCACCTCTTACATGAAGGGCTCTGTTGTGCGAAGCTTTATACGTTCTGATGGATTTTGGAACACGTGCGAAAATTTCTTGTATATGGTGATCCCGGTTGTTAAAGCTCTTCGTGTATTTGACGGCAAGGCGCCTGCAATGGGAATGGCTTGGAGGGTCATGCATGATTTACAAACCCATATTCGTGGATTCAGTAAACCTCCATTTCGCTTAAGCCCTGAGCTTGCTGCAAATGCTATGGTAACGTTTCAAAATAGATGGAGGTTGATGTTGAATGATCTACACTGGGCTGGAGCGATGTTAAATCCGCTTCTACGTGGTTGGGCCCCACTCCATGAGGATGACAATTCGAGGACAATCCTAAATCGAGTTCTTCGCAGGCTTGCTCAAGATGAGGACACTTATGTCCAAATCCTCCACCAGTACCAAGATTTTCTTGAAAATCGAGGGCTTTTTGCTGATTCTACTGACCCGAGCGTGCATGCCGCACCTCTCCATGAATGGTGGGATGCAATGGGAGGTGGAGCTAAAGCCCTCCAAACAATAGCAAGACGTATCCTTGCACAAGTATGTTCCGCATCCGCATGTGAACGCAATTGGAGCATGTACTCATACGTTCACAACAAGAGTTGCAATCGCTTGAAGCATAGTCGTGTTGAGGACCTCGTCTACATATATACCAATAGTAGGCTCATTCGACATCGGAGGGGCCCAAGACCTGCTCAATGGTACGAATTGAATGAGGTCCATTCTGACGATGACCTTGACGAAGAAGATGACAACGAAGATGACGTGGATCCAACTGATAGGGCTGGAAATGATGAAGACAACAATGTTGATGACATCGACTTTGATTTGGATGACCTCGATTCCGAGAATCATGGTTCAGAAGATGAGGATGGCAATGGTAGTGATGGAAACCTTGGGGTGTTTGAGTTTGATGAACCGGATGTCCCCCAACATAACGACGGAATGCATGACGATCATGAGGGGTCTATTGGAAGACCGCATGTTGAAACTCTCCACACTAGAGAAGGGTTTCCATCTGACCATAATGTTGCTATGGGGGCAAGTGAGAATGTGGGAATTGAAGTAGATTCCTTGCAACATCGGAGCGATTCTCTTTCATTTGGTGAAGGCGACAATGTACTACCCGTAAATGAGCCAACGCACGTTCAACATGATCCACTTCCAACCCGAGTACATTCTGAATCCATGGATGCCTCCCTCATATCCAACCATCGTATAGAAGATCCAACGCCCAATGTTCCTGAAATGCCTACAACTCGATTCCGTGCTCTTCAAAGGATTGCATCCACCTCTACGGTGCAATTGCATGCACAAGGTCAACATCGTCCTCTCACTCGAAGTATTGCCAATACTTCTAGATTGGGTGTTTCACGTGCAACTGCGGTGGGTGCTACTTTGGTTGCTATGCACAATGTTTCAAGAAATGTTACTATAGAGGCGTCACGTCGTCCTTCTGTACGACGACATGTTGTTGAGAACATATCAATTGCAATTCCACCCGCGTCTGTTTCACTTCCACACAGTCAATCCAATGGAAGAGGTGGTCTTGGAGTTGGAGGCGGAAGTACAACGGGGGATGCTTTTATAGATGGAAGTAGAGATGAAGTGCACTCAAGTCGTGGTACGGGTGGAGGGCGCCAGAGAACTACGAGAGGTGTCAAACGTACTAGGAAGAGGTATCAGGGACGATCGCTTCCGTTTACTGCTGAAGACTACAATGAAGATGAGGGTAGACCACATCTAGATGAAAATGGCATACAGGATGCAGATGGCTCCCGGCCGACCAAGAGGATAATTTTCTCACAACGTGACCGAGAGTTGCATCTTCGAAGCGCGACTCCCCAAACGGATGATGATTTCAGCACAGACGAGTCTGAAGAGGACCCAAGATGTGTCGAAGCAAATGATCCTACAGTACAGATTCGAACGTAATGGTTTTATACAAATGTGTTCTTTCGGTGCTCCCACGTACTCCCATAATTTATTACTTCCGTCAAAATTGATACAAGTTACAACCTTAGGGCCTTCGGTAAGACATTTAGACCACAAAGCGAACGTTACGTTCGAAGTTGTATCATTTTATTATAGTAATAAAATTATTTATTGCATGTTTTTTAAAATTATTTATTGCATATTTATATAATTATATATTTATGTGGTATTCAATATTGACTATGTAGTCAATAGTACTTTTGGTTAGACTATCATATGAATTACAAATATTCAAGTGAGTTTTTAAAAGTTTCGAATAACATTAAAACATGTGACATCCATATGCTATCTTTTACACGATCTTAGAAATGACAACTTGTCGGTAACTCCTCTTTATATTACATATTCTTTGAACATGAAATATGTTCAATGTGTACAAAGTCTTCCTCCGTTCCTATACAACTTTCTAAACATGCTACAAAAATGCCTAATCCGAATCTGAATCGAGGTCTATTGCAGCTGAAGTAGATCCTCGTCGTGCTCGTGATGATTCCCCGGCTTCCATCATTCGCGTGGTTTCACGGGTGAGATATGGACGACTTCCAGGAGACAGTGGAGTGGCATTACGTGGTCTAGGCCCCCCATTTAGCCATCTCAATACCGCATCATCCGTAACTCTATTCAAGAGTGCTTCAACTGCCTCCAACTGCGTTCTGTGTTTGTGGTACGACTGCTCTAAGTGCGCTTCAAAATGGGAATCCCGTTCCATGGGCATCTCATGTGCATCTTCTTCCAACTCATGCTCCGATATTGATAGTTCACCACTTGCATTGTAAAAAGGAGGTTGAATGCCTCTCCGTAATTGCATGGTTGTCGCATCCCAATGCCAACCAAAAGTTTGGTACAAAAATCTTTTCATGCCATGGTTTAGGGGCTTGTTGGGAAACAACTCGTCTGCAACATACAAAATTTGACGTGGATTTTGTGTCCATTCGCCATCTTTGTTATCGTTCCAAAGTTCAACCGTTGCACGATTGAATAACCAATTCCACTCAACAGAAGTCCCATCAAACTCGCAAAGGTTGAAGGGATAGTCCGTTGGCCTTACCACCCAGTCCTTAGGCATGTAATCCCGAAGGCCAAATTGGAGGTACAAACGAGGGTGGAAGGGTGATCTGCAATGGGGACATTGCCGTCTCCTGATCATTGTCACTATCAGACATTGTGGATGGAATTGGCCCCCACACGATCCAACTTGAAAGCATCCCTCTGGGCCAAATGGACTGCCGCAAATCCCACACACGGATCCGTCGAAGACCATTGGATGTGGACCCGGCCATAACAACTCACCCCTCATGCTGTATGGATATTCATGCACTTGGGTCACATCCCAATGGTGATCGGAGTCGATCAGTTGCCGCCAATCCAAGCTCCCGTTAGGCAATTTCAAGTCATCCTCATCATCCCACCTACTAGGGTACATATGTTCTTGATCTGGCCATGACGTGAGCATCAAGTTCCGCAATCTATGATTGCGGTTCCATTCTCGCTGGATGCTCTCAAATTCAGCTTCATATTGACGAGCCTTGGCCATAGAAAGCAATGTCCATGTCCTCATATTGGTTCGCTCCACGATCGCATCCGATAGAAATTTCCTCAACCTTGCATTTTGCTCCTCCAGTGTGCCAATCTTGGATTCGTGATCGACAACCACTTCATTGACCACTTGAAGTTGTTGTTGCATGTCCACCACCTCCTTTTGCAAAGCCTCCATCTTTCCTTGCATTACTTCATTCCTCGTACATACGTCCGCTGCTTGTGACTTTGCAACCATGGCCTCCTGTAAAGCTGTATCCCTCTCTGCTTCCAAAGACTGGATGTTAATTGGTGTACTACTTGAACTGCCAGCCTCCCCCATCGTAAGTGTTGCAAGTCGATTTTCCAGCTCGAGAATCCTTGCTTTATACTCACGAATTTCCTCGGCATGTTGCTGGCGCAATGCCTCCATTCTGCTCTCCATCATGTCCGCACCAAGTTGACGAGGGTTTACCTCGTTTAGGGCCTCGTTAACCACCTGGTTAACCAGCTCGTTAACCACATCGACATTTACCTCCATGCCCTCCTCATCCATATGCTCAAACGCCTCCTCGATGGCCATCTCCACGTCATTGGCTGGTCGTTTGCGAGTACGTGGTTTTTTTGGTTCCCGACCTTCTGGAATTGGTGCCCCAGGCTCATCCACTAGTTTAGGATTCTTCCTGAACCACTCCGGAACGGGAGTGTATGGAATATCCGGAACTGTGCATTTAGTGAATGCAATTCCAATACCCCCAAATTTTTGATCATGCAGAGCACCCAAACTTGACCAATCCACCCTAACTCGCAACACGTGCTCCGCATACATCATACACGCCACCGACTTTGGAATTGCACTCTTGGGCCATCTATCCAAATTGGAGATACTTCTAAGTATCGTTAGGAATCTCCATTTTGCCTCCACGTCTTCAAGCTGCGTATAGCTCGCATTGACGGCCTTGCAATGTCGCTCGTGACAATGTCTTGGCCACAACCGATCAAAGTGAGGGAAGCCCACGTACTGCATTGCAGTCTTCGCTGACCACGGTTGTGGTACATTCTCCCAACCTACCCTGGCTTTTTGGGAGGGATCATCGTAAACATTCCACTCCAAATCAGCGGCCTTGCGTCCATGTCCTCTGGAACACCCAGAACTAGATCCTCCACTTGCACTTGCCATGTCTCCAGTTCCTCCACTTGCCATGTCTGAAAATTGGAGTTTCTAATTCTAATTCCACCCAAATTGGAGTTTCTAATTCTAATCTAGAACTCTACTTTTTAAAATACTAATTGCACTTCATAATAGTGCTACAAAATATCCAAGCATACACTTCAAAATAGTGTTGTTGTGGAATTAGTTCAAAAATGTCCCTAAAAATTAAAGTTCAACTATTCGGCACACCCTTCGAGCACCCCGCTACCGGCGCTCACGCAGAGGCCAGTTGACTGGGCGCGTCACAAGGAATATGCCAAATAACGGCCACGTGGATCTGCCAAAACCGGCCACAACCTGCCAAAAGTAGTGTAAAAGGATCCCAAAAAAGGGATCCTTAACTCCTCCGAGAGCCCCGCTACCCCGCACTCTGTGTTAGAGGAGGGTTGTCTGGGCGCCCAGAAGGAGTGGAGTAAGGTATGTAAGTGGTCCCCTCCACTTATATACCCCCGTCCGCCCCTCCATCCGCTCCCGCGTCCCCACCCGTTCGCACCCGTTCGCACCCGTCCGCACCCGTTCCCGCCCGTCCGCCCCAGAGTCCCCCCCCGTCCGCACCCGTTCCCTCCCGTCCGCCCCCAACGTTCCCCCCCGTCCGCACCCGTTCCCTCCCGTCCGCCCCCAGCGTTCCCCCCCGTCCGCTCCCACGCTCCCCTCCGTACGCTCCTCTCCATACGCTCCAGCGTTCCCATCCCGTCCGCTCCAGCGTTCCCATCCCGTCCGCTCCTCGTTCCCATCCCGTCCGCTCCTCGTTCCCACCCGTCCGCTCCTCGTTCCCATCCCGTCCGCTCCTCGTTCCCACCCATCCGCTCCTTGTTCCCCACCCGTCCGCCCCGCGTTCCCTCCCGTCCGCGCCACCGTTCCCCTGCCGTCCGCTCCGCGTTCCCCTGCCGTCCGCTCCGCGTTCCCCTGCCGTCCGCTCCGCGTTCCCCTGCCGTCCGCTCTGCGTTCCCCTGCCGTCAGTTCCCCCCGTCCGCCCCCTGTTCCCCTCCCGTCCGCTCCATGTTCGCGGACGGGAGGGAACGCGGGGCGGACGGGTGGGGAACGCTGAGCGGACGGGTGGGAACGAGGAGCGGACGGTGGGGAACGAGGAGCGGACGGAGGGAACGCGGGGCGGACGGGTGGGGAACGCTGAGCGGACGGATGGGAACGAGGAGCGGACGGTGGGGAACGAGGAGCGGACGGAGGGAACGTGGCGCGGACGGGAGGGGAACGGGGCGGACGGGTGGGGAACGTGGACCGGACGGGGGGGAACGGATGAAAGATGGAACGATTAGCGGACGGGTGGGGAACGCGGAGCGGACGGGAGGGAACGGGGCGGCAGGGGAACAGCGTAGAATTGCGACCACATATGAATTGGACTTCATATGAATTTTTTAGAGCCAAAAAACGGACACTATAGTCACCATCTATAAATGTTAACCCTCGGGAGTGGATCAAAGTGCGATTGAGCGGCCCAACTTTGTTGAGAGTCCAAAGAAATGAACCCTAAATAGCCAATAAAATATAGTAAGGGTAGCCTTAGTTGGGCATAGTGTGAAGCCTCCAAAGGCCAAGCCCAAAAGTCCAAACTCAAAGGAGCATGCCACTTTATTACTTGCTCAAAATAACCCCTCCAATCTAACGGCCAAGATCTTGTCAATGATTGATTATTATAATGAAAAAAATGTAGGCATCGAAAAAAAAAGCAGGTGGGTTCGTTGGAAAGCTAGGAACCTAAACCCTCAAACCATGTATGGAAACACTTCTACATGAGTGTGAGAACAAATCAATGGCACATATGTGGTAGTAATTTGGAATGACGTAGGGTTTAGGGTTTAGGGATTTAGGGTTTAGGGTTTATGAACCACTAAGGTTGAAGCACAAATTAATGATTTATTGAAGGAAAGTGCATTCGGATGGGTGACATCGGTTATGAAACCATATGAACCACTAAGGTTGAAGCACAAATTAATGATTTATTGAAGGAAAGTGCATTCGGATGGGTGACATCGGTTATGAAACCATATGAACCACTAAGGTTGAAGCACAAATTAATGATTTATTGAAGGAAAGTGCATTCGGATGGGTGACATCGGTTATGAAACCATATGAACCACTAAGGTTGAAGCACAAATTAATGATTTATTGAAGGAAAGTGCATTCGGATGGGTGACATCGGTTATGAAACCATATGAACCACTAAGGTTGAAGCACAAATTAATGATTTATTGAAGGAAAGTGCATTCGGATGGGTGACATCGGTTATGAAACCATATGAACCACTAAGGTTGAAGCACAAATTAATGATTTATTGAAGGAAAGTGCATTCGGATGGGTGACATCGGTTATGAAACCATATGAACCACTAAGGTTGAAGCACAAATTAATGATTTATTGAAGGAAAGTGCATTCGGATGGGTGACATCGGTTATGAAACCATATGAACCACTAAGGTTGAAGCACAAATTAATGATTTATTGAAGGAAAGTGCATTCGGATGGGTGACATCGGTTATGAAACCATATGAACCACTAAGGTTGAAGCACAAATTAATGATTTGTTGAATGAGTGGATAACTAATCAAATATGGAAAGTTCAAAGAGGTATCAAAGAGGTTTCCAATGCGGATGTCGGAAGATTTTTTCAAAAGTGTACATTTTTAACCTAACCAACTTTATTTTTATTCCGATTGCGTTGATTTTATCTTACTAACGAGAATTGGATCCTCTACATATTGGATTACATCAATTATTGGTCATGGTCATCAAGTCCTTAGAGGTCAATATATAAGTAGATCATTGAGACTCATACATATAACGAAGGTAGAGTATCATGGATAGGATGGGAAAGGGGAGAGTCATGTTTGAGGGTGTAGAATGCGATGAGGAGATACACAATTTAGACGATCCCCATATTCCATTCAATGCAACACCCGAGCGTGAGAGAGATGAGAGAAGTGCTAGGGATCGATTTCGTGATGAGTATGTCATGACTCCCTTCTCACAATCTACACAAGCTTGGAGGATGAGGGCGGCGGAGGAACAACGACGATATGCAGACAACTTTGAGATCGATGCGGTGGAGAAGGACCACACACAATGCGTGGGTGGAGATCTAAATGATCTAATTGATTTGTGTGCGGATATTTTGGAGAAGCCCGGGGATGTGGATGTGGATGTGGATGTGGATGTGGATGTGGAGGAGACTTCAATCGACATTGAAATAGTCAAGGTAGCGGGGGAATCTTCAAAGACTATGTCTATTCGTAAGAAGAGGAGAGGATTGTCGCCTCATCGGCTACCATCGAAGGAACGGATGAAAGACCGAACGATTAGCTATTTTGATTTACTTCAGCCGAATCCTCTTCCAAAAATGGAGCCTCGCCGGAAGCCAGGAGCATCTACGAGGTTGGGATGACGGAATGAAGTGGAATATTATAGTTTGCATGGTTTGTTCATGTATATGATTAATAAAGGGCATTTGTAACGTTGTCGCAATAATAAAGTTATGACTTGTATAATATGTTGTACCACTTCTATGATTTATTTATTTATTTTTAATTCACCAACCGAACAGTTTCTGTTGAGATAAACAAGCACAAAGCAATATGAAACTATGCATCCACTTCTCAGTTCCAAGAGAAATTTTTTTAACCACTTTACGTTCACCCTTAGTTGATTATTGTTATTTTAGTGTACTTTATTATGTGGATGGGGGACTATTATGTAGAGGACTTTTATTGCATATTCTTGTAGAGGACTTCATTACCTATCCATGGATACCAAGAACTCATTTTTTGGACTTCATATGAATTTTTGAGAGCCAAAAAACCGAGACTATGTCCAAACTTCCAAAAAAAAGTGATTGTGAATTATATAAATATAAATATAAGCAATTGTGAAGTATGTGTGCAATATGTGTGGAGTACAAGAAAGAACATTTAGAGATGTTTAGGATCACGTGTACAACCGATATAACTATTGCAACATTGTGCTCAACTTTAGTTAACTAGATATAACTATAGTTGACTACATTTTGTGGCATACCAAAATTAGAATAAATATAGGTAATTGCATTTTGACAAGACATATCACGAACAACTATAGTTAATTTGAACTTAGCACATGGATGTGATAACAACGATGTGAAAGAATGATGTGGCCTCACGAGAGGCGAGAACCTTGGTTAGTCTCCCATAGACTTCTTCTCGATTATGAAGCAAAAATCCTCATGGAGTATGAACATTGCACTAAGATCCATAAACCTCATACAATATACAAGTTGTGTATGAAAAAATGATGGCTTTATTTACATCTCCAACGGTTACAAAATTGGTATGATCCAAAATTGCTGCAAAGAAAACAAAAAAAAACTATTTTGCAGTGTCACGGAAGCACATTGTCGGGTTAACCATGTTGTATGGAGGCGACTTCAACATGTTCACTACGTGTGTGATGGTTGACCTTTCCGCTGGATTGGGCTTCGTCAATGCATCCAATGCTATCTCAAACCGCATCTTCAAGCCATTTGGATCACTGTTTAGCTGAAACAACGAGGAAGTCGAATCCCTGGCATAAATCTTCTTTGCCAAAGCACCCACTGAGAAGGACTCCGAGAGAAACGTGTGCCTATGTTTCCGAGCCATCCTCACCGGAGAGGTAGATGTTCCACGCTGCCCTCGTACATGGAATAATTCTGGACCAGCACAGTTGTATTTTATGCGGTGCTTGTTCATCTCATCCACTGATTCTTTTCCATAGTTGGAGGGTGCGTCTTCATCTCCCCATGATGCCATCCCCCAATCACACACACCAATGAAAACCGTGTTCTCACGGTCTTGTGGGAAATGCAGCATGACATTGTTGGGATTAAGGTCATTGTGCAACACGTCATGCTTGTGCACTACATCCACAATGCACATTAGAGCCCATGCCAAATAAGCTCGATGCCTTCGATATACAACCAACCGTTTCCGTGCTTCAAAGTCTGCCCCAGGCATTTGAAGGATTGTGCGCTCGTGGGTTTCCGGAACTTGGTGGTCATAGACCCTCATGTTCTTCAAGGAGCCTCCATTCCACCACATCGAATAGGATTCGTATGTTTTCGGGTGGAGGTATTGTAGCTTGATTATCCCAGGATGATCTACTGGGCATGCCAATGCTTCAACCGAACGCTCCTTTCGGTTCTCCAGACTATTCGTGGCCTTCATGGTCTTCCCAGCCCACTCTATCCAGTTAGGGATGAATGATGCTCCATGAATTGTGACTCTCCGCACCACTCCGAAGGTCCCTTGGAAGATTTCCCTATCCAAGGGTTTGATCTCCACATTCCTAGGCAACCATATGACACCCTGCCGGCCCTGAGTGGCAATGTTGTCTGCCAGCTGCCTGTCAATAAAAACGGGAAGGTTGCGGGCGGATGTGCCTTTTGCTGCTATTACGCCTCTTTTCCAATTCTCTAGCTTAATGTACAGCTCGGACCTCCTCCCACCACTACTTCCCTCTCCAGGATGCATAGCCTCATATGACATCGTTGGATTGTAGATTGCTTCCACAGCTTGTTTTTCAATCCATGTGTTCCAATCGCTCATGCCCCTAGCTTCCTCAAACTCCGGTCCAGACGTGGCTTCCGTGAGAATAAGCATCAACTCGTTCCTCGCCAACTCTAAACCCTTTGTACCATCATTGAGGTATTTTTTCTCCAAATA
This sequence comes from Polytrichum formosum, assembly GCA_964035585.1. Lineage (NCBI taxonomy): Eukaryota > Viridiplantae > Streptophyta > Polytrichopsida > Polytrichales > Polytrichaceae > Polytrichum > Polytrichum formosum. Next base: position 43,379,735 of record OZ037938.1, on the reverse strand, counting down.
AACCATGCTGTTACTTCTAAACCAATCCAACAACACGATCCTGCAATGATTTCGAGCCTCATCGGTCCGCGGGTCGCGTTTGCCTCTATGTTTCCTTTTCTTTGATTGCGAACCCGATGCCGCGGACCCGTCCTCCGTCCCTTCCGAAACTGCTGGGCGTTTTAATCCCCGTCTTTCAGTCTGCTCCGAACCCTGAGGTACATCACGTGCAGGGCTCTCCGGTCTTGATGTCCGCCGTGTCGGAGATTGTGGTGGCACGTTCTCCGAACGAGCCGGTGCATGTATTTCTGTGGAACTGCCTGAGCTTAGTCCCCTTCCAGTTCTCCCTCTATGTCCACTGTTTCCCCGACTCCCACGTGTTCCACGGCTTCCCCGTGTTTGGTTGCCTCCCGAATGACCAACAGCCAAGAACTCTTCGTCAAACTGAAAGGGATCTGAACGTGGTGGACGTGCTGCAGTACTTCCACTTCCAGGATCGCTTCCCGTACCCTCGGCAGTATTCGCCGATGCATTGCCTACGAGCCAAGCACGGTGCACCCTCAAATCCTCGTTCTTGTAAGGAGCAATGCCCTCCCCCTCCATCGTGATAAAAATCACGTGAGTGAGTGAATCTGAAAATGAGTCGTGATAAAAATCACGTGAATAAGTGAGTGTGAAAATCTCTCGTGATAAAAATCACGGGAGCGAGTGAATCTGAAAAAAAAATTGCGAGGGTTCCCCCACAATTTGCCCTGCCCTCCCAAACCCCTTGAGACCCGCGCGGTGATGCTGTCCTTTGGGACGCAACAAGGTCTCGGGTCCCTATGTGGTGGGAGGAGAGGAAAGTGGTAGGAACTAAAGCCTCACGGCTTTATATAGGCAACGAGGAGCCCAATCATTATGGGATCCCGGTCGGAATTAGGGTTTAGGGTACGAAAACGACGTATGGGGAACGTGGGAACTAGGGGCGGACGGGCGGGAACTAGGGGGCGGACGGAGGGAACGTGGGGGCGGACGGAGGGAACGAGGAGCAGACGGGTGGGGAACGCGATAGGGAACTCGGGCGGACGGGAGGGAACGAGGCGCGGACGGGAGGGGAACGGGCGGACGGAGGGAACGTGGCGGACGGAGGGAACGTGGAGCGGACGTGAAGGGAACTCGATAGGGAACGCGGGCGGACGGAAGGGATCGGAAAGCGGACGGGAGGGAACGCGGAGCGGACGTAGGGGAACTCTGAGCGGACGGAGGGAACGCGGGGCGGACGGGGGGAACGCGGGGCGGACGGGGGGAACGCGGGGCGGACGGGGGGAACGCGGGGCGGACGGGGGGAACGCGGGGCGGACGGGAGGGAACGGGTGCGGACATGATGGGAACGGGGTACGGACGACGGGGAACGTGTGGCGGACGGAGGGAACGTGGAGCGGACGTGAGGGAACGCGTGCGGACGGGAGAGGAACGTGGGGCGGACGGGAGGGAACGAGGAGCGGACGGTGGGGAACGTGTGGCGGACGGAGGGTAGCGGACGGGAGGGAACGCGGGGCGGACGGGTGGGACGGGTGGGACGCCCCACCCCCCCCTCTCCCGTCCGCTCCACCCCCGTCCGTCCGCCCCACCCCCCCTCCCCCGTCCGCTCCACCCCCCCGTCCGTCCGCTCCACCCCCATCCACCGTCCGCACCACCCCCCCGTCCGTCCGCTCCACCCCCCTTCCCCGTCCGCACCACCCCCCTTCCCCGTCCGCCCCACCCGTCCGCCCCCGTCCGCCCCACACCCTCCTTAGTAATATTTTATTACTTTGATTTTAACACAATGATAAACACAATGGCAAAATGGTCTACGTGGCAGGGGAAATATGCACATCCACGTCGACGTTTTCTGCCACATAGGACGCCACCTTGGCAAGAAGGTAAGTATTTTACCCACCCTAGTCGGCTCCCCCTATGTTGACCCTACGTGGACCCTATTGTGTCGTGACGGAGGGGTCCGTCACGACACGACACGTCGTGACGGCACGACACCGTCACAACGGCGGGATAGACAACCCTGACAACGATCTATTCATTGACAACATTATGTTGCATTGGGAATCGGACGGGAGCCTCAAGATTGGGGTGTGCGATTGGGGATGTGCAACGCATTCGGGTGAGGATGTCCTATCGCTATGGCATGCGGAAACCGTAGAAGCGAAGGAAAAATTGAGGAAGGAGAAGTTTTGGGTGGCGCCGGAACTGTTTTACATCCAAAACAGGAGACACCATGATCCCGATGTATATTACACCGCGGAGGCTGAGTGTTATGCGGTCGGCATGATTGCTCGACAACTTTGCAACGATGGTGATGACCGAATTCTCTTTGCCAAAGAAGGAAGGAAAATTTGGGATGTCACTTTGAGTGCATTGACATGCGAGAACGTGTCGAACCGCATTTCATTGACCATCGCCAAACTACGGATGCAGATGCCGTTTGTGGGGTGGGATGAGCCGATAGACTGCTGGAGAACTGAGGTTAAGGATAGTGTTTAGTCTGTTTAGTTTTTTAGGCAACATCGTAGGGGTTAAGGTAGTATGCGTGTATCATTGATATGGACAACCTTGTATATTTTTTATATCTTTACGATATACTTGTTTTAATACAACGCGGTTTTTTTTCCTTCTACATATCATTGTTGGCTTTAATCACATTTTTTCTAAACTACTTCCATCCATCCATATTCCACTATACCCAAACCATTAAAATTTAACCCAACAAACATATGATGTTGACTGCATTTGTCTCTTAATAGTATCAGTCGACGGCAATGGTCGACTGCTACAACTGCAGTCGACTATCTTCGTCGACGGCAACATAGCAGTCGACTATCAACCATGGTCGACTGCCAATGTAGCAGTCGACTACCATGGTCGACTGCTACATTGGCAGTCGACTACCATGGTCGACTGCTATACAGGCAGTCGACGGTGGTAGTCGACTGCTACATTGGCAGTCGACTACCATGGTCGACTGCTACATTAGCAGTCGACCATTGTAGTCGACTGCTAAGTTAGCAGTCGATTAAGTGGTCGACTGCCTATATAGCAGTCGACCACTTAGTCGACTGCTACATTAGCAGTCGACCATTGTAGTCGACTGCTAAGTTAGTAGTCGATTAAGTGGTCGACTGCCTATATAGGAGTCGACCACTTAGTCGACTGCTACATTAGCAGTCGACCATTGTAGTCGACTGCTAAGTTAGCAGTCGATTAAGTGGTCGACTGCCTATATAGTAGTCGACCACTTAGCCGACTGCTACATTAGCAGTCGACCATTGTAGTCGACTGCTAAGTTAGCAGTCGATTAAGTGGTCGACTGCCTATATAGTAGTCGACCACTTAGTCGACTGCTACATTAGCAGTCGACCATTGTAGTCGACTGCTAAGTTAGCAGTCGATTAAGTGGTCGACTGCCTATATAGTAGTCGACCACTTAGCCGACTGCTACATTAGCAGTCGACCATTGTAGTCGACTGCTAAGTTAGCAGTCGATTAAGTGGTCGACTGCCTATATAGCAGTCGACCACTTAGTCGACTGCTACATTAGCAGTCGACCATTGTAGTCGACTGCTAAGTTAGCAGTCGATTAAGTGGTCGACTGCTATATAGGCAGTCGACCACTTAGTCGACTGCTACATTAGCAGTCGACCATTGTAGTCGACTGCTAAGTTAGCAGTCGATTAAGTGGTCGACTGCCTATATAGCAGTCGACCATGGTAGACGACTGCCTGTATTGATGTCGAAATAATTACTTATCCGGAAAAAAAATCCCATTAGTAATTTTTTTTTACTACAGTAACGTCCGTTTGGCGTCACACCCTGGACGTGACGCGACGTGACGCCGTCACGTCATTCGTGACGCGACGTGACGCGTTTAGGCCGCGTCACGTCCATTTGTACATCCCTGGTTTGGGTCAACCGACCCAAACCATCCGCAAAATCCGCCATTTATTGCGACGATGATTGCGTAGCCCACTAAATCTAGGCTCCATGCGAAAATAAATGTCCGGAGTGGATGCTGTGATTAGCTGCTCTTGAACGGGAGCGTATACAAACCTTGCAGTACAGCTCTGAGTGAGAGAGCTTGCTGCGGGTTTAGTAGTGGGAGAAGAGCAAAAAGGTCCAACATTTGGGGGGTTTGGCCCTTTATACTATCCTCTTCCGCTTCCCCGGCTTCCTCTTTGGATGCCTTTCCCGCCTGGTTCTCCTTTGGACGTTGCCCTAAACCTCGTGATAGGATTTCCCGCTTCATATTAATTATAGAAAATGTGCATTAAGTCTGGCTCTTCGATGCCTCAACCATCAATTGACTTAAATTGGCATACATTATGTGTATTGACACTATTTTGGATATTGAATCTATTTATGATTATTTTATGTGAAGATGACATGCACCATTGGGAGGAAGGGTGGCGGCCACATGTATTTTTGCAATTGTAATAAGGGAAAGGGGTATCTAATAAGTGATTTTAAACAATATATTGACAAAAGACGTGGCAACATTGTGTAACTAAATATAGTAAGAGTCACTAAATACAATAGTTAATGTAGTTATTAAGACTCTCGCATGAGAAATTACATATTGAAAAAAAAGAATTGATGTCATGACAAAGTTGAATTATTATCCCAAATTTCAATTTGCACTAGTACAAATGAGAAAAGCTTTAAAAGAACATATGTACATTTGTAATGTGTGCACACAATGTTGCTCCATTCTCAAGCATACACGTGTGGCAATGACTAACCTATGTGGAAGTCATTAATGGGATCCTAACCACAATTGGCACTTTTTGGTTCACTCTTCCAAGGATGTTTGAACCTATCCTCAACTCCACTTCAACTCTAGGAATGTGTGTGAGCAAAACATGTAGAGTTGGAAATGTATGTCTTCATAACATTCACAACATGAAATGTACCTTGAATTAGTATATAATGTCTCAAACAACATATTAACATGATCAAGATCGTATCTACGATAAACTTGTTATTAGACTCCTCTTGCTAGTAAGACAACATTATAGCTTAATATTTGATGACCTAATTGTGATCACTAGATCACATGTTCCCTTTAGTGAGTTCATTTCTATACGACCACACAACCACCTTCGTGAATTAAAATGTTGTGATGACTATACCGTAGTACCATAGCAGGTTCGTCCTAAAATAATTCTAAAAATAAAAAACGTAAAAATTAGAAAATTCTGAAGACAAAAAAACTAAAATAGAATAAATTAGTTTTTGAAATATTTTGCTATTTCTAAGCTATTTAGGGTCATTTTTACTTATTTTTTGCTAAAAAACGAAAATTGAGAAATTCAGTTTTTGAGAGGCGAACCTTATTTTTTCAAAAAAATTAAATATTCGTTCGCCAGGTGGCGAACCTGCTATGGTGTTACGGTATACATTTGTATTTAAAACTACAAGCACCAAGGCCCGTCATTTGATCTATGTGCCATTCATTTATGGCTTGCGGTGGAACAAATCACATTTTATTATTATTTTTTGAACATGCTTCACCCATGCCAACTGTCAGCCATAAACCCCCACCCTTTACGTCTGTAATCCGAGTGGGAGTCGATGGCTCACATGTCCTTGCCGACTCCTAGCCCAGGGAACCACATGCTTACACTCTAATGAATTTAAACATAAAGCACACTCTTTTTATTTATCTCCACAGGGCAGTAGTATTAAGAAATACTTATGCACCCATGTCAATCATTACACCACGCCACACTACATACTCTTCCCCTTCTAATTTCCTACCCAATCCATGTGCCATCTACCTACCTACTCCAATCCTTAACAACACAAAGTACCTTCTCTCACATTAGAGATTTATTGAAATCCCCTTAGCCCTATTGTCCCCAATTCATCTTCCCACATCGCCACCTGGTCGGCCTAGCCTCAGCCTGCAGACTAAATCCAGTGCCGCAAGGCCCCTGGTCTTCGAACCTTCAACCTGAAAATCAAATGCTGCTAGCCCCTGGCCTCTGAGCCTTCAACTGGATCAAATGATGTTGGCCCCTGGCCTCAGCCTTCAGACTAAATCCAGTGCCGCAAGGCCCCTTGTCTTCGAACCTTCAACTTGAAAATCAACTCTGCTGGCCCCTGGCCTTTGAGCCTTCAACTGGATCAAATGTTGCTGGCCCCTGGCCTCAGCCTTCAGATTAAATCCAGTGCCGCAAGGCCCCTGGTCTTCGAACCTTCAACCTGAAAATCAAATGTTGCTGGCCCCTGGCCTCTGAGCCTTCAACTGGATCAAATGTTGCTGGCCCCTGGCCTCAGCCTTCAGACTAAATCCAGTGCCGCAAGGCCCCTGGTCTTCGAACCTTCAACCTGAAAATCAAATGCTTCCTCCCGCCGCCGGCTGCTCCCCCCGGCTTCTTGCAGGAGCGAGAGAGAGAAACCCAGAGCAGTCCCCTCTCAACTGCCGACCCTTCCCCAATCCGGGAAATCCTAGGGCACAGGGGTTCTACCCCTAAACAAACAGCACTGAGCCCCATCTAAGCCACTAATTCCCAGCTCAAGTCTTAATGCTCACGCTTAAAAGATAGAGGGCCTACAATCACTAACCAATTCTAAAGAATTTCAAATAGTCATTAACCAAACTTAAAAACACTCCTCCCTAAGTTCAAGGTTTAATTTGTCATCCAAATCAAAGTCCACACTTTTTATGTTTCCAAATAATCAAAAGAAATTCAAAACCAAGGTTTTAATAACTTGTGAGGGTAAGAACATATGTGGGCACATAATTTGGGCTCACACCAACCCACCCTAAACCCTGCATCTCATAGTTGTTCAATGATGCCTCCATATACACACAATATCTATTATATTTTGTGTCATTATCCAATATATGTGGAGGGAACATTGAACAACAAAGTGATTGCTTGAATGGCTTCACATGATGTTGAACTCCATGGGGGCGAGGAGGATACATTTGTAATCATTGTGCTTCTCCTATTTACTTGAAATGTCAACTTCCAAGTAAATATATTAATGTTCCATGATATAAATCAAACAACCGATTTGATGCTTTTGGCAAAAAAGAAAGATAAGGTGTCAATACATATTGCGTAATTCCATATTATAATAAATGACAATACATAAACTTGTATTGAATTAGTGTAATGGTACATGTTATGGGATGCATGGTGGGCTAGAGCCTTGTCCTCTAGCAACAACCATCATAGAAATATATATAACATATTAATATTATTAAACCATGTAAAAAGTTACCATATTAATATTATCAAACCGTGTAATTGCCTTTGAGGATTGCAATATAATTTTCAAATGCCCCTCTTAGACAATGTATCATTGTCATCTGATTCCATATGTCAAGATTTGTGAAACAATAAAACACATAATGGTTTATTGTGTACTACGTGATTCATCAAAGTGAATAATATGTAAGGGCATATCAAAGTGAGTAAAAACTTGAGCATATTAGCATTTCTAGCTGAGCACCATGCAATTCAAAACCATTAAAATCGGAGTTGGGGAAGGTGTTCAACGAAGATAAACATAGTTGAATGTCAAATGCATTGTATTATTTCTCTAAAGTGGTCAAACGGCTTAGGAACTAATAAGTCCAACTTGTTCACAAAATTAGGGTGTGGTGTCATGTAAGTAGGGATTAAATATTAGTTTTAGCATGAAGTTATGAAAATTGACCCTTTTGTGCAATACCTTAGGCTATGTAGTACCTTAGGCTATGTTTGAGTGTCTTGAAAAAATTAATTGCCGCTCATGGTTAGTGGGTTAGGGTTTAGGGATAAGGGCGGCCCCGTAATCCTATTTGCGTGGGTGCCCTAATCCTGTGGTTGCGGACCTGTTCCCGAGGGCGACAAAACCCGAAACGTCGCCCTCTTTGGCTCTCTCTCTCTCTCTCTCTCTCTCTCTCTCTCTCTCTCTCTCTCTCTCTCTCTCTCTCTCTCTCTCTCTCTCTCTCTCTCTCTCTCTCTCTCTCTCTCTCTCTCCGCGCCGCTCCTTGAAGCGCCGCCTCTGCGAAGTGCCACGACTCCTCCGCTTTCTCCCGCCAATCTCATTCTTCTCCCTCCCTCCCTTCTCTTGCTCACACCTCCTTCGTCTTAGTTGTTAGGAACCTTGTGAAGGCATTGAGTGGTTTGAGAGTGTTTTTGTGGTTTTAAAGTGTTTGTAAGAGAGTGAGCTTGTGTTTGTGAGATTCAGGTGCGATTCAGTGTTTGTGAGATTCAAAGTGTTGAGTGTTTGTGAGAGTGTTGAGTGTTTGTGTTTGTGAGATTCGGAGTGTTGAGTGTTTGTGTTTGTGAGATCATTGTGTTTGTGACATTTAGCTTGCAAGACCAGCTTGTTGTACACCTTGCAAGAACAGGTAATGTGTTTCAGTAGATTTAACATCTTTCAATTACTTTAGGGTCCTGTATCATATGCAATGCATAAGCATTGTATATGTTGCGTGCACACATTATAAATCTCTCTCGAAACAAAACAGTTTTGGGAGGCGACCCAAACATTGAAAAAAAACCCAAAAAACCCAAAAAACCTAAAACACCTAAACATGTCTAGGTTAAAAATGTTGAAGTTTCCTAATCCGTGCATTTTGTTTGTCCTATAACTTGTTTGGGTCGAACGACCCAAACTCTGCAGTTTGTTTGGGGCGAACGACCCAAACCATCAACACAAAAACACTGCACGGTTTGGGTCGATCGACCTAAACTAGGCAATGTTTTCAACATACAACAACATATCCATATTGATATCCACAATATATAAACTTATAGAACTAGTTTACAATATCAATATACTGATGATGTATACCTATATCAACAAGGAATCCCAAAAAGGCGAATCACCAAAACCATCCTTAATGATCATTATATCTACACCCTTAAAATTTGAATTGCACATCCAAACTATTCCCAAACCATTATCGATTATTGAGCTTCATGAAGCTTGTGTTTGGGTCGACCGATATATTTATCCTCTTACCCATTAACATGCCCATGCCATTTTCAAGGAGTTTGGGACGCTCGACTGAAACTAACAGTGATGTTCCTTTCCTTGCAGATGGCCCCAAAGAAAAGACCTGGAGAAAGGTGGTTCATGCTTGTGCCACACGTGGTATGGCAAGAGCACGAAACACCTCAAGACGACTCCTACGTGCCTAAAGACGGGCTTGTCCTTGCATGGTCCCTTCAAGTGGTCAAGGCCTCCCAGTTCAAAATGTTATTTGTGGTGAAAGTTGGGACCGTGGAGAAGCATCAACTCTGATGGGGTGGGAGGTGGCATCGGTCCAAGCTCTTGAGGACTACGTTGGCATCATCCTCGAGAACTCTGTTGTGCAGAACGTCCACATGTTCATGCATCAATTCTTCGAGCATTTTGGCCCCATCTACGCCAAAGAGTCTTGCGTTGAGCCAGACGTGATAAAACAGGAGTCGATATTCATAGATGATAGTATATCGAACACGAAGGTTTCAAGCAGGTTTACAAAATTGAAACATGCAATCACCGTGCTCAACAAGGCCCAGCAGAGCAAGCCCAGATCACAACCAATGAGGCGGAAGGCCACAACTTAAGAAGGCGCAGGGTCGTCTAGACCTCAGACAATGAGGAAGCCGCGAGTGGTTCCAACTGATTCCAGAATAACCACTCCTACGGCAACGCCAGCTGATAGCGAGATGCCGACGCCTTCAACCAGCCAGCAGACGACACCATCAAAGAGGGGAAGAGAGTCATCAGTGATGACTGAAGAGCCAGTTTCCTCGGAGCTGCGCATGCCAAAGCCCCGGTGAGAAGTGGATGCAGGGGAGATCCAAGAAATCGTGAACAATTTCATGACCAAGTACTCCCACTGTTTTTTCATGGGCCGGGAGTTCAAGTTCGACGTCAACATCACACAGTGCCACCTAACCCCACCAGAGAAGTGTGTCCGGGCAAAGGAAGATGCCTACGTCGATTGGATAATCGCGCAGATAGTGAGCGAGCAATTCAAAGATGATAGGCAAACTATTGTAGTTATGCCACAGGGGCAGAAGAAAATGCCTACCCCTGATATGTGGCCGACAATTGAGAAGGGCGATTTCTGGCTAATTGACGGCAAGCACAGTGTGGAGGCGTCCAAGAAAATCCAACTGATGACTGTGTGGGATGATCCCAACTATCAGAAGGAAAAGTTGAAGGTGTGGAAGGCATTGGTGGTGTGGTCTGACGACGAGACAAGGCTCAACGACATCTCCCGCTACTTCAACATGGGTAACAAAAAACGGGCCTACCAAGCTTCCTGGATAAGGAACACCATGGCCTCGCGGGAGGTGTGGGAGTTCTACGGCAGGCCTCCCAAGGAGAGGGAGAATGCGAAGGACAAGAATCCCAATTGGGAGGTGAGTATGGGTTGGCTCCCAAACTCTTCTTTTGTTTTATAGTTTGGGTCGATCGACCCAAACTCTTGTTTGTCTAATAGTTTGGGTCGATCGACCCAAACTCTTATTGTAGTTGTTGTTCATGATGGTTTTAATAACATCTACATATCTAACATGCGTTCTCTGTTCATATGCATTATTTCAAGTACCAAATGATAAATAAATTCTCCTCTATCGATAACGCGAGTCACAAGCAAAAAAAAAATAACGAGCTGAAAGGGGAGATTTATTTAATAACGGCATCCGAAATTGTCTAGTTGAAGTGGAAGAACGTGTTCGAGAAGCACGAGATGGGGGATTTGATTGATCCAGAGACAGACATGCGTTTCAATTGGACCTCGCAATTCAAGGGGCTGAAGCCTCTGATGAGAGAATTCTTTAGAACTTTCCAAGGGCTGTCGGAGACGGAGATGGAGAAGGCGGCAACGCACATCCTGTACGTCGTGCCGACAGCTAAGAGATGTTGGGTGCACCCCAAAATTGTCTTCTCCAAGCCCAAAACGTTTGTTCCTTCATGCTACACAATGAAGGAATGGACGGAAAACAGGAAGAAGAAGACGACTATTGTCCAGGAGCTGCACAAGTTGGTGCCGCAGAAGAACATTTTTGTGGATGGCGAGGTCAACGAGGCGCACTAGAGAGCCTTCAAGGACGAATACAAATTCACCAGTGCGTCCATGGCGGCTCTGATCAGGGAGGCGGGGGAAGACTTCTTAAGGTCCAAGCTGGTGAAGGGTGGGAAGAACCGGGCGCTTCCAGATCACACGGCGCGTGCCTTCTCCAACTTCATAAAGGAGAAGAAGATTGTCGGTTTTGAAGGGGACGCGCATTTCAACCTTGTCACCCTTGAGCCTTTTAAAATCTAAGGCTGGCCTGGCGTGGATGCCAGGAAGGCGATAAAGACAAAGGCTGGGGACCGGTTCCCCTTTGGTTTGATCGATTTTAGGAACATTCCTGGAAGTTCGTTTGAGGGCACCATGAGCACCCCTTTCTACGAGCCCTTTCTCTCAAAGTTTGTTGATCATGCGAGCCCCATATTCAGGGAAATCGACATCCGGCTGTGGGTAGTCAAGGATAGGAGGGTGGAGCAGGTGTATGACAGAAATTGCAGCCAGAGTATGAAATCTCGAAATCTCATTACATTGCTGCACCGGCGGAGGGGACATACACTACGTTGAAGGACAAGAAAACCAAGGTCGTCAACGTCTTGTGTTTGTACTTCGTGTACAAAGCGGAGTTGCTGAAGGTGCAGAACCACCCTATAACCCGGATGGAGAAACTCTTCCAAGTTCCAGAAGGGTTGGGTGCCAGCAAATGCCTCTACGACGAGGCAAAATACGCAAACTATCCGTTGGATGAGTTGCGGCTGGAATTCTACCTGCGTATGATGAGGTCTCTGATGAAGAGAGGGGACTGCATCTTTAACGTCTTCGGGGGCACCAAACCAATCTATGTTGTCATGGTAAGTAACCTTAAATAGTCGGCTCGCAGTTTGGGTCGGCCGACCCAAACTAGTCCCTGTGCTGGTTTGGATCGGCCGACCCAAACTATGCATTTGTTTTTGTTAGGTGGGTCCCTTTGTTTTGATTTTTTTATCTCATGTTTGTTTTTCTTCTTTTGGGTGTAATGTCATGTGCGTAATTCTAATAAATATGTGATCTGGGAATGTGCAGATGTTGGGGTTGAACATCTACTCCTTCATAGAGGATGCCAATGGTCTGTTCTATAGAACCCAGAAAGCACTGGCCAAAAAAATGGACATCCTCGATTGGATCCCAGGTAGCTACGCCGAGGAGATCGTTGAAGGGGGTGAAAACCCCTTGGATAGAGCGAGGCGTACCAACCCGGAGGAAATCGCCATGAGGGCCCCGGTGGGAGCACCCGAACCTCTAATCGGATTGCATCCGGGCACCTCGTCCCGGGGGCCAGGTGATGAGGTGGAGGAGGAGGAGGAGGAAGAAGAGGAAGAGGAGGACGTGCATGCGGAGGGCGACATCGAGGAAGAGGCCACGGGTTACACGCAGGAGTCCGAAGCCCCCCAGCGAAAGAAGGCAATGCGGGTGGCAACTCCGCAAAGTAAGCTGGTGCTCGTCCTCACTGTGGACGATGCGAGGGACATGTACTCCAGGGATGCGACCACCATGTTCAGGGAGAGGAGGAGGCTGAAGGGGAAGAAGCTCTACAGCGACTACGCAGTGGAAGAAACCATCGCCACTAGCAGCGAGGATGAGGACGACATGGAGCTCGCCAAACGGCTCAGGTCGGATCCTCCCTCCCCCACAGCGTTCGCCGGCATGGTCAGGGTGAAACCCGAAGTCCTCACTGTGCAGGAGGCTAATGAGAAGATGCTGAGGGACGAGGAGCAGGGCGTCCGCTTGCAGAAGGCCGCCGCGGAAGAACCCTCGATGCAGAATGAAATCGTTGAGTTGAGGGCTCTCCTGCTAGAGCAGGAGCAACAGAGGGCGATGGCCCAGCCTCCGTCTAACGCCGACTTGATCACACAGGTGATCCAAGGGATGTGGGCGCAAGGTTTGGTGGTGGCTCCCCAAAGTTCCTTTCCACACCTACCCCCCGGTTTCCCTCCGCAGAGCATCCCTCAGCAGTCCGTACCGCAACCTTCCTTCACCTTTGAGCACATGATGCGACCCCACCCCCTCCATACGCCCCTGTTGTGAGGCCAAACCCCCCACCCTTAAGCGTCCGTAGTCCGAGTAGTGGGTTTGGGCTCACATTCCTCCGCGGTATTGGATTTGGACTTGGATGAGTCCATAGTGCAAGGTTCACCCTTCAAGTGGTCTTGGATTTAACTAGCTCCTTCATAAACCCAACTCCTTCATGAACCCAACTCCTTAGCTTCTAACTAAATAAACCCAGCTCCTTCGTAAACCCAGCTTCTTAGCTTCTAACTAAACAAACCCAGCTCCTTTATAAACCCAGCTCCTTCATAAACCCAGCTCCTTCATGAACCCACAACTTTGTAGTTGTAATCCCCAACTACCTCACTAATTATTCAAGCCCTTAACTAATCTTCCTACCTAATTTTCCTAATTCTACTAACAACCCCTTTCTAATCACACAATTCTTCTCTAATCCTAAAATCCTAAAATCCTAGAGAGGAGAGGGGGAGAGAGAATTTCCTAACTTCACTAAGACTAACTAATCCACACAAGTATATTTTTGCACTCATCACAACCTCAAGTGCTCAACTCTTAAACATGGAACTTGCAACCACGTGTATTCAAAACATGAACTTTAAGTACCACAAATTGGAATCATGAATTAACTTTAAAATCCTTCACGTCAACACTAATTCTACCAAGAGGTCAAGCCCTCTTCAAGGCTAACAAGCCTTGGCTCTCAAACTAAAAACTAAGCACACACATGTGCTCCAATATGGCTTCCCACACCCACACTTATAACTCGTGGGGTGCCTTGGAGCACAAAGGAAAGAGAGGATGAGTGAGGGAAGAATGAGGGATTATATAGTAAGCTTGAGGGGGTGAGCACCCTCAAGGCTCACGATAAGCCCTTGAGATTTCCTCCTACTTAGTAGGCGCCAATCCTATCTTCTAAGCCTTCCTCCCTCAAATGATCAACAAGGATCCTAATTCGAACATTTAACTAGCCTTGGCTTTCTACCTACCACACTTTACCAAACTTGGGATGCTTCAACCCAAACTTAGCCTCCTTCGCTTTCCGCCGCCATAACTTTCTCCCCTTACTTTCCCAAATCGTTGCTCACCACTTAATTCAAACCACGATGCTTAACTCGTGATTTGATTGGTGCTTTGAGAATTTGCTTATCCTCCACCTTGCATTCTTCCTTGGACCTTCCCCATTAAGTGGCCATGATGAGGTGGTCCACTTGTGCGCTCCATGTGATCCTCCATTCATCCCAATTCGAATGCACTTGCCTCTTGAGTCACTTTGGTTGTCTCCATCCATTTGTACTAGCCTACTCACTAACTACTCAATCCAAGTTCTCCTTACCTATCCTCATTCACTCAAATCCTTCCGAAGGTAAAAACACAATAACAACTCACATCCTAGCCTCTTACAACATGGTACTTCTAAGACTAACATTTCACTCTTTTTATATTTTTGTGAAGTAACATGCTACTTCAAAGTGCATCAACTAACGTTTCAAGGGTCTAAGACTAAATGTGGGCACCCTTTTGGGCTCACATAATTGGCGACCATCGGGGGATGAATCCAAACATCTCTTGCTCCAAGGGTAAGTTGCCTAGTCAAGCTCGGTACTCCTTACATCTACTTCCCGATGTACGGGTAGGAAAGAGCTCACCATTCAACGTTTCCAATTGAATTGAATTATTAGGAAAGACCTCATAGACAAGGTAAGGTCCTAACCATACCGCATCGAATTTCGCCGGAAATTCAAGCTTTCGTGCGTCTTGAATCATGACCATCATTCCCGGTGTTAGGGTCCTTCTCTTATGTCGTTTGTCGAAAGTAATCTTTCTCCTTCTTTGGATTGCCTCAATATGTTGAGCCGCCATTCTCCTCCCTTCGTCAAGTGCTTCCAAATCGGTTAGTCGATTTCGTAAGGATTGACTTTCGGTAAGTCTCGTACTCACGGCCACCCTAAGTGACTCGACTTCATATTCGATTGGTAGTATCGCTTCAAGACCATAGACTAAGGAAAATGGTGTAGCACGCGTAGTTACCTTATAGGTTGTACGGTATGCCCAAAGTGCCGCCGTTAGTTTCGTATCCCAATCCCGCTTCGAGTCTATAACCGTCTTGCGTAGTATACTCACCAAAATTCCGTTAACCCTTTCCGTTTGTCCATTGGTTTGTGGGTGGTAGGGAGTAGTCTTCCGGTGATCAATTTTAAATTTCTCTGTCATCTCTCGAATCAAGTCATTCAAAAAGTGAGTACCCCTATCGCTTACTAGGATCTTCGGCACCCCGAACCGCGAAATTATGTTTTCGTACATAAATGTTGCCGCGTGTTCCGCCGTGTCGGTCTTCACCGCTTTGGCTTCCGCCCACTTGGTGAGGTACTCGGTTGCCACCACAATATATTTCATTCCTTTTGAAGATTGGGGATGGACCTCACCCACATAGTCGATGCCCCATTTTTCGAAAGGAATTAAGGGTAATGATACATGTAAAGGCATCTCCATTCTAAGGTCGTTTCGGGCATACCGTTGGCAAGCGTCGCATTTCCTTACATAGTCATGGGCGTCCTTAAATAGTGTAGGCCAAAAGTAGCCCGCTCTAAGTATTTTTTGCCCGGTGAGTTGACCCGAGAAGTGACCGCCGCAAGCGCTACCGTGGCAAGCGATTAAAATCGCTTCAACCTCCGTTTTTGACACGCATCGTCGTAAAATACCATCGGACCCCCTTCTAAACAACCTATGGCCCACTACAACAAATTGCCTACTATTTACCCTCACCTTCCTTCTCTCTTCTTTTGTCCACTCTTTGGGCAACTTGTGGGTTGTTAGAAATTCCACTATGCCCGTATACCACTCCGGTGTAGAAGTGACCACAAAGAGGCTATCATCTACTAACATATCATTTACCGGATTTTTTCCTATCTCCTCCGACAACCTAGACAAGTGGTCCGCTTGTAAATGCATACGACCCGGTTTATATTCCACCGTGTAGTCGAATTCTTCTAATAACAAAACCCACCTAGCTAACCTACCACTTAACTCCGCCTTGTTAACTAGATACTTGATAGCCATGTGGTCAACAAAAAATACAACCGGGTTGCACATGAGGTAATGCCTAAACTTTTTAACGGAAAACACCATGGCTAGGCACTCCCTCTCCGTTGTAGAGTACTTTCTTTCGGCGGGGGTCAATTGCTTACTCGCATAAGCTATAGGTTGATCCTTCTCTTTTTCTCCCGTTGCTTGACAAAGCGCACTCCCTATTGCCACATTACTAGCATCACAATAGACGTGAAAAGGTTTACCCCAATTGGGTGGTATCAACACCGGATAGGTGCTCAACCTATCCCGCAATTCCTCAAAGGCTTTTTGACAAGCATCCGTCCACTCGAATTTGACATCCTTTTTGAGCAAATGGGTAATGGGCACCGCTATCTTTGAAAAATTAGGAATAAGTTCCCGGTACCATCCCACATGTCCTAACAACTTAGAGATCCCCTTGGAATTGGTTGGAGTTGCCAAGTCGCTTATGGCCGCAATCTTATCCGGATCGGGTTCTCTACCTTTCTCACTAACAACATAACCCAACAACACTCCCTTATTCACTCCCAAAAATGTCTTATCCGGGTTCAATGCTAACCTCATCTTCCTACACCTAACCAATGCCTCCCTAACACAATGTAGGTGATCGTCCACATTACTTTGTGTGCTAAAATCGTCCACAAAGACGGTCATGGATTTGAACAACAAGTCGGTGAAGATATACATTACTAATCGTTGGAAAGTAGCCGGGGCATTACATAACCCAAATGGCATCACTACCCACACAAAAGTACCCCAAGGTGTAGTAAAAGCCGTTTTATGGATATCTTGGAGGGCTATGGAAATTTGATTATAACCCGCATACCCATCCATAAAGGTATATCGCGAATGACCTCCAACCTCCTCAAGCAACAAGGTGATAAAAGGTAAGGGGAAGTGATCCTTTTGTGTGCACGAATTCAATTTCCTATAGTCGACACAAACCCTTAATTTCCCATTTTTTTTCTTTACTAAGACCATAGGAGAAACCCAATCCGTGATTTCCACCGGCTTGATAAACCCGGCCTTCAATAACCTTTCCAATTCCGCTTTCACCAACAATTGCAATTGAGGATTCATCCTCCTCTCCTTTTGTCTAATTGGCCTCGCCCCCGGAATTAAAGGAATCCTGTGCTCTACCATTTCCCTAGGAATTCCCTTAAGCTCATCGTAGGACCATGCAAAAGTATCACTAAACTCATCCACCAAATTGCTATACTCCCTAACCTCTTTCTCCCCCAATTTGGAACCCATCTTCATTTGTCGGGTTTTTCCATTCTTTAATTTCACATCCATGTACCGCCAATCCGCTTCCGACACATGTGCTTGTTCCTCTTTGTTCCGATACCAATCGGAAGGCACATTGGGGTAATCTTTCACATCTTGACCTACAACTATCCCCGTAGACGTGGTCTTGAAATGTAAAGGCTCCTCCAATTTCGATGACTCAATAATCACATCCTCCTCTTGAGTCCCATCTACATGAATTAAACTAACCTCACCCTCTTCCACGTCATCTACCCAAGGTGTTAACCCACCGCTAACCCACTCTTCCTCGGTGAGCACCTCACATGGCTCCAACAATGAGCCCTCTCCTAAACTAACACTAGGAAATTCACTCCCTAAGCCTACTTGGTGAAATGTAACCATTACATCAACCTCGGACTCGGGGTACTCCCTTAGCCATTGGGCATAATCCCCATTATCCCCATAATTGTAAAAATTAGGACCTAGACTTCCCGAGCCCGAATCTATAACAACCCTTTGACCTTCGGGATGGACGACTCCCACCAATGCCTTGCCAATCTCATTCTCGTTTAAGTCATCAATTTCCTTCTCCAATGGCAAATACATCTCCTTCTTCATCCATCCTTCTAATGAACCAATGGACACTATGACCCTATTACCCTCCGGACCATAAGTGATGGATGGTTTAGGTCCACCCCAATTGACCCTAGCATTCGCCATCCGCAACCAAGGCCTACCTAGCAAAATGGGGAAGGTGTCCTTGTTGGAGTGCATTTTAATGACATGGAAGGTGACCAAGTACTCCTCGCCTCCCGTAGTCATTCTACAATCCTTGATCATCCCCAAAGGCGTAGTCGAACTTTGATTTGCCATATTTATGACCAAAGGTGAAGGCCCCGTGAGTCCAAGTCCCAATTTTTTCATAGTATCCTCCGGTAGTATATTTAGACTACTCCCTCCGTCGACTAGCACATTAGGAACCACCTTATCTACTATAACAACTTCTATTTCTATAGCTTTCACGTCTCTTCCACCTTGTGATTGGATCCTAGCGGCTATTTTAGCTTTCACCTTCCTCATCCTCTTGTGTACCGGCATTCCCTCCTTTAATGTTTTCCTTGCCGTGGGTGAAATTTCCAATAGTTGGCCGAAAGTAATATCCGCCTTGAGTGTACTAAGGTCCGCCCACAAGTCGTACCCGGTAGATCTTTCCACCTTAGAATTACCCACTACGTCGAATTCGTCTACGGGAACCCCCGGTCCTTCCCATTCACCCACATCGCTATTATCCAAGTCATGTACCGCATTAGTCCTCTCCCTATCTTGTAAAATTATATTTTCCCTCTCCACATCCTTAGTAGCTCTTCTAGCTACCCTATCCAACTCGGAGAGATTAATCTCTTCATCCGAAGAGTAATTTCCTTGCTCTCCTATTCCTACCTCCAACGGGGCATCCCCTCTCCTAGCCCTAGTAGTTACCGCTAGTGCAGGTGCTTCTTCAACCACACCCTTACCCTTCATTAACTCATATGTAATAGCATTGGTGTGAGGAGGCCATTGACTTTGCTCCTCTCCAATTCTCGTTGGGAGAGGAAGCATGTCATCACATGTGGCCTCCAACACTCCATCCATGAACCTAACATCTTGGGAGTTAGATGGTCCCGGATCCGTTGGAGGCGCTTGTCTCCCGTTACTACCATTAGGTGGAACTCCTTGTCTATTTTGTATTGGAATGTAACCGGTTGTAGTTTGCAAGCCCGCCGGTGGATGAAAAGTTTGCCTAGCATTACTATGGTCATAGTATAAGTTAGGTGGCCTAAGTTCATTGGCCGGTACTCCTTGTGGCCTAGCACCTCGCATATTATCCCTTGCTTGTTGTTGTGGATTAGCCACCGGGTAAGGGACATTAATTATTTTGTCCGGTTGGCGACACGTATCCGAGGGATGACTTCCTCCACAATTGCTACAATTAAACTCTTGACCTTCGGACCAACATTGTCCTTGAGCGTGCCACCTTCCACAAAAGGGATGAAATTCCTTCTTCTCTAAATTTTGGCCACCTTGCCCTCTAGGTTGTGGTCCTCTATTGCTTCCATTTCCATAGTGAGGTGGCGCTTGACCTCGTTGATTTTGTTGAGGTGGGTTACCGTTTCCTCTTTGGTCACGGTTTTGTCCACTTCTACAAAATTGACGCGTGTGGCCCGGTTGGCCACATTGGACACACCATAATCCGGAAGAATGCCTACCCGACTCAACCGGGGGTGGAGGCCCCGGTTGTTGACTCCGGATCATTAATGACATTTGATCCGTGAGGCTTTGCATTTGTTTTATCATAGCCTCTTGGAATCCTAGTTGGCTAGCACCTAGTCTTCTCTCAACCTCCTCCAAGTGTGGATCCGTTCTAGGGGCCGGTAGTGCCAAAAGAGGTGCCGGTTCCCTAACCGCTAAAGGTCGGGGGCCGGTGTCCACAATGGCATATGGAATTTGGTTCTCATACTTAGTGAGTTCTACCGCTACCACCCTAGGGCGTATGGGGATGAATTGTGGGATCAATTCATCCTCCCTTCTCCATAGCCTTTCGTGATCTTTATCCAAGTTTTCAATATCTCTAGCCGCACGCTTGGCATCCGCCAAGGTCAAGGGATTCCTTTCTAGAACACCCCTAATAGTTCCGGACTTAAAAAACCCTTGAATGAAAAATTGCTTTAGCGTGTCGTCGTTGAGCATGGTACCCACAAATCTAGTGCACACTAAATCAAACCTCCTAATGTAAGCCGAAATTTCTTCCTCCCTTCCTTGCTTCAATGACGACAATGCCCTTAATGCGGTACTTTGACCCACTTCCGGCCTAAATTCGTTAAGAAACTCCCTTTGTAATTGTTCCCATCCCCTAAAATGTCCCTCGGCATGATCCCGATACCATTCATAGGCTTCCCCCTCTAGAGTGGTAGGAAACCACACTAACCAATAACCCGGGTCGGTTATGAGGAAGCTAGCCAACCGTTCGATATACCGTTCCATGTGCCGAGAGGGGTCCTCATCCTTGGTCCCATAAAATTTAGGGAGATGAGATGGCATATCCATCGCCGCTAAATTTTGTGGAACCACAATTGGTAGGCCTCTTGGCCTAACCAATGGGTCTATTGGAGGTATAGGAGGTATGGGCGGAATTGGGGGTATGGGTGGTGGATCCATCCCCCGTTCCTCGGCCATGGTGACCGGTGAACTATTCAACAATCCCCTATCAACTTCTACCGGGAATTCTTCTCTAAGTGTGTAATTTTCCGAAGAAGTTTCACCACTCAATTTGGAGGGAGTGATCTCCTCTTCAAGTTGAGCTCCAAGTTCTAAGGTGTCTAGAATTGACCTAGTCCTAGGTTCGACGTTCAAACAACTCTCTATTCTAACATTATCTTGTTCTAATCTATCACTGATTTTAGAGGACCGCCTCTTTCGAGTAGATTTCTCTAGTCCTACTATCAAACTTGGTTTTTGTGAGCGAGTCCTACCTTGCATTCCATAAGAATCGATCGACCCTCACTTGACCACACATAATCCTAGCAATTCCCCTCTTAATATTTTCACTTGTCTTGGTGTGGTTATAATTTTTTTAGGAGGTGAGGAAAAGAACCTGCAAGCCCACTTAGGTGAAAGAATCCCAATAGGGGATAGGCATGTTCATGTTAATTTTTTGGTTAAGTCGGAGCATCACCTCCGCACCTTCCCGCAAATTAACACTCACCACAATACCGATTGTGAGGGGGTGACCTTCCGAGTAGATTATGTTAAAAGTCGAGGCTTCACCCTTCAACTTCTCACACCATCCACAATTCGGGAATTACCCTCTACAACGGATAACAACAATCACGAGTACAAAAGGCATTCCTTAATTAGTTAATGAGTTCACTTTGAAGAAATAAACATACCTTGAGCAATCGCATCCCCCTGTGAGTTAGCACTCCCCTCAATCGTGACTCAATGTAACAACACCATAAACTTTGTGAAATATTAATTTAATCTAGAGCATGAAATGACAACTCCCAAAACTTTGAGACTCACCCCGAGGTGAGTGTCAAAGTTCAATGTCCTAAGGTGAATTTACCCTCTAATGTTTTAATGAGCTACTCGGTTATAGGTTCCTTTTAAGTTCTTAGCAAATCCCCAAAAAGGTTGAGGACGTACCTTCGCCGCGCTCCTTCCTCAAAAATGAATTTGCGTAATTGACAATGCAATTCATTCCAAGGAATAGTTGAAATACAATGAATTCAAATGTAACCCAAAGAGAGAATACTTACCGAGTTTCGGGTGCTCCTTCCCTTCTCTCAAGTTTGTGTCTCCAATTTTTCCTAGTTGCCTCCAAGTCTCCTAGTCGCCTCCAAGTCTTGTAACTACCTTCCGCTTCGCTCCCGGCGGACGCACCAATTATGTGAGGCCAAACCCCCCACCCTTAAGCGTCCGTAGTCCGAGTAGTGGGTTTGGGCTCACATTCCTCCGCGGTATTGGATTTGGACTTGGATGAGTCCATAGTGCAAGGTTCACCCTTCAAGTGGTCTTGGATTTAACTAGCTCCTTCATAAACCCAACTCCTTCATGAACCCAACTCCTTAGCTTCTAACTAAATAAACCCAGCTCCTTCGTAAACCCAGCTTCTTAGCTTCTAACTAAACAAACCCAGCTCCTTTATAAACCCAGCTCCTTCATAAACCCAGCTCCTTCATGAACCCACAACTTTGTAGTTGTAATCCCCAACTACCTCACTAATTATTCAAGCCCTTAACTAATCTTCCTACCTAATTTTCCTAATTCTACTAACAACCCCTTTCTAATCACACAATTCTTCTCTAATCCTAAAATCCTAAAATCCTAGAGAGGAGAGGGGGAGAGAGAATTTCCTAACTTCACTAAGACTAACTAATCCACACAAGTATATTTTTGCACTCATCACAACCTCAAGTGCTCAACTCTTAAACATGGAACTTGCAACCACGTGTATTCAAAACATGAACTTTAAGTACCACAAATTGGAATCATGAATTAACTTTAAAATCCTTCACGTCAACACTAATTCTACCAAGAGGTCAAGCCCTCTTCAAGGCTAACAAGCCTTGGCTCTCAAACTAAAAACTAAGCACACACATGTGCTCCAATATGGCTTCCCACACCCACACTTATAACTCGTGGGGTGCCTTGGAGCACAAAGGAAAGAGAGGATGAGTGAGGGAAGAATGAGGGATTATATAGTAAGCTTGAGGGGGTGAGCACCCTCAAGGCTCACGATAAGCCCTTGAGATTTCCTCCTACTTAGTAGGCGCCAATCCTATCTTCTAAGCCTTCCTCCCTCAAATGATCAACAAGGATCCTAATTCGAACATTTAACTAGCCTTGGCTTTCTACCTACCACACTTTACCAAACTTGGGATGCTTCAACCCAAACTTAGCCTCCTTCGCTTTCCGCCGCCATAACTTTCTCCCCTTACTTTCCCAAATCGTTGCTCACCACTTAATTCAAACCACGATGCTTAACTCGTGATTTGATTGGTGCTTTGAGAATTTGCTTATCCTCCACCTTGCATTCTTCCTTGGACCTTCCCCATTAAGTGGCCATGATGAGGTGGTCCACTTGTGCGCTCCATGTGATCCTCCATTCATCCCAATTCGAATGCACTTGCCTCTTGAGTTACTTTGGTTGTCTCCATCCATTTGTACTAGCCTACTCACTAACTACTCAATCCAAGTTCTCCTTACCTATCCTCATTCACTCAAATCCTTCCGAAGGTAAAAACACAATAACAACTCACATCCTAGCCTCTTACAACATGGTACTTCTAAGACTAACATTTCACTCTTTTTATATTTTTGTGAAGTAACATGCTACTTCAAAGTGCATCAACTAACGTTTCAAGGGTCTAAGACTAAATGTGGGCACCCTTTTGGGCTCACACCTGTCCAACAAGTGGACGATCCCAACCTCTGGCGCATCCCCGGGCCTTCCTCCCTTTTGGGCCCCCCACCACTTCGGCCGCCCATAGTGATGCCCCCCCCCCTCATCAGCAAGACGACCCCAAGATGTTTGGGTCGTTTGACCCAAACCTGCCCGCCCTTGCAGTGCCCCAAGGCGGCTCCCCTGATGCAGGAGAGTTTGGGTCGCCCGACCCAAACCCCGTTGCCGCTCAGTCTCCCCTTGGCCAACGTGGTTGTGAAAGAGATACAACCATGCTAGATGTTGAAGGCCCGTAAGGGCCTGGTGATGCTTCCACCCTTAACCAACTCGATGAACCCATGCATGATGCGCATGCGGAGGTCGGGTTAGGACAAGGGCCTGATATTGAGCCTTTGCAGGAGCAAGTTGTTGACCTCGTCGGAGAAGGCGGTGGCGAGAGAGGTGGGGCAGCAGAGACGGTGGAGGCTTCCACGACGTCCAGACATGACCAGGACGAGGTAATATACTAAGACCTCTCAGTTTGGGTCAATCGACCCAAACTCCCTGGGTCATTGTCTAGTTGGCGTGGTCGTGTCCCCCCTAGCTAGGAGGAATTTGCCCCGCCCCCTCCCCTCCCGCACTCCGCCCGCCTGCCCGCCCCTGCAGTGCCCCAAGGTTGCTCCCCCGATGCAGGAGAGTTTGGGTCGCCCGACCCAAACCCCGTTGCCGTTCAGTCTCCCCTTGGCCAACGTGATTAAGAAAGAGATACAACCATGCTAGATGTTGAAGGCCTGCAAGGGCCTGGTGATGCTTCTACTCTTAACCAACTCGATGAACCCATGCATGATGCGCATGCGGAGGTTGGGTTAGGACAAGGGCCTGATACTGAGCCTTTGCAGGAGCAGGTTGCTGACCTCATCGGAGAAGGCGGTGGCGAGAGAGGTGGGGCAGCAGAGACGGTGGAGGCTTCCACGGCGTCCAGACATGACCAGGACAAAGTAATATATTGAGACCTCTCAGTTTGGGTCGATCGACCCAAACTCCCTGGGTCATTGTCTAGTTGGCATGGTCGTGTCCCCCCTAGCTAGGAGGAACTTGCCCCGCCCCCTCCCCGCCCGCACTCCGCCCCCGCCCGCACTCCACCCCCCCCCCCCAACGACCCTCCGTCTCCGTGCGTGCGACTATGCTCGAACTTGGTGGAGCAGATCAATTTTGTAGATGTACACTTAGGATAGTTTGAACGGCTCGTTCAATGCGGCTCCCCCCAAAAGCAAATTGTACATAGAGCATTGTAAAAATAAAATCATTATTTTTGGTCCATATATGTTTGTTTCTGTGTTCAAATGTATCTTGTGTGCTTTTATCCCTCGTGCATTTCTCTTGCTTCCAATGATTCAATTGTTTTTATGTATTTGCACAAAAATTTCGTTATGCTTCGAATGGACATAGCATGACATAGCCGTCCCCCCCCCCGTTTTCTCTCGATCGTCTCCGCAGGCCTCGGAACATGGCGTTGCGGCTGCCCATCGCTCGTCTCCTAGAAGCGTGGAGGGCAGCGTGGTGGCCCCTCCGATTTGACCCGCCCCACCTTTGCCGCCTAAGACCCGGTTCCTGGTGTTAGACCTCAACGGGGTCCTTGTGCAATGCGTGCATTGTCCCAGGGCCCCCACGGTTCCCTTTTGCAAGCCCGAGGATGCGAACTACGATGCCCCCCCCCCCACGTACATCAAAAGAAAGCTCGTGTACCTCCGCCCCTGGCTTCGGTGCTTCCTGCAGATCGCCCTATCTAAATGGTGGGTAATCATGTGGAGCTCCATGAAGTCCGAGAACACCCAGGCAGTCGTGGAGTTCATCTTCAAGGGCTTCGAACCCCCTTGCTTGGTCCTAGGACATGACTCTTGTAAGATATTACTCACCCCAGACGGCAAGGTTGTCAAGAAGCCCAACAACCCCGCTGTGAATCAATACCTTAAGGTCTTGAAGCCAATTGTCTGGGACCGGCGCCCCTCTATGGTCGGCTGTCCCTACGACGTTCGCCCCGCCCGTGACAACATGCAGATGGTGGACGATAGCGCTTCCAAGAACATTTTGAACCCGACCTCCAACTACATAGTTTTCCCTACGTGGACCGTCGGGAAGGTCCAAGACCGTTTTTTGTTAGACCTCATTAAATACCTTCAAACGCTCGTGGGAAGCGGACTACCCATGCCCCAATTCCTAAGTTCCAATCCAATAGGCGAGAGATACATGGATCCGAGGGACTATTTGTACAGAGACTTGTACGCTCATGCGAAATATAATAAACTCATTTGAGACACATGGTGTGCCCTTTGTGTATATATGCTTCAATGTGTATCGGTTTTCACATCCTCCCTCCCCCCCTTCCCTTGGTTTTTGTTTGTTTTTATTTTGGCATCAGCGTTTGGAGCCCTCGCTTGAGGTCGTCAATGACTCAAACTTGGGAAGCTTCTTCTATGAGACCGTTTACGATGCCGCGTCCACCATTGACTATTCCAAGGAGCCTCTTGATGTCAGCGTCGTCGATAGCCCCCCACCCAAACAAATACTCCGACAATCTCCGTCTCCGTCACCGCTCAAGGGCATAGAACGCAACTGCGTCCGCGCGGCCCCCTCTCGGCCCGGTGGCGGCATTACACCTCGACGGCGGCTACAGATGGACGCTCAGCCTTCTAAGAGTGGGCCCCTCCCTATTCCTTTGCGGGACGCTTTGGCCCTCCAAGCCAGCTCGGACGCGAGTGCCCCTCGTGCCAAGTGACCCCCCACAAGCCACCCCCCCCCCAACTGCCCATTGCTAAACCATGCATTACAATCCTTCTATCCTAAAGGGCGCGTGTAACATGTATGGGTCTTTCTCCTCAAACTAACGCATGTTTCTTGGTGTGATGAGTTGCAGGTTGCGTCCAGCCCTAAACCTCCGCGGTCCAGTGCGTCCATCAAGTTGGAGCGTTTCTACGCCATGCATAGAAATGCAAGGCAATCCACTTCATCATATTGGAATTCTTTGTCCTATAATTCGGGCGCTCATCGGGCTCCAAAATGTGTTATGGAGGGCCCATGTCCTAACCATGGCTATAGTCGCGGGGCAGAGATTTTCAGGAATGTTGAAGCCATGTGAGCAAAAGAATCGGCGGCAAAAGAAAAAGACGTGGTCTCCAAAGCTAGATAGGCCATTGTAGGCGTAGGGGGTTTGGGCCATAGGCATGATAATTTTAGGTCGCCTTATCCAATGGATGCGTGGCGTTAGTATGCTATTCAATTTACATGCCATACATTGTATATTCTATTTGCAATAATATGAGTGTTATATGATTTCCCCTTCAATATGGTCTAATGTTTGGATTGTCCTACCTAAACCATCTTGATATGAGTTCGTAATTGGGTTCTTGATATGAACACCTGCTTCAAAGTATTTGCATCTTACAACATTCTCCAATATACGTGTGATTTTATCCATATTCTTGTGTTTGTAAATGTCTCAAAATGCCGAAAAAGTCCCAAATTAACGAATATAGTGTTCTTTCTTCATTCGCTTTCATCTTGTCAATGATATTGCTAATTTTGTTTCAAACAATTTAAGCAATAAGCAATAAAACAGTTTCTTGTCTAGTGCGGGATAATAATATATGCATGTTGGCAAAATCTAAATTTGTCTAAGCTTGCGTACTTGGTCGTTGACTTTGCAAACTCACCAACATGTGGCCATGTAGGACCCTCCACATCCTTGCTTCTTTATATCCCACATGAACTACTTATAGGGGTTTTTTTTTCCTTCCCTTCCTCATTGTAATTGACACGCCCTAGCTTTGCTCCACTTCTTCACCATTTTTTTTGTTCTAAAATCTCCACGTTCGTCTTCTTTTTGCTATCAATTTTCATCGAGAATGCTTTATTTTTCAATTATATTTTCACATCAAAGATCTCCTTGCTTCTTGCATCTCTTCTTCTTTTAAAGTGTTTTGTTTCTTAATTTGTAGACCTTTGTGTGCTCCATATTTTCGTCCTCATTTTTCTTTGAGAGAATTTTGATTTTTTAAGGTCATTTTTGTACCTTTGAAATTGTCTTGCTCTTGTTATATATTGTGCATTTTATTTCTTCGTTATTTGAATTCATTTTTCTACTCCTATTCATTATGTCTTTTTTTCTCTCTTGTTTTGCATGAAATTCACTTCAATTTTTTGGTTTGAGATTTATTTGCTTCATTTATTTTGGCGATGATTTCTTCATTAATATGGCCTTAATGATCTTTCCTCTTAATATCACTATATATCTTTTATTTTGAAGAACATTTTCTTCATCTTCAATTCTCTCTTTGCTAATATTTTTCATCTCTTTATTTTGAGGAAACATTTGATTTCATCTTATAGCTTACAAACACTTTTTATTTTTATTTTTCATTATTGAAAACTATCACGATACTCCATTAACTAAACGCAACCAATGTACCATCTTTGTTACTCTCACAAGCAACAAAGATGGATTTTTTTTGTGAAATTTTCCTTGGCCATATCTTATCCTGAACATATTAAGATCATTGTCCAAGAACATAATCTCTTTGCATCATCACAAAAACACCCAAATTCATATGATAAACATGAAGATACCATTAAAATGTGTCCAATGAAAGATATGCTTAAAAAATATTTGTATTGGCTTGAGATATATATGTAGATAAGGTATCGTCAAAAAATTTGAAATTTATGAGTATATCCTATGAATGTAACATCAACGTGCTAATATATGAAGATAAACAAGTATTTATGATGATTTATATCCATCACAATCAAATATGTTCTCATTTAACATACTACATTACTAAAATTCTCACCTATGTAAAAATAATTTTGGATTAATAAAAAAATTAAAAATTGATTGTAACAACACGTTATAGCGACTTGCTACATGTTACACATGGACACTTACATTATTAATCAAAATAAATACTTGGAATCCAATGCCACATCATGGCCTTGGTGACAACTCATACGAGGTTAGAAAATAAGGCTAGAGTATCCTAAAGCCACATCATGGTTTTATGCCACCTATTTGTGATTTATAAAATAGCAAAAACTCTATAATAGCTAGGAGGGGACAAGGGGCCTTACGTGCCAACATGAAGATGCTTACCCAAACTAAGCTCCACCCAACCCTCTTGATGAACTCATCTGCATTTGTTACCGGATGACTTTACTTGAAAGCCACGAATCCCCGGCCATGATGTAGTGTGATGTATTGATTTCCATCATAGTAACTTGCAACTATATAAAGGCTTGTTTACACCAAAAGGCATTAGGCCATGGCTCTTAAATGACCATGGTATCCCACAAATAGATTTATTTAGTGTTGAGGGTTAAGGGTTGGAGATCAAAATACCTATGTCTATCGATAGGATCCAGATGACAAACTGCCATTTGATGAAGACCAGTTAAGGAGGTCACTATTTAGGTTAACATTTGGCTTACAAAGTACACGTATGAGATGTATATATTGTTCCATTTAGTTTCATAGAAACAAATTTTTTGATGGTCTATATTCAAAGCTACAATGGTGCACCAAATGGTACTTGAGCCTAGCATGTCGTTCATTGTTGCATAAGACCAAACCGGCAAGTATGAGGGTGGATACAGCGGAATTTTCAAACATTTGAACATCCTTGTGTCTTGAAGATTTCACTCTTCTCCAGCAAGACATGGTTAGCAGGGTTGTGAAAAGGCGATCAATCATAACCTTTTCTTATCAATTTCTTAAGGATTTCTTAAGAATCTGGAGGAACTCTTCTCCAACAAAACATGGTTAGTAGGGTTGTGTAGAGGGTGGTCAATCATAAACTTCTCTCATCAATTGCGTAAGAATTTGAAGGATTCCTAGAGGAGCAACTTGATCTCGCAAACTTTGGAATAGCAAAATTTACACTAATATGTGACATTGATGATCAATATACAATGCAAGGATTTGTATTGAAGGGCACTCGTGCTATGTATTTAAACCTAAATCTTCAATGGCAATAAGGTACCCAACCGATTCGAAAAGTGCACTTGAAGAACGAGTCAATTTTAGATAAGGCTACTTTTGACGCAATTAGCTTTAAATAGAAATGTGTAGCTCAAATACACGTTCATGTGCATGGCAAGACCCAGTTTGGGCCTCTCAAACATTCAAGGGTTAAGCTAGTGTTATTAAATTGGCACTTCAAATCATTTTGGAAACTGAGTTATATACATAATAAAATGACACATAGGGTTTCAAGTGTTCATTTGCTTGTACGTCATTATGTACAAAGTTGACAATCATGTGTACTTACTTGGATGTCAAACAATCGCTTGGAAAAACTCTACCATCTAAACAAGCATGTGTTGTGATTGAATTTCTACCTATGAGGCATATATTGAACATATGCAAGTGGTCCTAAAGTGGTTACAAAATAAGAGTCGAGTCCTTATCCAATTGGAAGTGGTCCCACAGTGTTTCCACTCTTTCTTCAAATGTTGGCATCAAGTTCTATGAATGAAAGTGAATGTTTGCTCCGTGGTTGTGCAACTATGCTTGGATCACTTATGATATGAACATGACCAGAATCTGGACAATTTATGTGCACCTAAGGTTCAATTTAAATCCCAGACTAGGTAGCCACAAACAACAAGTAACCACATAAAGCACATGTACCTTACAACTGATCATGGGTTGATAGTTTGAGCTTAAACAGCGAGGTGTCATGAAAGCAATACCAGGTTCAATGGCTCTTGACCCAGTATCTCATAAAGACCTCAACCGCACAGTTTCATCAATGGGAAAAGATCTTGGAATTAGAAGTGATAGGGGCTGGGTGTGTCTACACAAGATTGTGTACACATGCTAGCTTCGGTTATGCTAGTTCAGAACAATGCCAATCCGAGGAAATATAGACAAAGGAGATGTGCCTGAGCTCATCATTCATGTGCTTACATGTATAATATGTTGAATGCGTAGCACAGGGACAATGTTCTCAAATCAAATCAACTAGTTTGAAACTTGCATTACTGATGTAAAACCAAAAACACCTGCTACCAAAACACTTTGGCACTATACAACAATCCCAGTATTAAAATAGAACCAGACAGAACCATGGCCAGCTGGAACTTCAGTTCATGAGTTTTATTGTACAGAATTTGGACATCGTCCTACGCTTCCAAGATGTGTGAATCAAGTGCGTCTCCACACCAAACTTGACAATCCGTAAACCATACCCAAAAAAAAATTCAGGGCTGTTATGGTACCCAACTCTCAGGTGGAGTGGATACACACCGCCTACCTATTGACTGGAGATAGATTTACAGATCCATATCAAAGCAGACCCTAACCTAAACTGTAACCATTTCCTAACTGTACTTTACATACAAGTCGGCATTGCTGAGAGAATCGCAGACATTGATTGTCCACATAATAACTCGACAAAAGCACAGAAGACCATTTGTCTATTTTCTTACTGAGATTGTGTTGGCTGGCCAGATTGTAGGGCCTGACCAAGTGGAGGCAAAGTGGGCCGCCTGGGGGGAACAACAGGGACACTGCGCCCCGGCACAACTGCCGCCCTCGAAGCATTCTGCAGATCCATCGACGAAGTTACAGTCATGTTCCCCATGGCTCCGAGAGTTTGACCGCTTAACTGTGGACTTGCAGGGCTGCCAACAAGTGAATTCAAACTACCAACGCCGCTTAGTTGTTGCTGCTTTGGATTAAGTTGCTGCGGGTTAAGTTGTTGCGGATTGAGCTGCTGCGCAGATAACTGTTGTTGTTGTGGCTGATTCAGCTGCTGCTGCTGCTGTGGTTTCTGCGGTTGCTGTTGTTGTTGGGGATGCTGTTGTTGTTGCTGTTGTTGTTGCTGCTGCTGCTGCTGCTGTTGTTGCTGTTGTTGTTGCTGTTGTTGTTGTTGCTGTTGTTGTTGTTGTTGTTGTTGTTGTTGCTGCTGCTGCTGTTGTTGCTGCTGCTGCTGTTGTTGCTGCTGCTGTTGCTGTTGCTGCTGTTGCTGTTGCTGCTGCTGTTGTGCATTCAATTGTTGAGTCCCGCTTAACTGCTGGGAGTTCAGTTGTTGAACATTTAACTGTTGCTGTTGCTGTTGCTGTTGCTGTGCTTTTAGCTGTAGCTGCTGATTACTCAGTTGCGGAGTCATGTAGTAGCTCTGCCCTGCGACAGCCGCCATACTTGCAGAAGGGACCTTTGAAGGAGGGAGCCCTGCCCCGGGAGCTCGTTGCAGTGGTGCCAAATTGCTGCGAAGCATTCCCCCCACACTCATCATCGTCACGCCCGATTGGTTCGTTCCTCCTAACCCGGAGAGCGCATCAACTTGCGTCCGCACCCCTGAGTTTGGCAAAACACCCCCGGGACTCGTCCGTCCCCTCCCGGCCGCAACCGCCAACTGCACCTTGGAGGCTTGCAAAGCAGCCGCAGCTTGTTGGGTCATAGCCCCAGGACGAAGCTGCTGGTTTAAGATGTTATTCCCTTGCTGTCCCATGCCTCCCATCGCCCCGAGAGGACCCATGTTCCCGAGACCCGACATGGATCCGAGAGACGACATCCCTGACATTGAACCCCCCATGGCCGTCATGCCATTCAAGCCACCCATCCCAACATTGTTCATGCCACCGAGGTTCACCATGTTTGCAAGCCCCGGTTGGCCACCCGTGCTTACAGGAATTCCAACCCCAGACACATTGCCCATTCCTCCAAGCGTATTTCCCATGGGCCCCGGTAGCATCACTTTGCGCTGGTTTAGGAGTTGCTGCCGTGCTTGTTGCTGCTGGTGCTGCTGCATGTAATGCAGTTGTTGCAGCTGCGTCGTCTGCGTCACCATTTGGGGGTTCTGTACCTGTAATACCAAGATAAATGAAGACATTGTATAAATCTTTCACTCATCAAATATTTAGGGGACACCCTCTTCGATCAAACTTGATAGGAAATCAACACACTGCCATGCAGTAAAAGGGGTACGGATGCAATGAATGTGAAACTGATAGAACCCAGCAATAGATACTTAACGCCCACAGACCCATGTTCCATATGGGGTCTCTGGAAGACACATTTGCAATTGCAAAATATTGTACTACCTAATATGTAGTGGGGTGGGGCCTATCCACAAAATATTTTTATATACTAATCATAAGCAAGTAATAGCATATAACACTTATCCCAGTGGATACATTTCTTCATGGATGTCTGCAAACACAGATCTGAATAAAATGATGGGATTACTCAAGAATGAAACTCTCAGATGATAGGTGAAGGGGACTGCAGAGAGACCTATGCTTCTTTTTGCACAGGATTAGACATTAGACCTGCCCACATCTTTTGGGAAAAGAAAAGAAAAGAAAAGAAATCAAACCACCAGATACACTCAAAGGTCTTAAAATGCATTAGAGTTCAACCCTTATGCCCAACCATACAACCCTCTGATGAGAGTTGATAAATTTAGAGGCAAAACCCTGTGAAGTACTTCAGAGACCACTTGCTAGAGAAGACAGCAAACCATGGTCTGGCTAAAATACAAAGAACATTCTACCTGACCCAATTGGGCAGCCAACTGTGATGCAGCCGCAAGCTGTTGCTGCTGCTGCTGAGGTTGCCGCTGCATCTGCGCTTGTTGCTGCTGATGCAACTGGTGGTGTTGTTGCTGCTGTTGTTGTTGTTGTTGTTGTTGTGTCGCTAACTGTGATGCTTGTGCGGCATCCATCTGCGTAGCTTTGTTAGGACCTCCAACTCCTGGTTGGCCTAAGTGCGTGCCCATTATCGGCTGTCGGCTAGGGGCATTGGAAGGAGGAGGCATTATCCGATTCGCTGCTAGTTGGCTAGGAGACGATGGTTGCACCTGTGTCAGTGATGACATGACATTCCCGGGTATGGCACCTTGCATAAGTTGGGGGTTCATGCTTAATCTTTGTGTATTTCCCAGATGACCTACTTGAGGGTTTCCCAATGTAGTGGCACCAGCAGGCATCGGGCGTGCACTTGAGGCTGCATTGACAACTGGATTACGAGGAGCACTTTGTTGGACTTCGTCTGATACCAGATCATAACCCTCTTTCTTGAGCTGACATACACACACAGGTATTTGATTGTGAGTACAGTTTGAAAAATGCTAGCTAGATTCTTCTATGTCAACAAGTTATGACTTTAAAGTACACTAGTATATGATTCAATAGAAAATAGAAAATCTGATAGAAACAACACATGCATGCACAGAATCAGATTGACTTCAGCAGTCTAAAGATGAAATTATATATGTGTATCGAGCTTGGCCAACAGGAGTCAAAGATATTTAGGCAACTCACCAAAGCACAATACTGCTTTGCAAATCGATCTGCTACATGCTGCAAACAATAAAGCCAAGGAATAAAATCAGTAATCAAGCATCATTTAGATTCTCTCCAAAACACAATTCTATGACTTTATCATCACAAAGATCAAAATGACCATGAATCAATTCCCACTGGACAGGAGGAACACATGACTCAAATCTGTGACTGAATACTCTGAAGATGAGTACCTACCTACTTCTGAAACTGTAATTGTTTAACATGGGCTATAAAATGTGGGTGCTGAGGTCCAGATGCAAAATCCAGAGATATGCATACAGATGACCAGTACTTAGAAGTGGTTGAGATTTGCTTGCGAATACTTACAACATTGGCCATTGTTGGTAGGACATGATGAGGAGGCACAACAGTTGATCCTTCTTCTTCTTGATCATCCCCAACTTGTATGATTGCTTCCACCAGACTGTCTTTTGCTCGACCACATAAAACAAGTCGCTTTCGTGACCGATGAAGTGCAGGTTGAAAATTCATGCCAGCTGTTTCCAAGTTGCCATGTCAGTCACAATCTTTTCAACTAAGTCATTCCTACAATACTGAGTAGGTACTGTCAGAATAGCATGTCCACTAGTATTTGGATTGCTGTCTTGGATTCTACAAATATACTGTTTCGATTATGAGCAGCTCAATACAAGCCACAAATGAATTAGCATCAACGAGGTAGTAGTTTTGGTTGATACCTTGAAAGTTTTGATCTGGCTTTTGTTCAACTTTGACAAATAATAATGAACGAGTCTTGCGGGAATTGATATTTCCACCAACAAGAGAATTTGCCATGCTTCGCTGTCCCATGGGTTCCTTTAATTCCTCTCCTGTCTCAGACAAAGCCACTGAGAGCAAATGGAATGATGGTGGATTTTTGTTTTTACTCAGTACATTCTCCACTGGTTTCTTTCTGTTGTGCAATCCATGCCTGCACAAGACAATTGAATTAGACTAAGACAAGCATATACCACAATCTGTTATAACCAAATCACTTGAAACATACAAGAACATACACAACCAACCTGAAAAACACAATACAATCACTCTGTCACACATTCATTCTGAACACATATTAGCAGTGATCAAGAAAGAAAAAATGACGTAACAAGACTAAGAGTCATGGTCCTCAAGTACCGTTGAATGGCAGCAACCAATGCACACATTGTCTCTGGTTCGTCCTTCTGTCCAGTATCTTCTGAATTATTCAGGTGCCCCCCAGTAGCTTGTTCAACTTTGACAGTTGGAAGAGGCAATGGGTTTTGCCATTGACGTGACTGTGCCAACGAGTGTTGCATCTGATTGACACAAACAATTTGGATAGGAAGAGAGTTTCAGTTATTAAAAGGTAGAGCTTACAGCTTCCCATCCAAGAGTAAATATGCATAATTCATCATCTCCGAAGTGGACTCTTCAAATTGGAGTCACCAGATAAAATTAACCAGAACTCCATAGTCACTCAAAATGCATTTGTTCCATGCAACTCAATGTCACTCAGAACTCCATATGGACATACAACAATCAAATGTTACGAGAAGGAGTGCCGACAAGAATCCAGAAGATTGTAACTTCATCCCAGCCTCAACTCAAATCTACGAAACCCTTAAAACATAAAATGTCTGAATGTATGCCGAACAAGATGAACAACCAAACATTTGAAAGTTGGAAAGAAACAGGTATGTTCACCTGATCTAAATGACCTGCGCCACCACCAGTAACCGGCATTGCACCCAGCGGAGGCCCCATGTCTGGAATGGGCCCCATGCTCATCCCTGAAACCCCAGTACCTGAATTCAAAGAGACTCCAGGTGTTGACAGAGAAGACTGAGGTAATGCTCCATGGATGATGGACATGTTAGAAAGATCTTTGTGTTTTGTATCCTCATCCATTTTCCGCTCCATTTCAGCCTTTATATCACGCCTTGGATCCATAGTCAATTGAGGGGAGCCAGTATATTGCCATTGGGGTTGCATAAGCATGGGCTTCGCCCGTGGTGACTGCTGAGGCAGAAGACCGTTTGATTCAGGTAGATGATCCAGGAGAGAAACATCTTGTTGAGAACAATCCTGATCTTTCTGAGCCTCATTTATTTGCTGCTCTTGCCTAACATCCTGAAAAACAATTCACAACCTCAGATGACTGCATGAACACATCCAGAAGTTCAAAATAATCCCACAACTCCTCTTGACTCGGGTTACTTTAGTCAATGTTGATGTCTTGGTGCACATTAGATTGCCACAGAAATATCACAGGAAACTTTAAGATAACAATGTGAGGCAATTATTAATCCAGTTGCTCGAGGCCCCAAATCTTCAAAACCCACCCAGTAGTGATAGACCCAGTAGTGCATACAGTAGTAAACCCACAACAGATTGAAAATGTTTCAAGAATGTTTCTAACAGCTGATCATCTCCAGTCCTTGTGATATATGGAATTCCACACTTTAGATAGGCATTTTGTGTTGTAGCAACAAAACTCAACCTTGTCACCAACTATACACAAGCTGGTAGGAATTCTCACTTTAGCCCCCATAAACAAATGATACTACGTACACTATCCTTGCACATAAAAGAGAGATTCTTACCTGGAACTCAATCTTGGGTTTCATACTGGCCACCTCTTTTTGGTCTCCCATAGGTAGAACCGACTTGTTTTCTGAATGCGGTGTCGGGCAACCATCACCCATGGAAATGGAGCCTGAGTGCTGCGAAACCAAAGACAAGTGACTATTACTGCGAGATATTTGCTGCTTCTCAATTTTAAGCTGCTGCTGTTGCTGCAATTTCTCCTTCCGTTGCTTCTCTTTAAACTCCTTCGCATCTTGTCTCTCTTGAAGCTTTCGCTGTTGCAGCTGTGCCTTTTCTTGTTTTTGCTGTACACACCACTTGATAAACCAATTCAGATACCAACATCAGCTAACCCACATGAAATCAACTTCACAGAACCCTCCATTCACCAAATCATGACAGTGGTCACAAAAGGTGGGAAATATATAGTCAAAGGAAGAAGAAAAACACAGGTCCACAAATCCCCTCACCTGTTCAGCCTTCATTCTCTTTGCCTCAGCACGTGCTGCAGCTGCAGTTTCCTTGCTCTCCCTTCTTCCAAGCATGCATACACTGGTCACTTCATGTCCACTTGCAGACGTTACAGTGGAAGGTGTAGCAGGTGTTGCAGGTGCACTAGAGCTGGGAGAGTGGGGACCAGAAGGAATGGAAAGAGTCGAGAGGGAATGTGTAAGGCCTCCTGCCCGCAGCATGGATCCCTGCTGGCCAAGAGAACCTTGTGAAAGGTTTGGCTGTGCTATTTGGAGAAGCCCCGGCATAGCTTCTACGAACTTTCCAGCCTCTTGTCCAGTGGATTTCATACCTGTAAGTGCATAAATAATCTAGTCAAGACTGGTTGTGGCTCCAGTCAGGAAAAAGCCAAAGCACACAATATCCATGACTCAAAACGACAAGACCAACTAGTAGTTTCAGGAGGCTTTACTACATTCTTGAGATCACCAATATATGGCACCTGAATTTCAAAAGAGTTTCAAAAGACACTTGGAGAATACCTGACGGGAAAGTGGCTGCTGCAGCATCCTGACCAGGATGAACCAATTCTACAAGAGATGGCACATCACTCAGGAGCCCTCCATCAGCATTTGATCTTCGACGCTTTGCCACCCCGACCCCCCTCAATTGGGCTTTGGCAGCAGCAGCAATATGTAGCCTGCGTTCTCGGAATGAACCCATGGGTGTTCGGTACCTCCCAAAGACTTGGCAGCCTATGTTATACTTCAACTGCAATACACAAGAAATAAGAGAGATATTTTAAACACTAACCCAAAAAGCAACACACAGGTTATGCTTTTCACATAAAAACTAACTAGCTTCTTCCAAACAGCAGCCAATCAAGCCTCATAACTGAATTATATACAACATCCACTAACTGATTATTAAGCTGAGCAAAGGAGGAACATACTTTATTGTAGTTGGCCACATATGCTTGTTCTGCAACCTCTGGTGTCGGGTCCAGGCAGAGGGGGGGTTGTACTGCATTCAACACTCTAGCCTCCACCTCCTGCAGTACAACCATGCAAGCACATAAACTCACAGTCCTGCACTCTGAGAACCTATCACGCCTATG
Organism: Polytrichum formosum; assembly: GCA_964035585.1. NCBI lineage: Eukaryota > Viridiplantae > Streptophyta > Polytrichopsida > Polytrichales > Polytrichaceae > Polytrichum > Polytrichum formosum. The sequence continues at coordinate 43,341,953 of OZ037938.1, read as the reverse complement.
AACCCTAAGTGCCAATTAATGCAATCACTAAGGTCAACTAAAAAGAGATGATTCTGAGGCTTGCAGGTTGTCTCCCCTACATAAAATTGTTAGAGTCTTTTTCAGATCATGGTTCTCTCAAAATTACTCACTTGAAGCTTGGTATAAAGGTTTGAGAAAGGATACATACTTCTTCCATAAGTCTTGTCCATATATACTAATGCAACAGGTTATGATAAATTTTACAACATTCAAAGTACACCAAGGTACCTTATACTGCTTAGGAAGTCTGAACCAATAGCCATCATCTCTTGATGGTTTTTTGAGATCCAAAACAGTGTGATCAACACTAAGCACATTCCAGAGAAGATACCAAACTATCATGCAAATCAGGAACCACAAAATAAGGACCACAACTACTGACAATTCAATAAGAGCAAAGAATAATGCCATTACAAACTGACCAGATACTCCTCATACGACCAAGAGTCATCAGCCATGGATAATATGTCCTTGAGAATAGTCACAGTTGTTGGCTGCAGCACCACACGATGTACAGTGGGCATGCATTCCCTGTCCCTCCCTTTCCTGGAGAAAGATGTGACCAATTCTCCAATTGAAGATTGCAAACTACCTCGGTAATCTCGAAGCTGCAGAAAACACATGACACAACCACATATGTACATCAAGTAGCGCTCTCAATTGGCATTTTTGCTCGCTTCAGAATGAACAAAAATAAGAGAAAGAAAGGTAGCAAACATGATGTGAGCTATGGCCCAGTCACCCAGTATCAGACAGACAAGAACAGAGGACAGAGTATACCTAGGCCAATCACTCACAGGGCCCTTTTTAACAATGACAAAGCTGCAGAAAAAAATCCCCTAATATGCTGTTGGACCTAGCCAATCACAGATGGTTCACTCGATTCCCATTCCAGACTCTCACACCATCTAGCAAGGAGACATTTCTTTTCATGACAAAAGTCACTCATTCCACTACCTTAATTTTAGACAGTGCAAATCCAGGGTATTCTCAACACTTCACTGCCAAAACTTCCATCACTTCAAGTTTACGGGACTTCTCCAAATGTTACTCTTCTACATACGGACAAACCATAGCAAGGCCACTTGGAAAGCTGAGGAATAAAGAAACCTGACAAATAACACAACCGTTGATGTACTTGCAGGGGATGTCTTCCAGAAGGTCATTAGGAATCCAACCGCCATCGATTGCCTGGCCCCATCCCACAAATCCCAGAATTCCACAATCCCATCAGAAGAAATAGGGCTGAACAGAGGGTCAGGCATATTTTGATTTTAGCCTTAATCAAAGACATTTACATATCAAAAAATAGAGAGTGGGAAGCGGGTTCAACACAGCATACCCTTAAAAAATCCCCAGCATTACGATCATAGGGTAATAACTGCAACTCCATCACTTCTGTTGCAAGTGGCGGAAATTTGCCCTTCTGCAGGATATGATGCAATAGACAACAATACATGAGATGTTCAATAAGCATAATACAAAGAGGATAGAGCAAGAACTCTCTCTCTTGAAGAGACAAGGTAACCAAATGTACACTTCAGTAGTTGATGAAGTACCTCAGTAGGCTTGTCAATAGAAAATCCATCCAGAAAAAGATTCACGGCAAAGGACGCTTCTGCATCTGCACAATGAATTTAAAGTTCAGAATTGATCCAGCTCAAACCAAAAAGCTTCAAAGGACAACTGTACATCAAACAATTAAGCCATTCAATGGACACACTAATAAGACTCGAAATCAACAGCAAGTACCTTTCGGGACCTTTCGGGACAAGGGACTATAAATTTGCCTCTGTGGTTCTCCATCTGTACTCCGCAGAGCAACCTGCACATGCACATGGCAAAGCCGATTCTTCAAACAACTTCAAAAGCCAACACTCAAAAGGTCAATCATTATTCTAACTAGGGTTCCAGATTTGCAGAAGTTTGTGGAAGAGTCCTGTGTTTAGGAGTAACAAAACGAGGACTACATCAGCCCTGCCAGAACAACAACACTGCTCACCAACAAGCATAGGCATTGTGTTCCTACTTCCCAGATGTAAGCTACTGTAAAGGGACTGTAATCCCAAATCAAAGTGCCCCGTTCCATTGCCAGAGGGTTAATAAGGCTATTCCTTACCACTTTCTGCACAGATAAGGAGGCAAAGGGGAAAAGGGCAAGTTGTAACTCATGGTTCACAAGACAACATTGACCTGATTCTAACAGTTGAACCCTTAATTCGGCTTAAGCTTCAACTTGATCAATTCCAGTCATTTGAAACCTTACCTTCGGTATACAACAGTGAGGCTAGAAATTAATGAAATAAAGGTGCAAGGCATACCTCTCTGCGGGATTTCTTGAAAGGACTATACGGCCCGTCTGTTTCATCAGACTGCCGCCGCTTTGTTGCCAGCTCTTGATTTGATGAGAGCCCATGACTTCCAGCTTGTGAATCAGGCTTCTGTGTTTTCGGAGTGGACAGCTTGGGGCTGTACCGAGTGCCACTCTTGGAGATCTTGAAAGATATTCCCACCATCGCGGCCGCTAAAAGAACAGAACAATGATTTGTTCCAAAGTGGGAGGAGGACTATGCCCCTTCCTGAATCATCTAACGGCAAGCTATACACTACTGATCAAAGAAACATACAAATTCTCAAACGTTGATCACAACCCCAGGAAATCACACATGATGGTGGTGATGTTGGCACACAATCTTGCTACATTGTGATGTTCAGAGTAACGTGCAATAATTCTGAGTAATGTTCAGAGTAATGGTCAGCTGTCTCCTCTCTTCTCTTGCCCCACCATCACAGCCTTCGCTGCTAGAGACTGAACAAACAACAATAAAACCCCAGCTTAGCTTTACGAGCTCAACATTTACCACACAAAGCTCCCAGCACCGCCTTAAGAACAGAGTACACACAATCTTTAAACATCGTCAAACATCCAACTGCGGCTGTTCCAAAGTGGCAAGAATGGCCACATGTTCTGTTAATAAGAATCCCCCCATCCAAAACAAAAGGTATCATTTCTCTTGTTAAATCTTAATTTCCATAATCCGGTGCTCGCATTCTATTCCTAAATTGCACAAAAATCTGCCACAAAAAACATAAACAAGGTAGTCGCACCAACACCTAATTCTTAAAGCTCTTCAACGTCACATGTCACAATAAGGGGAAGCATAACATGACTAACAAATCTGCCGACAACCACATGAAGCTACCCATGCTCCCCCTTTACATGTAAAACATGAAACAGCTTCTGAGATCAGATCATGAACAAGTTCACACCTTCCGATTCAGACAAAAAGAACAACAAATTGACGCCAAATTCTTGCGACTTCCATTGCTGCTAAACAAGCACAGTCTGCAGGAACTAGGGCAAGAAAATTTCGAAACTTCACCACGCGAAGAGACGAACCTAGGTTCTGTGTGCCACACCGCGAAATCACCGACATACATAATAAACCCCCGCAGGCTTCGAACTCCGCAGTCCAATCACATTTGAACACCGAAAGAAAAAAGCACCTACAAGCACAGTAATTTGATATCCGGCTAATTCACAAAATAAATCGACCTTGTATCACCGGCTCTACATGTATTTGCACGGTTCTTTCATTTCCCTCGAATTTCCTCTCCTCTCTCGTGCTTCCTTTCTTCTGCTTCTGCCTCAACAAACTCTCTCTCTTCCTGTCTTCCAACCTTTTGTCGCAAGCTACCAAAAATGCAGTTCGGTTTGCAGGGATTGGGGAATTTTGAAGCACGGAAGGTTGATTTGTGTTGTAACCCTAGGAAATCTTTCGCTTAAGAAGTTTCCAGCACGAGAGACTTGCAATTCCCCGCAGGAAGAGTCTTCTCCACGGACATCATCAAAGGGGAAGCGAGGGAAGGAGAGGGGAGAAGAGAGAGCGAGAAGAGAGAGAAGTGTTCCCATTGGCTCGACACCCCTCATTCCACCTCAGCTATTCCACCTCATTGCACCCAGTCAGATGTCAAATTGTCTCTCACGGGCACGGGCACGGGCAGCGAGAAAATAAAGACACGACCGAAAATAACATTTGTGCTAATGGATGAGAGCTTATTCACGGTAGCAATATGAGTGCATCATGTGTTGTTTGGTATGTAATTTGGAACCCGCAGTGCCATGCCAGTTTCAGCATTTATTACATTATATAGGAATTTTTTGAAATATTTGAAATTGAATCTGTTGAAATTCTTGAAAGTCGTTAAAAAGCTTCATTTTGGCAAATGAAATGCAAGAATATAGTGCAATATTCTGTGCAACATAGTGGAATCTTGAAATCACATACATCATTTGACAAGTGTTGGCCTAAATCACCTCGGGTCTACATTATGAATAGATATTATCAAGGTTCTTGAATGAGTTGCTATTGCTATAGAAACCATAATAATGGGATCCCCCTACAATGCGCCCATTCCCTAACCCTCCAATGAATTAGGGGTTCTCAAGTTTGACAATTGATAAAAAAAAAAAAAAATGGTGAAAATCAATTTCAATTTTTTATTTGACATTTGTTACCTCATTGACATCATTTATGCAAAAACCAACAATACATGATCATGTGCCCACAATAGACACATTCATCTTAACCCCTAATTAATGCATACTTGTTGGCTAACCTGAAATAAACTTGGAAACCCTCTTGAATATAAAAATTTACCATTTTTATTATCACGTCTAATAAGTGAAATCCAAATCCAACCACATAAAAATTTGGAGCATGTTAGTGAAAAGTACGACAACAAATTTCAACCGTCCAAGTACCTCCAGCCATAATATATTAAGGTCAATGCAATGAGGTGTCAAAAAAATAAAGGCTTTTCCAATATGATTTCTTATCAAGATCCATACTATGTTTGAGGGTGTATTAACTCATAATATGGGTATCAGCACAAGTAATTAGCTCAGGTCCATGGTTTGACCAAGATAATGATGTGGATTTCATTGGTAGGGTTGATTCCCAAATATCAATTTTCACATAATCAAAGACTTTCACCAAACCACTGCCAACTTGCAAAGTAAGTGAAATCTTAAGTTGCATAAAACACTTAACAGATTTCTTACAATAATTATGTTCTTCAATATCTAACTTGCAACCCACTGAAGGCTTTGTGGCAATGTTGGATTGGTATCACATTTTTTTGATATTGCTTTAACACAAAATGAGGATTTCATAATTTTTGATATCGGTACAATCTAGATATTTGAGAATATTTCTTATTTCAATGTCATTTGGGTCTATATACCATGCACGAACTTTCAAACCCAGATAAATTACCCTAGTTACCAATATGATATTGACCCAAATAGGAACTCAAGTATATAAAGATTTTTTCGTCTTGTGATACCCATCAAGTATGATACCAATCACATAGGTTATTTGATATCATTATAAATATTGTGTTGTCAATTGATACCATGCATTCACCTATATACCAGTCTAACATTGGTTTGTGTGTCACATGCCACAATCAATGCCCACTTTAAACATGTAACAGGATTGAACAAAAAAATTATCTGCTCAAGCCAAAAGCAGACGGTAACAACTGGACATAGAGAAACTATCAGACGGACTGTCAAAATTTTCTTCAAACTTCAACTTGACCTTGAACTTGAGACCATAAATTCACCACAGAATCCATACACAATTGCCTTAAGGCGTCAAATTATTAGTATATTCAGCTGACATAACACCTTCAACACGCGGTAAAAACAGGAGGGAAGAATAGTATAAGCAATAATAACAAGAAAGTTCGAGATGACATGCCACAACACGTTCAATCAATTGCACCAGTTTCGCTGTAACTCAAAGGAACTCCAATTCCAACCTCCACAAATCTAGTTTTTATTCATGAGAGCTTGCTCTACATTGTTGCACTTGGCACAGTGTTTGTTACAACCGTCCACAAAGTTCTGTGAATACGCATTCTGCCTAAACAGTCCAACGAAAACTTATTTTGCAAGAAACAATCTGAAATTGTAGACCCTGCACAATTTGCATGCCGTCGGTACCCAAACTTCCATTTACATCTGCCTGATAATAATCGGAGGTAATTAAGATGGCCTCATGATTCATCCTGCACCCAAAGTGCATCAAATGTCCATGGGGTAGAACAATCGCTCAAGGATCCACCGTTTTCAGGATAACTCCGCCCATTTAACTCCAGATATACGGATATATATGAGCTCATACACTCTTAAGCTACCTGCACACATGAATATCATTACCCAACCAACATTAATATAATTAGTGCAACGGTGCATCAGCTCCTCTGGTTGATCAAAATTTGTGACTACAGTAGTTGTTCAATTAATCTCGGGCTCCTCAGTCCTGAGCGGATTTTATACTACGCTAAATATCATATTTAGTGTCACCAATTCTGATTGTCTTGCTCAATACTAATTGTAAACTGCGGTGTACTGTCACCAACACTAAACGTTAACCCAACATCATTTGTCATTCCTTGAAAATTTTTGGGGGGATTATAGATTTACAGCGTTGCACTTACTGTCACTTACCAAGTGATTTTTCATCCAAATTTCAATCATCCATGACAATATTTGTTTCACTTATTCATAAGAAGTGTCTTCCGAAAAGTTACCATAGTGACATAGAATAACATATGACACTAAATATCATATTTAGTGTAGTTCTGAAGTTCCAGGATTTTAAAGATTGATGTGCATGAATGGCAATGCCATACATGTATAAGAAACAAATATGCAATCCGAAAAACTGTATCAATCTTGGAATAGCATGCACTTGCAGCTTGAAAAGTACACTAAATGTACTATTTGGAATTATACAACACCATGATTTTTTACTGTACATCTCATTTTCTACCAACAAAGGTCGAATTAGTTGTTTAGACATTATAGAAAATTACAATAATTGTAAAAAGATATAGGAATGTGTAACCCCGAATAGTTAGGGACACTGAATATCATATTTAGTGTAGTCGATAGATACATACCTCATTCAGCAAGTGAAAGCCCAATTTAAGCAACACCGTAATGAGTGTTGAATGGTGGATGATCTTCATATCTAATTCCCTCAACAATATTGTACCCAAGCATCAGCATCATGAGGCAGCTGATCGGAATCATCAGAACACCGAGTCAACTTTGTAACCATCCATGCGTCCCTCGATATCCTCGTCGCCGATGAATTGAGAAATGCTACTGTGTCCGTTGGCTAAATTGAAACAAATGTTTAAACTCGCTCCCAAGACTTGATCCGATCCTCATCTTGACTTCAAGGTAGCAAGATGGAAAATGAGAGATCTGTAACTTAATTACTAGGTTCCCTAATTGATTGAATTTGCTGGTAGGTTGGTTCTTGATCTTGACCAGCTCAAAATGCTTGCTATGCAGCTAGCCTGAAGAAGTCATGGGCAATCTATTCTCCGCCGCGCCGCGCCTACGTACAAGTTGCCACATCGTGTAGACCAAAGTCCCGCAACACATTGCAATTAACGAGGAAGATCATAAAATAAAGGTCGCAGGAGATTCGGTGCCCGACGCCAATTACACCACCCATTCCGAGCTGATTTCTTCTCTCCACGATCGTATTAACCAACCAGAATGCCGACCTTGTGACGACTTCAAGCTTGCAAGTGAGAGATCATAAGTTAGAGCTGCAACTTACTAGGTGCTCTACTTTGATATTTTCCAGCTACCTAGTAAGTTGGTGGTAATTTGCTTCTCGATCTTTACCAGCTCAGAAGTATGCTTGCTAGCGTAAATTACATGTCGTCACGGGCAATTCGGGGGGGGGGGGGGGTGCAATTAATATTTGTCCATACTCCGCCACGCCATTACAAGTTCCCAGATGAAGACCACAATTCCAAAAAACATCGCAAGGAGGAAGATCTTATACAGAATATGCAGGAGATTCGGAGTCCAATGCCAGTTACACCACCGCTCGTTCAGAGCTCTTCTTCTCGCCATGATCGTATTATTAACCAGAATGCCGAACAAGATCAAATCAGATCAAATCGCATGCCAATCTGGAAATGCTAATGCAGCCCTCCACCGCGAAACATCACCTCCACAATTCACCAGAATTTGATCAAAAGGAAAGTAGCACCAATCCCCACAACATTGGGAAGTCCGACTAATCCCAGATTTCCACCGGCGTACATGATGAGCTGCTGGTCGGTTGTCCAATTAATTTGCATCGAATGAATAAATGGAGCAGACAGCCGATTCAAGTCACATTAATCAAGTTACTCCTGGAGCTTTAAAATAGTGCTCTAGTAAGGATCACCCAGTACAACATCATAATTGTGACCCACTGTATTAATGGATGACTCTCTCCCCACTTTGACGACCACGTCTCTAAAACCAACAGAGAGATACGCAATAATGCCAAACGAAGAGTGACGAGAAAGAGTATGAAATGCAACTCCGACAGTACACCGATAATTATGTGAGAGAGTTTCTGATTTGACTCCGGATGATCTGCCATCGTTCATTTACTCACCATGAGCTAGCCGGGCTTTCAAAATTCGCAGTGAATTAGGTAGCAGACATGAACCAACGTCGTCACAATCTAGATCCAATTTCCTGCAAGAAGGATCCCCCACAACAATGTAACCCACTACAATTTTCTGCTCCCAATGATGCCGCTCTCACTCGGAATACCAAAACTCTGAAGTGTTGTTGCAGAATGAGAGACTTCGCATCAACAAACCACAAACAGAAATAGAGAAGCCGATGGCGGACCGTTCCCCAAACCGTCTGAGCCGTTCCCACCCGTTCCCACCCGTTCCCCACCGTTCTCATGGTCGCACCTCAAATTCGTCGCCGGAAACGGCCTCAAATCCGTTGCCGCTTGTCGTTCTCCAAGAGAGCCTATAGGAAGATAAGAATCCTGCACCGTTTAAGATGTTCACCTTGAAAGGGTCAAGGTGGTAGTCTTCAGTCGCCCTTCTAATTCTTCTAATTCTTGTAATGTTCATTTCGGGATTATATGTAGATTAAGACCAACTCGAACATCATAAAATCCTACATGTCACAACATCATAGTCATTTCTTATACTTTTCTTGAACAGGTATTGAGTCTACAATGGTTAACATATTTAAACACGTAATCCAATCTCTTTCAAACACATGACTTTGCAATGCCCATTGTAAGATACACACCTCACTAAGCGCCACTCAAATATAGGTGTCTATTTAAGATCAAGTCAGCAAACTAGGCTCCACTGACCTCATGCAATTTCATATGCTCAGCAACAACCGCATGCAACTTAGAACTCCCATAAATGCCACGATTTGAATTTTGGAGGGGCCTTGCTATGGAGATTTGATGTTGTCATATCAAATTCCGATCTCTGATAGGGGTACTCAAGAAACTCAAAACCCAAAATCCCGACAGCATAAAGAAGCAGCAAATATTCACAAAATAGTTTGGTGTATAAATTCCAGAATTGGATGGAGATATGGCCCCCAACACTGAACACCCTAAACCCCTAAACCAAGAGCAGGGGGGGTCAATCACACTAGAAACCGCAATTGGCTTGCATTTGAGAAATTCCCTAGAACTTATGTCTAGTCTAATGTGCAAAAAAATCACCTAATTTCAAAACAACCTTTCTAAATTTTTAGCCTTGCAACCTACATTTTATAGCACAAGGTCAATGTGTGTGATATGTGCAAAAGGCTTGGACCTTTAGGATTTGAATATATTGCATATCACATCAACAACATTGATTGATTGATGCATTCTTTGATTTCGTTTCAATGGCCATGATTGTCCAATGATCGTACACATTAGCTAACAAGTCCTTACTCCAATTTAAACATGTATCATTCAATTCCATGCCCTTCAGTATTGCTCCATTGGTTGCTACTAGCTACTGTGTAATTTCCATAAAACTATGGGGCCCCAAACTAATGACCTCAAATGGAACAATTACATCAAACCAACTACAACTTCTTTCAGTTGAGACGGTGACACGGTAAGAACAAACTATTTCTCATCATTAACCCTTAACCCTTATTATCTATGAGGTTTTATGTCCTTCTCAAGATGAAACATACAAGGAGATTTGCATGCTTGATTTATGATACATTCATGAAGCAAAATTATTGATTTAAATTCAAAGATCACATCCATGCAGTTGGACCTTCAATACAAGGTCATGAGTTTGCGTACTAAGCTTTTGTAAAGCAAAAAATTTAAAACAAATATGTATAAAGTAGAGATGAGACTATGGAGTCGAGAACGATTCAGGCACATGCGACCATGGAATCGATAATTTGCATGAATGATGATCAAATGCCCCATCAGATGAAAGGCACTAGAAATGGAGGTCAAGATGTTCGGAAGGTGCTCCCAGCTCGTCACATGCGAAAATGAGGTGAGTAGATATTAGAAATTTTGAAGTTGTTTGGTAAACACATTCATTGACATTTGACAAGTGAAATTCTCCTCCACTCATACATACTGATAAAGTGAAATTTAATATGCAATTTGCAGACCTCCGAATCAGTGATCGGGGAGATTTTTGGGCATAATCGGTTGAGATCCTAGTGTTTGCAAGTCCAACCGGTCACATATTGATATCCTTCGGTTTTTCTATATTAATTTGAGGTATATTCCATAAATTCCTCTAAAGTGATCGGTAATTCTCCTGAAGTCTTGAACTTCAACCGGTTTTTTCTCAAACTCAACCGGTTCATCTATAACTAACTGCCGGTTCTCCCCGATCATTGCTCCGAATCTCTTGGAGTTTAGAGTTTTTCTCAATCAACTGTATGTCACCTTCATAACAATGTCTTCCGAAATGTGGTCGTCTGTAAAGGAGGTTTCAATTTTTCAAAGTGCTCAGAGTGTGCACACTTCAAGGACCTCGGAGAACAAACCTTGTGCACTTTCAAATAAAGAGATTCTTAGGTCTTGATGAAATAGAATAGGCTTACTACTTTTTCGTTCTTGATGCCTGTCTAACGATGATTTTAGCTATGTGTCTTCCCTTCAAATTGTCAAAGCTAGAATTATACAACTATCTTGAGCGAAGGAGTCACCTACACATCCCAAATCTCATATGCATCGCATGATCGATGGAAAGCATATTGTCAATGAGAAGTTATGAGGTTTCACGCTGCGATATACAATTGAATTTGAATTTCATTAATGATGAACACATTATTTTGTCTCCCTGATCTCTTCTCGGCTTCGTCTCAAACCTGTAGTCTGTATCTTCTATCAATCGTTTCTCTGTATTATACGTCTGTCGTAGTCTCGAGTCTCTGTCCAGTTTCTGTATCATATGGCCACACACACTCTGCCATGGACATTTGGCGAAATATTTGTCAACAACTGCTAATTTGATATCTACCACAACGTGACCGGCTCAAATGAAATGTACATGGACGAATGCACAAAAGAAGCTGACCTCCTTCATGAATATCGATGCCCAGAACATAATGAGACCTGTAGCACTTCATAAACACCGCAAGTTCCCTCCCACGATCATGAATCTTCTGATCATTCAAGTTCACTTCATCCAGATGTAGTAACTCTTCAATCTCCTCTTGCCACGTTTTTAACGTTTTTCGTATGTCTTCGTGAAAACTGCATTGATTGGTGAAGAGAGATTATCTCTATGTTCACGCTCTAATGCGTTTTGACTGCGTTTATGTCAACTTATATAGCACAATAATGTCACAGATATGACACTTTCTCTCAGTGCAAACTATGAATGTCACAAAGTTGACAAACGAATATGACATTGAATCCACTGGATTCCAGTAGTGACGCTCTGATCAACTAAGACACAATTTGCAGATGATATGTTCACTGGTGTCACCAACCAATTAATAATAGGGAGCAAACGCTGCAGCTGGGAAGTGCTGACCGATATTCATACTCTTGCGTCGCAATAATTGGTCAGCTGTGGATCTTCTAGCAGATGACTACAGAAAAGTGCTGAACTAAGTACATCGAGAACATATTCATTCTAAAGGCCTCTTTGACAAAATCTGAGCAGATGAATTGAAAACTTCCACAGTATCAGAAGCCACAAATTCTTCTCATAAAGCGTTAATGCATACTGGAACTTGTTCGCAAACAGCCGCCATGAAGATAGCTGTCAAGAATGAGTGGCATAGCTGTATTCACCATGCTTCCTCTGAATTATTATAATGACTTTTTTGAATGCTTACGCTAATTGTTGTTCAAGTGGATTCTTCATGCACGCAATTAATGGAAATATTAAGTAAACGTCGTTCACCCGATATTCCTAGTGAAAAGGAACAAGGACATAATTCCCAATGCAGCGATTCGTTTCTGTATAAAAATAGTGAAGCAGACAATCACCTACAGAAGTATTGCTCATGATGAAGTTTTAGATCGCCTCAAACGAGATGACATACCTTCTATTTGCATGCGCCCGCTTAATGCCGGAGCTGTTGTATGTCGCGGACAATTCGGCCAGGGTCTTCGCTAGCTTATTTCTGTGAAGCTCTCCGGGTTCATCCTCGTCTCCAACATTGTCTTCAATTTTTTTTAAGCCCTGGCTGTCTCTAAGGCGTTTTTGGCCCCTCCTGGGTTCTGAGCTACCTTCTGCGAGGTCGCTCTTGGTAGAACGTTGCCCAAACATTTTTGCGCAGTCAGTCTCAGGACTCGCGATCAGCTCATGATTGTGATGATCAATTGGAAAATATGACAGATGTCTTAGAATCGAGTATACATGCAGGGACATTGACAAGGAGGCACGCGTAGCCAAGGTAAAATATGTAAACCAAAACCAAAACGAACCCGAATGACAAAATGTTGGTGCCTTCACAGAGACTTATGAGACCTACTTTGTACAACTCAATTTTGAGATTCATACGTTGATGCTTCATCAAGGCTTCATAATAACGACTTATAAGCTTACCTCAACCCCATCAACCTCAGCTCCTAAGACCTTTTTAGGTGGTGCAGATGTACGTGCAATAACCTAAACTGATAATGCTCACAGCCTAAAATCAAAGAACGGGAAGAGAACCAGCTACTTACAGCTCTCCAGACCTTAGCCAATTGACTTTAGGATGTCCTTGAGATGCTATTGCATGCCGAGCCACAAAAATTAAAAGGAAACAACTCTTTGATTAACATATAACGAGTATAGGGCGAGTATATTCAAACTGAATATTCACATTTTCACAGCACTATTTAGGCTCACATAGGCGACTAACTAATCTATCGTAATGTTTGATTTTTGCAAAAACAAAATTCTTAACAGAATTGCGTACCAGGTTGACAGTGTAAGCACCATCGCTAGATTGGCCACTCTCTTCGTTGTCATTCTTGCTGGCCATATCGTAAGCGGACCTCTTTCACAAGAAAATAATAATCTCAGGAATAGGTCTAATTATTCGAAAAGCTTCAAACCTTTCGCCTGAGTGCTTATATCCTAGAGTTCAATGTTAATACTAAAGATGTATATCAGACAAATTGACAGATCAGGTATTTAAGCTTTATCATCCTACTAAAGAAGACACCCTAAGACCTTTGATCCTCAAATTACAAGCAATGACACTAGAACTTAATTACGTCTTGCCGTCTCATCTTACACATCTCTTCCTCAGATCACAGGCTAATCTCTGACTAAGATTTTATTGATTGGCATCACGGGAAATGCTGATTTCCGGAGCACACATTCCTCAACCGGCCAGGACGATCATCTTTGCAGAAGGACCTCGAGAATCATCCCCTTCGTCGCTGGCCTGACAACCTTCACATCTGAGATGCGACTGCCAGAGACGAACGAAACATGTATTTACTCCCTGATCGATGTACTCTTGGTTCATTCTATGGAATTCTCCCAGACGCCTACAGCCATGCGTCCTACAAGCGCAGAGTTGCTTACTGATGTAGCTGGAACTCAACGTCCGCTGTTGCGACGAAACTGTCCGCTGTAGAGAATTTGCAAATTCATGAACTCGCGGTTCATGATGACCTCCAGCTTGCAGAAGGAGAAGCTCACATGATCTGAAGGACGATGGATGAGAACGTAGGTACGTTCAATAGAAGAAATGAAGACATGGATGACGGGGAATAATGGTGGACATTGGATGAAGGCTTGCTGATTAAGGGCCGGTTTCACACGGGTCCCAAGTCCGAAGTCCCACGTCACTTGAGGTCCATCCGTGCAATCTTAGCCGTTGAGAACATGGAAGATGGGACTATCCACTTCACACGTCCTAAGTCCCAAAGTCCTAAGTCCCAAGTATGTCATGAATGCCTACATGGCAACACTTTTTGGAGGTGAGGCTTGGGACTTGTGTTGAGAGTTGGGTCGAGCAAAAAGTTAGACCTAACTCTCAACACGAGTCCCACGAATATTTTTTCATAAAATAATCAAGATCCAACTTCAATGATAATTGATCATAATTTTATGATTTCTTGAGGCTCAAAAGTTGGGACTATGCCTCCATGTTGGGACTTGCTAACATGAGTGGGACTTGGGACTTGGGACTTGGGACTCCATGTGAACCAGCCCTAAGTTTCTAGGCCTACATAAGGCCCAAGCCAAAATTCCCTTCATAATATGAGATAGCCTTATTTTGCGTAATGCACCCCACCCCGCGTATTTCGGAGTGCAATACATTTTTGGGCAGGGTATTACGTCTCTTAATCCATCAAAGCCATTCAATTTTGTCCTTGGGCCGTTACATTCGGTAATAAATTGGGGGAAGTGCATTATGGGGAACACGGAGACCTATGCTCGGCTACCGCCTCGTAGGGTGCCCTTATTCCCCATAAATGACCTCCCCCCATGCATTACCTGTTACTTATTCGCATCCACCTAGATCACTTGAGTTGTTATTTATGGGAGAGAGGGTATTATGTATTGTATACAAGCTTACCTCTCACTCATCCAACATAAAGCCCTAAAATAGTATGCAAATCTCATGTTACTTATTCTAATTGATTTAGCTTTAATTAAAGATCTTGAATTAATGTAGATGAGTCCATTTGAGATGAATCAACTGTAAGTGAACTATAGGGGGTCAAGTTTTTATGTTGGATGGATGAGGGGTACACTTGTATATGATAATTCCCTCTCTTCCTATTTTTGAAGGACCAATGTTGCACTTACTGGGATCACATTCTTGTATGATACGGGTATGATACTAAGGGTCAAGTCACATGGACCCATTCACCCTTTCTTTTTTGGAGGAAAAGAAGAAGAAGAAAAGTCCATATGACTTGACCTAAGGTAGATGGGTTTTGAATGATTATATTTTCCAAACAACCCACTTCTCCTAGGGTACGAAACATGCAATTAGTACGAGATGGTTAGCAAAACTTCCAAATCGAAGCCGTAGCCAATTTCCTCATCCGATTATCTTTTCATTATCACAGTATTTAGAAGATTCTCATGCTCATTAAAATGGTCATATAGTTCCCCTAAATTATGTTGTCAACTATTGAGCTTAGAGTGGTTATCATAATATTTTGAGCATGCAATCCAACATCTATTAAACACGTGTCTTTTAGGCATCCAATCTTGGAGCCACACCAAATCACATACCACTCAAATATAGGTGTACGATTAAGAGAAGTAATTGAAGTAGGCACATCTACCTTAATGGACCAATTGTATCATGTGCAAAGTCTTCATTTACAACTCATTAGGGTAATGGCAACCTCATATTGCACCGTGAAGTTTCACAAGTAGGGTATGATATAATATTGGAGACACTTAATACCAACACATTAGAGTTATCCTCTAATTCGATGAGGTTTTATGTTGTGAGTTGGTCCCCTATGATCTCCCATTGGTTTAGCAAACTATTTTGGTTCAGTCAAACTCGTTTTTAGCACTTCTTGGGATACCAAAATGAGTTTGTCCCTCAATGATCCGATATAGAATGTTATTCATTCAAACCTCCACACTACCGCCAATCATGCAACAAAAACTAACCAAACTTGAAAGGTGTTGTATGCAAAACAATCAACTCTTGACCAAAAGATTTGTTGAATTAAAGGATATTCACTTTTATATATGAAATATCCTTTATCCTCGTTTAAATTCTCATAAAGAGGTGATCCAACCGCACCTTCCAGTCGAGAACCTATATACCAATCCAACATTTGTTCATACATTCAACCTTGTATACTATAATTGGGAATTATGTTAAGAATGCATTGAGTCAAAGAGCATACTATAATATAATCCCATGGGGAGCATTACTAGAGATATTCAAAATGACCTGAGTGGGAAATAATGTTGATACCACCAATTTACATTTACCATGATCATTTAACGGTAAATATTTTGGATATTTTATATTACTTGCAATTCTTTTATTTGACAAAAAAGTTCCATCAAATAGAATGAAATTTGATCTTCAAAACTTGCGTGGAAGTTTGAACTAAAATGTCTCATTAAAGCCTTTGAAGAATTACAATAAAAACCCAAACACATACCTAATTGGTGCATTTTTCTACCACAAAGAATTCCGTGTCAAGGCTTAACATGTACTGTACATATTGTATATGTAGATAAAAAGTGGGGGTGGGGGGGAGAGACTACCCACTCACATCAATTTGTTTATGTACATTGAGTGCACCCCCGGGAATAGAGTACACATGCCTATGAGCATGCAAATAAAGTTTGAAGCACCTCATGCAAAAAGGGAAAAGGAAATTACATGACTATATAAATCACATGGAACAAGCATATAGGATATACATAGGATAAAAGTAAACTTTTATCTTGATCTATACATATATCAAGGCTATTGTGCTCTATTGAGGTTTCAAGGTGGATATAGCTTTACAAAAGAGGTAGATGAAATATCATTCATTGTGAGAATTATATAATTACATGTGTGTTTCACCTACCAGTTAGTGACATATATATAATTGTGGTTTCCTTACAAAGCTTTCATATGCAAAAGAGGTTTTGTTTCGTAGTCAGGTACACACACTAGTCCTAGTCCTAATGAAGCTTAGAGTGCGCTCCCTCCCTGTTAGCAAGTGGTGGACCATGATTTCTTGCACATTCTTTATGCACTCCAACATGTGGACATTTTTCTTTGGAAAGGATATGTATGTTGTGTGCGACCTTTCCCAATATATCCACAACGTGTAGTTGCATCCAACACCCAAGATACATTGATTGGACAAACCTTATGCACAATGGACGTGCTAAAAACAAATAACTCTTTGCAACCATGTTTTAAGTAAATTTAGACCTATGCGTGAAATTTGGACATATGGAAACTTGTGTGTGTGCACTTCTATTGGCGGACCTTAGACTTGTAAAAATGGTAGAAACTCGTTTTAGTTGTGGCATGCATCTCTTGTTGTAGACACGTGCTAGTTGCATGCATGTTGTGTTATTTGTGAAACATTCACATCTAGAGTGATTTTAAAGACCACACCATGGTTTCTCAAAGTATGCAAAATTAGGAAGTTCATCATATTCTTCTAGTTTCTTCTCCCAAATAATTTTTGCAATGTACAGTAGGGTCCAAGGCAGAATGGCGTTTTTGGTTTCCCAGTGGAAAAAAATTCAAGTCTGCCCACTTTGAAAGCCTCTAGAGAGCTCAACAATTGGTATTTTACCACGAAATTTTTACCACAACATCACCTTTAAGTTAATTATATGTATGTCAAATTTCAAGGCCAAAAGATTCACCAAAAAAAAGTTATTCAAAATCTACCAACATTGGTAGCTGTGGAAATTTTTTCACTGCTGCCAACTTTGACAGCCTCCCAAAGATTGAATTTTTTTTTTTGCCATGAAATTCTTGGAACAAAAACCTCTTTATGTTAATAACATATTATAAAAAATTCAAGGCCAAAAGATTAATACAAAAAAAGATATTTGAATTCTACCAATGTGTGTAGATGTGAAAGAAATTCACTGTTGCCAACGTTGACACCCTTCCTAGGAGTGAAGTTTTTTTTCTTTTGGCATGAAATTTTTGTCATGAGATCAACTCTATGTTAATAACATTTGGTCCAAATTTCAAAGTCAAAAGATTTACACAAAAAAAGAAATTCAAAATCTACCAACATGTGTCATTGAAAGGGACAATTTCACTATTTTTTGGTGAATCTTTTTTGGTGAATCTTTTGAACTTGAAATTTGGCGTCCATGTTATCAACACAGATTCAATCTCTTAAAAAAATTCATGGAAAAAACAAAAAAATCAATCCTTGGGAGGGTGTCAAAGTTGGCAATAGTGAAACTCGTTCGTAGATTGAAAATATTTTTTTTGTATAAATTTTTTGACCTTGAAATTTGGCATGAATGTTGTTAACATAAAGAGCATGTTGTGCCAAAATTTCATGGTAAATAGACAATTTCTCGACCGTTGGGAGGGTGTCAAAGTTGGTAGCAATGAAATGGTTTCCCCCATTGTTTCCCACAACTACACATGTTTGTAGATTGTGGATTTCTTTTTTTGTGTAAATCTTTTGACCTTCAAATTTGGCACACATGTTATTAGCATAGAGGGGATCTTGTGCAAAAACATTCATGGTAAATAAGTAAAATTGCAGCCCTTAGGAGGGTGTCAAAGTTGGAAGTAGTGAAATGGTTTTTCACAGCTACACATGTTGGTAGATTTTGAATTTTTTTTTATAAGATTTTTGGCTTTGAAACTTGTCACAAATGTTATTAACATAGAAATCACTTTGTGGAAAAAAATTCATAGTAAATAAGTAAATTTTCAGCCCTTGGGAGGGTGTCAAAGTTGAAGTAGTGAAACGGATTTCATAATTGTTTCTCAAAACGACACATGTTGGTAGATTGTTAATATCTTTTTTTTATTAATCTTTTGGCCTTGAAATTTTTATCATATGTTATTAACATAAAGAGGTTTTTGTTCCAAGAATTTAATGGCAAAAAAAAATTCAATCTTTGGGAGGTTGTCAAAGTTGGCAGCATTGAAAAAATTTCCACAGCTGCCAATGTTGGTAGATTTTGAATAACTTTTTTTTGGTGAATCTTTTGGCCTTGAAATTTGGCATACATATAATTAACTGAAAGATGATGTTGTGGTAAAAATTTCGTGGTAAAATATTAATTGTTGGGCTCTCTAGAGGCTTTCAAAGTGGGCAGACTTGAATTTTTTTCCACTGGGAAACCAAATACGCCATTCTGCCTTGGACCGTATTGTACATGTCTTGACAACGACACATGTATCATGAGATTTCAAAGTGTCATGGTCTCCCGGTTTTGTATTAGCTTAGCCCCACCTATTTGAAGTGAGCTTGGTGCAAATTCCGGTAGACCATCAAATCATTATCCATCACATGCCATATAGGACTCCAAGATGTAATTTTTCATTCATTAGCCATCCTTGGTCCTTAAAGCCCTCAAGTTCTAGGGGAGAGTGAAGTGGGACAATCTTAACATTCTCCATCGATGAGAGATTTTGAATTCAATGGCCACATGTCCTCAAGCTCTAAAGTAGACATGCCTAAATTAAACATATCAACTATTTGGACAGTTGTATTTGATTAGTATGTGATTAGGTGTGGATTTTAAAACTAGTACCAAAAAGACACGTGCTCAAAATATGCTAACCATTCTAGGCTCAATAGTCAACACAATTGAGGGGACCTATATGACCACTTAATGAGCACACAAATCTTCACCTTTAATTTTGAATAAATATTCTAATGAGCTTTACAAATTATGAGGTTGATGGCACAATTTGGATTTGCTTATCATCTTGCACTAATTGCGCACTAGTTGTAGGTTTTATTTCATATGAGAAGTGGGTGAAGAGAGAAAAAATATTCATCTTAGGCATGTCTATCTAACTTGTATAATAATAGAGTACTTGATAGATACTAGATTATGCCACTTATGCTCTTGTAATATAGTTGAAAATGAGGCACACTATGTGTTTGAGTGTCTCCTATATAAATTACTTGAGAGATAAGTTTCAAACACTATTTGAGAATGCAACATTAGGGAGTCTCAAGTATTTCTTTCAATTAAGCCATCAAATCAATATTAGCCTCTATCTCATGGAGGCTATTGCACTCCACCACTCTAGGGAATTGGCCAATTTTGACACCATCTTAAGCCTTAAAATGCTTGGGCGACCATAGAGTGGTCAATCTATGGTTGAAGGGCCAATTATCAATTTCCAAACCTCTTTTGGAGATAGTTCTTTCAAAACATGTTTGAGCTAGGTTACTATGCATCTTTCAACCCGTTGGGATTGAGCAAAAAGACCTAATTTGTATATTTTGCACCATTGAGAAAATTGAACTTTGAGTGTCCAAAATGCAAACCAAATTCTAGGGATGCTTCAATCATGTGCTTCTTGAAACTTTTTCCTTTGCAACTTCACCTACTAATGAATACATACTATCTCTACCACAAATGAAAATTTGGATGAAATCTTTATGACGACAATATATTTATTTTCAACTTTATCTTTTTACATGCAAAAAATCATAACTAGTCCAAATGTGATCCAATCATGTTAGAATTTTGGTTATAGCTTCAATATGCCTACTTATGTAGAAATTTACTTTAGAGTTTACACTCCTTCAAGTAAACAAAAATTACTCATATGCAATGCTTGACTATTTGAAAATAGGCCCAGGCATTTAGGGGTTAATGTACTACTTTAGTCCTATAAGCCTTTTGCCCTCCCAGACTTTCAAAATCAATTTCATTTCATGTCATTCCATAGAGAAGTGCCCCCTAACCTAATGCACAACACCCTGAAGGTGACGTGGCAGATGATCGCCTATAATAGACGAGAACTTTTCTCTGTCCATCAGAGATGAGGGAGACCAGCCAGTGAGTGGGCTGAATTGCAGTGGCCACGTGGACACCCAGCCTGAAGCGCAGACAGACTTCAAGCTTCTGAGCCTGAGCCCAGTGTAAATAACAAGCTCGCTGTAGGTGCAATGGCCGCTGTTTAGGGTTTCATCAGCTCCTCCTCCTCCGACACCACCAGGAATCCTTCCTTCTACTTACTTACTTATCGCTCCTCGGACCTCTCTTTGTGGTGGCAAGCGCACAGGAATTCACGGTGGGATGCACTGGAACGTGGACAGACACAGGATGGTGTGGTGAAGACAGACGGGGTTTTAATATGGAGGTGAAGGTAGCCGTGGTACGTGCTGTGTGATAGAAAGAACATGTTATGTGGTGTGGATGGATTGGTTTTGAGGTTTGGGAATGGAATGGAATGGAGGGAAAAGTGGAAGGAAGGTAAGAAGTCTGGTTGAGGGGAGCTTCTTCACGAAAGGAGCTTTATTATCGACGATGATGATGATGATATGTGAACCTTTGGAATTGAGGAGAATAATGATTAGTGCTGGGAATGGAACTTGATTCTGGGAAGGGGTCTCCTCTTATTACAAGGGGTGTGCTGGTTCTATCATGGTGTTGCCGTCTTTTGTGCCGTGATTTCAAGCGTTGCCGTTGACGCCGTACTTCTCCGTCCAGCTGCTGTTTTGAAGTGTAATAGATGATGCATCCATTTTGGAAAGTAGGGGTTTGGTTGGTTTCTTATGGAGAATTTGATGGTTTGGTTTACAGGGGAAGGAGCTATGATGATGTTGGCAGGTCTTAGAGTTTTTAATGATATTTCTACAGTGAACGGTTGCAGGGTTAGGAACTGCATCAGGAAGGGAAGTAAGCTTAGAGAGATTGGAAGAAGTGAGAGTTGACATACTCCACTGTCTGGCGGGAAGGAAAGCTTGCTTGCTTGCGGTGCAAGAAAGAAAGAGAGGAGGAAATTTGGTTTGGTTGGTTGACGGAGATGGGGGACAGAGATTTGCCGTTCAATATGCCGTCGTCAGTGCACCATAGGGACTCATACCATTCGCCTCACCACCACACCCGCAGCCGGGATGGGTTGGAGAGGGGCAGTCGGGAGTTTGATTCCTATCTTGACAAGGACAGGGACAGGATACGGGACAGGTGGAGGGACAGGGAACAACCCGAGAAAGACAGAGACCGAATGAAAGACAAGGAGCGGGGGGCTACTCGAGGGGATCATCATGATAAAGAAAGCAGAGATAACAACAGGGGTGGTCGAGACAGGGATTCTTCTTATGGGGGGGACAGCCGGAGTAATAATGGGCACAGTCGGGCGGGCTTGATTGGCAGCTTTACTCGGGCTAAAGATGTGTTTGATCAAAGTGGGGAAGGCAGCCGGGGGGACCGCGATACTACTACTCGTGGCTCTCGCGAAGATCATCGTGAGGACAGACACGGCGGCCCTGCAGCAGGTTTGGCTTTTGTTGTTGCGACCACTAGATTGATGGCTACATGTTGGTAGTACATGTCAATTAGCCAGTGGATGTGTTTGGTGGATTGGAAATGGAATGGAACTACGGGGTAAAAGCGGCTCGCGGGAGTGCATTTGGGACATGGGGTTGAGGTTACATTTTTGAGTCTCGACCTCCAAGCATTTTTCGTGGTTTTAAGGCATTGGTTATTGGGGGTTCGTTCTGTTTCGCACCTTTGGGGGTTACAATATGGATAGAACCTCAGTAGGCTAGTTTCCGGGACCGGACTGGTGATGATTGTTCCATATCACTGACTCGAACCTGAAGTTAGCACAAGTGCGTACGTCCCATGGTGGGTCTTGTCATGACGCTTTCCTGAGACATGGCCATGTGTCCTAC
The DNA here is from genome assembly GCA_964035585.1 of Polytrichum formosum. Classification (NCBI taxonomy): domain Eukaryota; kingdom Viridiplantae; phylum Streptophyta; class Polytrichopsida; order Polytrichales; family Polytrichaceae; genus Polytrichum; species Polytrichum formosum. Next base: position 43,319,307 of record OZ037938.1, on the reverse strand, counting down.
ACATTCAGTTGGATAAGTTGGACAAAACCTTTATTACCCTCGCATCCTAAACAAGGTTGTGTGGTGAGATGGGTTTGAAAGATGTGCCATTGGACAGACAGGAACAAGTTATCGTATAAACTAGCAAGAAATCAAGGAATTACCCCCTTAGAATTGGTTTTCTGCAATCCTCGTACTTCATTCCACATCAAGAACTCTACAGGGCGGCAGATTTTTGTATCATTCTTCTCATCTTGCAAGTTTACAGAGCTCCTATACGAATCGTAGAGGCACTCTGTGGTGGCGAAGAATGACGAGGTTGAGAGGTGAGGAGTCTCGTGACTCTGCACACGCATCAGCACTTCCTCTTGAGGCCCAGAGGGTGAATTTGTGAACTTTCAGGAGCAGGGATTTTGTGCTCTAGGTCCTGCAATCAGTAGTCTGTGGTGCACATTACCTATTTCCATCTACATGTCTTGGACGACACAAGTGGTTTTAAAATTTCCATCACAAGTGGTTTGTGGAGAACCATACTTTATTCAACAATGACTCGGTTGTCGAACCTCTTTGTCTCAAGGTACTTGATAGGGATGCTATTGAGAGAACCAATATGGCTGCTGTGAGGGAGGTGCTGTTTTGAAGGGAAAGATTTTAAACTCGAGTCTCGACAGGACCACCTTATCACTCAAGTATATTGTGGCATGGTTCATCTCACGAACAATGCTGAATGTAGAAGTGCCCATTGGAGGATTAATAATACACATGGTTTGAAGACAATGGTCTGTCAATTGCTGCAAGGGTGTGGGTTTAGAAGTATCAGTATCCCGTGAGAAACATCTAGTGCTAAGAAGCATCATCAGCTGACCTGCCCTTTCGATAACATGAGTTTGAGGTTGTGGATAACATGGCATTTGTCATGCTGAAGAAACCATGGTTCTGGATTTGGCTCTGGCAGACAACCTTTGGGTACAAGATTAACACCAACTTGTTCTTTGGAGTAGCTACTCACCATCCATTTTAAGATACTACGTCGAGTCACACCTCTCTTTGTTCTGTGCAGCTTGGGAGGTGTGGATTTAATCTGCTTACCATTTCACTTTTGAAAGTATATATTGACGTAATAGCAATATACAAGTGAGTTTGATGAATGCGCGAATCAAACTGGAATGGTTTCCTGAATTATTTCTCAGGATGAGGTCTGACTTGTTATTTCTGCTCTTGCAGGGGCAAATGGTGGGCTTGAAGCGAATACTATATTCATATCCTGTCTTCCTGAAAGTGTAACTGAAGACAGTATTGTTGCCTTACTGAGTGAAACTGCAGCGATCAAGGTCAGCACCCATGGTTACCTGTTATAATACATCCTCAGTTTGGTTGGCCTGCACTGTCCATTTGGAGGTGGTGCAAGGATATGTTTTGTTCCCTCTCCAATAGTAGCTGCATCACTATCATAGGGCTGCACTATATGTCCCATCAATGGAAACCCTGTCAACTTTGCTATCCCTCTTGTTATAATGACTGTTGGTTATAAAGTTACACACTGCAAATTTGACATCCTGTTCTGGGTGGCTGGCAGATGGATAGAAAATCCGGAGCTCCAATGGTCAAGCTTTTTGAAGACAAAATGGGGGGTCGAGAGGCTGAGGTAGTTTTAGATGACCCACGATCGACGGCAGGCATTGTTAATTGGTTCAATGGTATGAAAGTCATTATCACTTCCATTATCTTTCCTGCTTTGAAGAGTGTTTCTCTTGGTTTTCGGAGGATGTGGGAGGATTTATCTACTTTTTATCATATTGCTGCAGCCCTCTAAGAAGTAAGGCGATGGCTGTTTGGGAGGTCCCATTTGGACTCTGATAGACAACGAGGGCTACTCTACTAGTGTAGAATTATGCTGCATGTTGCCTGTTGTCTCGAGCCTGATGTCTCTGTAGATATAGGAAGTTGCTTGGAACATAGTAGCGAGTTTCCATTTGGATGCAGAAGTTCAGGTTATCTGGAGAGCATCCATCTTAATTTTTCTCTGCTGTATTTGGCAGGATATGATTTCAAGGGCAGTAAAATCCAAGTTTCGCTGGCCCATCTCCCACCTCCTAGTCCACATGATAGACAAGGCGACCACTATCCCACTCAATTTGACCGAGATAGTCACCGTGTTGGTTACAGAGGTGGAAGAGGTCGGGGCAGGCATATAGACCGCATGGGTATTTCTGGCCCACCTCCACCTGGAATAAGGCGTGGGGTCTCCATGTTTGGCAGAGGATTTCCAGCACCTGGTGGATACAACGACATTCCTCCTGGGGGAGAAAGTTTTGGCCGCAATAATCCCAATGTCACTCCCAGAGAAGGGGACTGGATATGTTCTGAGCCCACGTAAGCAATATCCAGATGTTTCTTAGTTCCATACTGCATCTGCAATTGTATTTTAGTCTTATTAAACTACAACAGGAATCATGAAATTGCGGATACAGTTGCTTTTAATGTGGTTCATGTGTATGCCTTCATGCTAATTAATTCTATTATCATATTTCAGAGTAGCTTTTGGAGATTCTGAGCTTATTCCAAAGGCTTGGATCTTTCTGAGAACAGACCCTACTAGTATTTTCAGTTGGTACCAGGCTAAAGTTGTTGCCCTTTGTCTTCTCCTTATCAGGTGTGGCAATCTGAATTTTGCGAGGCGAACCCACTGCAACAACTGCAACAAACCACGCAGGGATCTGGGAGATGTTGGGATTCGGGCAAACACAGGTTTCAGCCAGGGTGGGTTTCGTGGTCCCCCCCATGTCCCATTCATGGGAGGTGGTCCACTACTGGGTGGAGGTGAACTGGGGAGAGGTTTGAGTGGACATGGTGAAGGACTAGGTGGATGGGGGCGAGGCAGGTCGAGTGATTTTGACCACGGACCTCCACCCCATATTTCCGACAGGATGTCTGATTTTCGACCAGTCAGGGATATTCGGGACCATGACGTTGATGGTGTGAGAGAGCCCTTTAGGGAAAGGGAACGATTCTTTGGTGGGCGACCTCCTCTGGACAGGGGAGGACCCATGGATAGGCTTCCTCTTGATTCAGGTGTTTTTGGGGACAGGGTGAGAGACCGAGAGCCATACCGTGAGAAGAGGGTCTTGGATGGTGTGGATTATAGAGGCAGGCCTAATACACCCTTAAGGTCTCGCTGGGCAAAAGAGGAAAAGGAACGCAGCAGTTCACCAGGACGAGCTCTCTATCGTCCAGACAGGCACAGAGATAGCCGCCGTGAAGAGAGAAGAGATCGCAGAGATGCTCCATACTAGGTAGGAGGCAGATTTTTTACATTACATGTATGGGAGTACGGCTTGTGAATGTCTCTTTGTTAAGGTTGTTGAACTTTGGAACCTGTGGTATGGGGGATGATCTGTAAAGGCTACTTATCAAAAGCTTGAAGACTTTGTGCAAGCCTTTGAAACAGATTTGTCATGCATGGACGTAAAATCCTATGTTTCTGTTTGTAAGGTATAAGGTAGACATGTCTTATTTGAACACCAACCTTATTTGAATTTTTGGTGTAAAGTGGTTCGATATTCTCTTAAAACAAACACTGTCAACATTATTCTGGCGTAGCCAACATGTTAATGCTCAACACCCGCTCAACACTAACCACTATGTGCACACCTCTATATAACCACTTAGGGCTGGTTTAAGCTATGCCGAAGAAGTGCACCCGTCAGTCAAGAATTTCAGCCTAAGACAAGGCTATTTGAGGCAATGGTTGGTATGGTGGACAAGATTTATTTATTTTTCAATGCCTCAAGTTGGAGTTCTCTTGAGTTCAAGTTGGAGTTCTCTTGAGTTCAAGTTGGAGTTCTCTTGAGTTCAAGTTTCTTGTCCACGGGTTTGAGGTTGCTCAAGAAACTTGACCTTTGGAGAACTCCCCTAGCCAAAAGTGTTGCCATGTTGGTATCCACATCATTTTTTCATTCATGCTTGAAGTTCTCCATTGGAGAAGCCTTGGTTGTATTGTAAACCCAGCCAGTGAAGAACCCATTTTGTAGTCAATCATATTGTTCCATGCCCCTAAAATTCTTGACTGACTTCTTCACCGTGGTCTAAACCAGCCCTTAAGAAGATTGCACAGTGCTCTTTGAAAATTTTATGTGGGTTGATATTTTGTCATCTTGATCTCATCCTTAAGGCATTGCATGTGTAAGGCAGACATGTGTTTTTCGGATACTTTTCTCTTTGCGCCCACTCAGAGGGTATGACAAATGTAATTAGTGCGATATGATTAGCAAACCAAATTGCACCCGTAATCATTTGTTGTATAATTCTCATAGATCATTCACCATGCTTTGAGCTCGTAGTCAATGTCTTTCAGGTGTTTGTTCTTAGTTTCACACTTTGGTAAGATGAGTTCACATAAGTGCAAACTCAATATCATGATTTTACAAACCAATTTAGCAAATATGTTTTGCCAATTTCATTGGAATCATGAACCAAGTTTTAGCTTGAACTTTCAACCAATTTCACTACATGTTGTGAACAATTTCATGATTTGGTACCCATATTCACAACTTCACAAACTCAATTTCATAAATTGTATAACTTTATTTCACAAAGAATGGTACATCATGTATACGATTCTCCTAATCACTCCCCATGACTAGCTCTACCCAAATTTTGATTGACCTCTCTTATCCAACTTGGATCATGTTTGCAGTGATTGCTTGTATGTCATCATTAATGTGACCTAATAGTAATGTTCACTAATTTTGGAGACCATTCCATTGGACATGACTTTTGATGTGTCCATATACCCATTCTGTAGCATGGAGAAATGAACTATATAATGGCAAATAGAAGTAGATGTGTCCAATATCTTCAAAAGCTTGTTATTTTTTCACGAGAACCATGAAATGGGACATTGTCCATGAGGATGAGCCTTTATCTATCAAGGCTAGGAATGACCTAGGTCCAAATGAATTCTAAGAACTTATATGTATTGTAGGCACCAAGTGTGACATCATGTGCCATGACTCCTTCATGACCAACTATAACCACCGAAGATACTTAAATTTTGACCCCTTGGAGTTGGACAAATTCTTTGGCATCTTTGTCCTCAACAAGCCCTTCCAAATCAACTTGTCAAATTGAAATTGAAACCAACCTCATCCACATATTCAACAACATCCATATTGTCACCAAGCTCTAAGAACTTTTGACACCACTCTATACCCTCTTTATGCTCATGAATCATACATTATATTTCTAATGAGGGCTTATCTTATGCTAACACAAGTAAATGTTACAGTTATCTTTACAAAACTATCAAGAGCATAGCCAAAGCTTTTGAAAAAAAGATCCATTGGTGTCCAAACATAGAGGCAATGTTAACTATCAAATTTTACAAGATGAGCACATTCAATGGTCAGTAGAGAGGCTTGATGCAAATGAAGACATCACCATAGAATCTCTTAGCTCAATGAAGCCTTTCAATTCCCATGCCTTGTATCTATTAGTTGTGTTTGAAAAAGCCATTTGAAATCAAGCTAGATTTATCATGAAATTGAGGTGTGCCACATGTCAAGTCAGTTTAGAAGATTATGAACTAACTTAGAATGTCTATGAAATTGGTAGAACACTCTGATAACATTGGTTGGAAGATTCATGAAATTGAGTTTGCACTCTGTGAAGTCAATCTTACCGAAGGAGTATATTCCACACAAATATAGGTGTCCAAATTATGTTATGTTGGATGTAGGCACTTCTACCTTACATGATTTGCTAATTGACTACAACCTTAGTCCATGATATAGATGTTTAGCAAATAACATTCTTAGGGTGAGTTTCCATGTAGGCCGCTAGCCCACCAGATTCTAGTGTGAATAAGGACAAACCCACCCAAATGTAGAGGGAATCTAGTGGGGTAGGCTTCGTATGTGCCAACTACACTAAATATGATATTTAGTGTCATATGGTATATAATGTCACTATGGTAACTTTTCAAATGACACTTCTTATGAGTCAGTAAACAAATATTGTCATGGATGATGGATGAGTTCATCCATTGGCCAAAACCTTACCTTCTCTTGTCAGCAACTTGTGATGAAATATTGTCATGGATGGTTGAAATTTGGATGAAAAATCACTTGGTAAGTGACAGTAATTGCAACACTCTAAATCTATAATCCCCTCAAAAATTTACAAGGAATGACAAATAATGTTGGGTTAACATTTAGTGTTGGTGACACTATACCGTGGTTTACAATTACTATTGAGTAAGAATTAGAATTGGTGACAATAAATATCATATTTAGTGTAGCTACTCCTATCTTCTCAAACCCGGGTCCACCTACTAACCTCCTATTTACCAAGTATGGAGTTCTAGACCATCATTGATTCTCTTGAGTCTTCAACCAGTCTTAACCCTTCGGTGACCGGTACTTATAGGTTAAAGATTCTTTAGTGGACACATGGAAGTCTAGCGGCCCATGTCCGTAGCCTTCCACATTTTAGCGGACCACCAAAACTATGGTTGGATGGTGGCTTGTGCTTAACTACATGCCATATCCTCTGACCCACTATTGTCTAGAATCTAGTGGGTGAGCGGCCTACATGGAAACTCACCCTTAGTAATCCCCATGGAGTTGCAGGATGTTTGTAAACCAGTTATTCAAGTGCATTCGGTCATGAGATTGTTATACAAAATCATCTTTATTATAGTCCACATTTGCTTCAGTTGGAAAGCAAATGCCATGTGTACTTCAGAAATGGAGATCATCTCAAAATTTCTCCATCGCTTTTCAATAGTAGTTAGGGTCTGCAACTCCATCCGGTTGTTCTTGGTGCTGCTCAAACAAGTACTGTGAATCTGTCTTGGCTTTTTACCACAATACAACTTCCAGAGATTGTTACTTACTTGTTGTAGATCCACAGCAAAGGTTCTACACTTTGTTTTGAAGCAAGTTTTTGTTGGATTATACAGAGCGCAAATAAAATAAATGGACAAGGGTTAAATTTTGACATAGATGGTGATACATCTCCTAGAAGTATTCTTCTACCTTAAGAACACCCATATACTCACAATAGCAATAGCTTTGAGAAGTTGGTTGCCAGGATTATGACAATCTGATTGATTGAGCAGGTCCTACAACACCAATGGCTACCTACAAGTATTACTCCAAGTATAACTGATTCAGTGTAAACCACACCAATTACAAAGCTTCTGAACCTTCAGTGCACATATAAATTCAGTTGAAGCTTATAGGCTTTAATTTTGTGCCTAATTTTAACCTTTGGAAGGAAAGAAAATTGTTTTGTACAAGTGGTATGTATCTGCACTATTCACATACAAGTGTGATTAGGCACACCCACCACATGGTCATTCTCCTCTATCATTCTTTCTAGGACTTCACTAACTCATTCCCCATTTGAACACAACCATATCGTGAGTGGAATCATAAGTGGGTCTCAATATGAAATCCTTGTCTTTGTTATTTCCATGTACTACAGGCTACATATTACATATGGAAGAAGTTAGCCATACATGGGTGACATTGACAAAGCTTCTACATTGGGTACAAGAACAATGACATGATTCAGGGTGCCTAGGTTACCTTTCACCTACTTTTAAGGTGAACATGATGTCACCCAAGGATAAAAATACCGCCTTAACCAATGGGAACGACCCCAAGGAAGGGAGACTTTGATACGTCACATAACAACAATACGACCATCCCGTCATTATATACACAAGCAAATGTATGCAAGTTTCAACCATGTGTCCATATCATACAATAGGAATTGAGCTAGAATGGTAGCATCATACATATGACGCCATAGAAAGCCCCAGGGTTTAATATTGAATAATCATTTCCCAAAACAAAATTGGTAGGGCATATGGCATTCATGACCAGCATTTTTCCTAGTTTGGAGTTATTCCAAATACAATGGAAACTTGCAACCAGTTGTTAACTCTTGCAAACCTTTGCAGGTTAGACTCATGGTAAGCCTTCGTAGGCTTTGGTAACCCATTTCTCAATGTCTAAATGGAAAAAACTAAAAGATCATTACCTTCCTCACATGCGATTGCTATTGAATCTCACTATATACCAGTACCCAGAATTGATTCTAGGGCAGGTTGGGTTTTAGTGTATAGTGTACCTTGTACTGAAAATGCAGACTGCTGTCAGTGCAATCTCATTCATTTTGACACCTATGACCTGGGCAGATAATTGGGCTGTTGTGTTCAGCAAGTACATTTGAAGTACTGTGGACCTATGTATTTTAATATCAACCCAGACCAGCTTACATCATCGCAGGACACACAATGACTTTTGAAATTTAAGCTTCCAGCTACAGCAGGGATATGATTGACATCTACCAATATTCCCTGTGAATACTGTACTCACACCATGAATTGTAGTAACACTTAGTCTAGAGATTGAAGCATGATCTTGACAATGACATCCTTAGCTTGAAGACTCGAACTGCATCAGCCAACCCAACCTCAGGTAAGGTTCAGATTAACCCTCATAGCTTGCTAGTGAATTTGTACTTCAGGGTTAAGGTGACGTCCATTGTCCATCAACAAAGCCGGTACATACGTCTGCCAGAAAATCACCAGCAGATAAGAAGAATTGCAATTCTAAACAGTATACCATTAATAACATGGCAATGTGACTTAATCAAGTTTTGAAGGACTGTGAAACCATGCGTCAACACAGATCCCATTGCAAGTAGTTACTTGGGGACCTTTGGAAAACTCTGCCAGTAACTACTACATATGGCAAGCATGGAGGAAGTGGATGGCTTGCCAACATTCAACTCCAAGGCTTCTGAATAGCTATATAGGCAGCTCCCTAAGTCTTCACTCATGACTTACATGGCTTTCAATCATCCATTCTGGGCGTGCACAGCTCCTCACTCAGCAGCATCACAATTGATGTTGGACGCAATGGCCTCCTATTCCGTGACAATACTTTGCAGCCTGCATGTATGAAGATGTATATGAAGGATGTGCCAAGATAAGTAAGATAGGATTTCAAGTGTGAAGGTCAAATTTCTCCTCCGTATCCTCCAGACCCAAGGTAGTCACGCCGTGTTCCAGCAATGGCTTGGCTCTTCTGGTGCTCAAGCTTTGGACACTCACTGATACGATGACCTAATCCTCCACAATAAGCACAGCCTTTGACGCCACTAGCTTTGGCAAGCTCCTCAGCCTCCTCCATGGGATCATCCAGGGTTGCAAGCACGGGAGGTATTCTTTGCTTTGCCTCCTTCAGCAAATGCTTCAGATCTAGAAGAATGGTCTCACTCTGGTTCTTGTTGATGAAGGAAGTTGCAATTCCAGTCTTCCCACACCGCCCTGTCCGACCAATCCTGTGGACATAATTCTCAATTTCTGCAGGCATGTCGTAGTTGATTACATGCTGTATGTCCGGAAAATCAAGACCTTTGGAAGCAACATCTGTAGCTACAAGCACATCTTTCTTGCCCGCCTTGAATGACGCAATCGCGAATTCTCGCTCCTCCTGATCCTTGCCTCCATGAATGGCCACTGCCTCCACACCCTTCAGAAGCAAGTACTCGTGGATGTCATCCACGTCGGCTTTGTTCTCACAGAAAATGAGTACAGGAGGTGGGGTTTTCTGTAGGCACTCTAACAAGTACACGATCTTTGCCTCCTGCTTTACATACTCCACTTCCTGGATTACATCCAAATTTGCTGCACCTGCCCTTCCCACATTCACAATTACAGGCTTCACCAGCGCACTCTTCGCAAAGTTTTGAATCTTCTTAGGCATGGTTGCTGAGAAGAGTAAAGTTTGTCGTTGTCCTTTAAAGTGGTCAAAAACCTCACGAATATCCTCCTCGAACCCTAAATCTACAAGCCTGTCCGCTTCATCCAGCGTAAGATATCTACAGTTGTCAAGATTCATCTTTTTCTTGGCAAGCATGTCCTTTAACCTGCCCGGGGTAGCCACCACGATGTGCACTCCATGTTTCACAACCTCCAGTTGGGATCTCATGTCAATTCCCCCAATGCACAGCATGGACCGCAACTCTGGGAATCCTTTCTGAGCTAAAACAGCAGTAAATTCCTCCACCACGTCGAAAGTTTGTCGAGCTAACTCACGAGAAGGGCAGACCACTAACCCAAATGGCCCTTCACCACCAACTAAGCTCATTCGGGATTCCTCCTGCAACGCCAGCATGATCAAAGGCAACACAAACACCAAGGTTTTCCCAGACCCGGTGAATGCAATCCCTATCATGTCCCTCCCAGATAAAATAACCGGAAGCCCTTGCACTTGAATGGGAGTCGGACGAGAAATACCCTTTGACTTGAGCTTCTTCAAAATCGCATCCGGAAATCGCATGTCCTTGAAATTCTTGATGGGTGGGGGGATGTCATCTCCTTCCACAAGAATATGCCATTGCCTCCGGATGTCATCGCATTCCTTCTCCCCCAAGCTTCGGATGGCCAGAGGCGGTTTCCATCCCGTTTGCATGGGCTCAGTATACTGAATGCCTTTTGCAAGCTCCCGAACTGACATCAGCTGCTTCTTCTCCGACAGCCTCTCAATCATCTCCTTCTCCTGGATTACCAAAGCCTCCGTCACCGTTATCTCTGGTTGGTCCTTCTTCAACTGAGAAGATTTCACCAGAAGACTCGGCTTCAGCTCAGAAACTTTCTGAGGATCCTGTTCGTCCAAGGAAACCACACTGCCTGCTGGAGCCTTCTTATTAAGCAGTTGCTGCGCTGCCATTAGCCTCCTCTTCTTCACCGGGATGTATTCTTGGATTTCTTCCTCACCTTCATCTTCTTCACCGTCATTATGCTTCACTCTCTCTTGCTCGCTGGCCGCTTCCTCCTGTGCCTCGATCACAGCCATGGCTGCCTAAGAAAACACTCCCCCTGTTCTCAGTTACCAATTAGGGTAAGACTCTATAAACCTCAATGAAACCCTACTAAGGTCAATTGAGAGAGAGAGAGAGAGAGAGAGAGAGAGAGAGAGAGACGCGCGCACACACACACACAGCCTAGAAATCGCAAAGCCTCTTATGCTGTGTGAGTACTATAAAAATTTGAAGATACCAAGGCGTTCGTTGAGGAAAGCAGGGATGAACTTGGATACGAAAAGACGTCCTCTGTGTCTTACTGACGGAATACAGTAAACCTGAGAACGAAACCACAACGAAACCCTACCGAGGGGGATTTCGGGGGACAAACGCCCCGAGCTCCAAAGAACTACTTCGTAAACAAAATGAGTAGAAGAGTAGAAGAGAACGTGAAGAGTTAAGGTTAAAGCAAGTTGAAGTAGCAAACAAGCAAAGAGTCAGCTGTAAGTTAGTAGTGTCAGAATTATGATGCAAGAGTGAAGTGAAGTGCGGTGCGGCAAGTGGGGTCATGGAAAAACGGGAGAGAAAAATGTGAGTGAAGGAATCGAAATAACCCGGATGATCGAATGGGTCACCACCGTGCTGTGATCCCTACGGGAAATTGCAAAGTGGGACGCTGGGGCAGGGCTTATGCCGCTGCACTGCCGCCAGACACCGCCGACGGTGACGCTGGTGACGCCTATGTGAAGGCTCCCCGGCTCCTAGAAGTAACTTATTTCTACAACCACTACACCGTTTATGGGGGTATTTATTAGTGTCGCATGTGTAATAGTGTCACTTACCCTATTTTGAGTTTGAGGCGTATGCTAGGTTACAGTGATGATTAAGGGGTTATTTACACTATGGACCATGAAGTCATCCCAAGGCCCTGTAAAATTTGTGATTGGTTGTTAAACTCGTCGTGGGACTACTTTGGTTTACACCAAGGAAAAAATGTCAGAGTGACCATGGAGTTTGAGGTCCCCAAAAGACAAATTTTAAGGTCTATATCATCCACTGCATGGTCTAACGGGTTTTGCAATAGGAGACGCAAAAGAGGTGGTTTGGTAGAAAAATGCAGGGGCCCATGGCAGAGAAATATTGTTATGATTAATTTTTAATAAAATTTATTTTGGGGGTTGTAGATTCAATGGCGGCTCCCTTTTTATTACATACTAATGTTATGTTTTGAAACCACAATAAAAAGGCCCATAGTTTGCAGCATTTTCTCATTTCTCTTATATCACTATTTTGATAAGGTTTGGGTAGTAGTGTGTCAATTTTTTTCAAAACATGAAGGGATATATTGCTTATAAGGAGTCACGTAGAGTGTCTCAAGGAGAGTGGTCACAAAATTCACCATGGATGCAAAAATAGTAGCTCTAATTTTTTAAAGTAACTAAACATTGATTTCTCAAATGTTGCACGGTTTTAATTTGTTCCCCTCTCCTTCTAGTGCATTTCGCCCTCCTCCAATTACACCCATGTTCAAATTTTGCAGTTAAAAAATCTTATGAAAGCTAGAATCTTGCTAGGAAAAGAAGAAGTGGCAGCAACAACAAAAAAACAACTTACTGAAAAGAATAAAGAATGACCTGCAAAAGAAAGGGTGAAGAAGATGAAGAAGACTGTTAAGAAATATGTGATTGAGGTTGGCGAATATGATGAAAAAAATGAAGAATGGCAAGAATCAAGCGGAGAGATTTTGAAGTGCATCACTTGATTACTATTCAAGGCGAGATGGATGAAGGTTTTGCAAAAATAACAAACAAACAAACAAAGCAAAATTTTCAAAACATCAGTCATTTTCTTTGCAAAGAATAAAATTATATGTGGTTGAATAAGATCGAATGAGGATATATGATGATGTATGTGGATGTATGAGGTTTTATGTATGCCGTATAATGAGCGAGGATGAAAGATTTTATGATAAAAATTTTATATTCATTAATTTTAATTCATTCTTGTTTGTTTTTGGACTTTCATTTTGTTTTTTTTGCAAGTGTTAACTTTTGAATCAAACTATGCATTCAATGAGAGGCTGTAATTAAAAGTTTCAATTGTTATTATTTATCATGTAAAGGGTTGACAAAAGGGCTAATGACTTTTTAGGAACTGATAGGAAACAAAATGTAGGTGATTTTATAAACTATAAATAATGGCATTGTAAAGTGACAAATATGCACAACCAAATCCCTTCAAGTGCTACAAAATCATGGGAAGAAGATATCATTACATCTACATCTATTTCATATCAAACACTATTGTTATATCGCCAACTGTTACACTACCAATTGTCATGCCATCAACAGCTGCAACACAAGAAAAAAAATTCAAAAAAATTGAAATTTTGTTAAAACATGTTGTTGCTAATTTTGGGGTTATTCTTGCATCATTCCAAAAATTCACAATTCCCTTGAAAATATGGATAAAAATTTGTTGATTTCTATATAAAATTTAATTACTCCTCTATTATATTTGTCTCACTGTCATTATTTGATTCTATGATGTTGGAATTATTTCATAGTTTGTATTGCCACAAAATTTTGGCTAGTAATTCATGCATTATTGTGACTTCGTGGAGAATGTCATTTTCCTTCTCATATTCTCTTAGTAAAAATAAATATGTTATCACATCATTTATTTCATTTACAATTGGAACATCTTCCCTAGCTTAAATCTTTTTTTTCACTTCAATGAGTCCAATTTTTTCTCCCCGTATTTTATTGCCCTCTTATATTTCTCCCTCGCTAACTCTTCTACTTAATTTATTTTTTGCTTCAACAACTCATTTATCTTTAATCATTTCATTGTTTACAATATACAAATTGTGCAATACAATACAAATTATTACAGTATCGGTCATGTTCCTTAAAAATACTTTGGATCATGTCATTTTCAATCTCTATCTATCTTTAAAATTTCCAAATACCTTTTTCACACGTCTTCTAATTGAACACATAAAAAATTTCCAATTTGCCTCATTCCCAAACAATGCAACATTTTCACCCTTAAATGGACAATACATCCAAGGCCTTACCAAATATACAACATTTTCTATAAATTTATATTGTTGAAACTTGCCTTCTATGCACGTCAATCAATTCTTGTAACCTAAAAAACAACCCAATCGTGAAGATTTCTTACCCGATCAAACTCACAATTTCAAAACATACAGTTTGGTCTGACAAATCTTTGTAGAATTGTTGAATGAAAAGATATTATATAGTAGTAATTTTCTCCGCCAGCTACCGGAGTTAAAACATGAATATGTGATTCATTCACTATCCCTCTAATGTAAGATATATCATGCGACCGGGGGGCATTCACGGTTGGGGTACTACTTTTGGGTGTCTAACGGTTTAAGGACTAAATTAGATAACTTTACATAGTCAGTGTGCTTAGATTTGTATTGTGGAGCATACTTTGGATCATACCTACATTCAGTATTCCATAATGAGTACACCGACAAGTTAATTTACAAGGAATAAGATTATCTAAGATATCATTTTGATTCCTTAACGGACATTTATGGTTGTTGTCATAATTGTTGACCTCAGGATTAAGGAATGAAAAGGACAACAAAAATTAATTGAAATGATCCCAATTTTCTTCCTCACACTTATCATTCAATTGTGTACCAATTGAACTAAAAGTGTATTGCATATTGTAAGACCGATTCTTGGCCATAGCCTAGCCGAATTAGGCAATTTTTTAGGTTTTGATGACTTTATCCAGCTAATAGACTTAGGATGTCATCTGAAGTGGAAGTTAGGGGCAATTGCCATTGAGAATTGGTTATGACCCTAACTGACTCCTCCTCCTTCTCGACACCATAAGGAGGAGGTGAGCAAAGACGTAGACATGCTATTTTCATATGTAGAATCAGACATAGTCTCAAGCAGTGTTAACGATAGACTTAGAGTGATTGTAACTCAATGATTGATTTCGGCCATAGGCAAGACCCAAGTGAGATGCTTGAGGTTGCAGTGATAGGAGATAGAGCCGTAAGAATCGGACCCTGAAACTTGAAAGTTATGACGTGTTAATAATAAATTATTGACAAGAAATTGATGTGCAATTGTCTGTTGTGAGAGGGGAAAGGAGATATGAAATGCATTATCTTGACTGTCTGTGAGTAATGTCTTTGAGGTTGAGTTTGGGCAAGTAGGTTGTGTTCAGTCCATCTAGGAATGAGTCAAAGTTGATTAAACTCGAGTGAACCATAATTGAAAGGAGAGAGTGAACTTTATTAGGGCGATTGGCCAAGACTGATATTATCGTAGAGATTACATAAAGAAGAAATGGTAGGCGACACCAACTGGTGTTGAGAGTTGTGACATGATAAGAAAGTGTGAGGTTATGATCTATGAGAAGCCAAAGAGTGGCCGGGCAATCAGTCTGAGAAGAGACTTGACGGATGTTG